>CM052546.1:87620050-87697397 GCA_028533065.1 Trachops cirrhosus | reverse complement strand
CCCCCGCTTGAAGAATAGCTAAAGCACTTTCCCCATAAAACTTACTGCAAGTCCTTTATGACCTTAAGTTATGTATGTAACCAAATGACGTACTAAAGGTTTCCATGCCATATGCAAGTATATAATTCTTACTTGAGTGCTGTTGACTTTAATTTGAGACAGTCTTTTTCCACAGGAGTGGAAAATTTTTTAAGTGAAATTTAAAGTTTGATCTTCACCTGATTCTCCTGTTCTTTCTGAGGTCCAGGCCGAGGACACGCTGCCAGCCATGTTCAAGGCCGAGACTCTAAACTCGTACTGGGTGTACGGCTCCAGGCCGGTGATGGTTGTGGACGCCTGCGGAGCTGTCAACGCATGTTCATTGGCTGATTCTGCAGACGGGCGAGGACTGAGCCAGCCGCTGCTCTCAAAAACCCGACTTTCAGCTGGCACGGTTTCTCCATTAGATCTCAACCTTTTCATGTGTAGTTCATATCTTATAATTATCCCTAGGAAAGGGAAACAGTAAACCAAGATGACTCATCAGACAGACAGAGGATCTGGGGGGTGGGGTGGGATTAAGTCAGTTAAAGAGTGTGGTTTTTCATTATTCTTCTGACTAGATTACCTCTCCACTTTCTTAGTAACACAGACTGTAGGTACTGCCAAAAAGCCAACAAACTTCTGGATAGATGAACGTCTGAAATGCTACTAAATGTATATGCACGTAAAAAACCAGCTGGGAACATACACAGCACAAAATGACTATAATTTATGGTAGGTAAACTCATAATTTTTTCAGGATGAGTGGTCATAATTTCTACCAAGAATAGCTATTTCTTTGTGGGAATTTTATCAGCGTACTTCCAGTTCGTACATTTTCATATGGGGGTTTTAATTGGTAAGCCCTGTTTCTATAAATATTGAAATATTATAGTTAATTTCCTCTCAGTTTTATCAAGTAATTTAAAAAGTCTAAGATAAAAGGTTTTGCCACAATACGTACATGATATTAAACTACTAAAAATCTGCCAATGCACATGTGGCCTACATAACAGGGTTCAATGATATGAATTGACTTAATGGAGTCGGCTAGCCTATATACACATTTTTTATATTATTTTACACACTTTTCTTGCCTAAAAGAGAAAATTTACTGCTTATGGGTGCCCCAACTTTGTGACACAGTCAAATATAATGCATTCCGTGAGTGAGTTTTAAATTAGAAACATAATTTGTGTTGTGGCAGATGTCATTAAGAGCAAAGATAATATTAGCCTTTTAAGGGGCAATTTAAATGAGTGGAATTTGTTATTAAAGAAATACATTCGTTCTACTAACCAGGACAAATAGTACCTTATATTTTTAGAAATTGTTTCTCAAGTTTTATGTCCCACAGTTACAAAAATGCATACAATTGCCAGACTCTATTGCACAATTCCAAATTTCTTAGATTCTCATCCATGTATTGCTCAGGAGGGTAAACTCTAGGCCTTGGATTCCTACCATTTGGTTCCACTGGTGGAGCCCAGTCTACATGAAGTTCTGTGGAACTGAGCTTCCGCACCCTGGGTGGGCCCAGCCTTCGGGGCGGTGCCTGGGCTGTGGTCACTGTTACAGGTGAGCTGTGTAAACAGCCCCCGTGAGTACACGCCTGCACAGAAAAACGGTACTTCGTGAATGGGACCAGGTTCTGGATGGTCGCTGAGGTCTCATGACCTTCACGGGGCACACACGGCTGGACGTCATCTAAAGGGTCACAGGACAAAATATATTTCTCTATGGGCCCAGAACGATTTGAGGGTGCTGTCCAGGTGAGTGTCACCGAGTCTGAGCCAACAGGAATGATGTAACTCAAGTTCAGGCTTCCCTCTGGGACTCCTGGTGTTGTCCTGTAGGTGACTGCTGCACTCCATGTTGAACTGTGCACGTTGGTGGCCTTGATGGAATAGGAATAGGAGGTATACGGTGACAGGCCAGTGTCTAAAAAGTACTGGATACCTGAAGTTAAAGAAAAAAAAAAGAAGAAAATAGTTACATTCCACACATTGGGAAGAAATCATGTCTACTTGCTATCCCATGATATGACTTAACTACACAAACTACACCAACCCCCTCTTTATGAATACCCAGCGTATTTAAGTGCTTACAGAAGAAGAGTTAGGCTTCAGTGTCTGGTTTTAATCCACAGAGACTCTAGGCTCCCTGAATGGCAAAAATGCTGCCTCGGGAGCCGGTGAGCCTACTATGGGACCTCCTGTGGCTGGGGCAAGACGACCCTTCAGCCTTGGGAGGCCCAAAGGCTGACTGAAGGACATGGAAAACAAATCTCAGAGAGTCCCTGGAAATATTAAGAGCTCAGGGGAGGCTGGGATAGTGGCGAGTTCAGAAGGACCTAATCAAGCTGAAAACGAGTGTGTGTTCACCACCTTCACTGGTGGATCCAACGTTGGTGCTGTGAGCGTGTCAGCGGTGGACATCAGCCAGCACCCTCTGACAGGTGCAGAGAAGCACAAGCCAGAGGGAACCTGTCCTTCCCCTACTACCACCATGATAGTTGAGAGAAGGAAATAACTAAAGACTAAACACAGGAGTGAATGCCATCAGTGAAATGTTTGTATCTTCCCCAAGTTCATGTGCTAGACACCTAATGACCAAGGTGGTAATGTTAAAAGATGGGCCTCTGGGGTGTGATTAGGTTAAGAGGGCGAGCCCATGAATGAGATCAGTGCCCTGATAAAAGGGGTCCCACAAAGGCCTTTCCTATCTTCTATCATGTGAAGACCAGGTAGAACTCGGCAGTCTGCAACCCAGAACAGGACCTTCACTAGACCTTGACCATGCTGGTACCCTGACCTTGACCTCCAGAGCTTAAAGGAGCTCTGATGTTTATGAGCCACTCACACTGTGTTTTTTTTTTTTTAAATAGTAACCTGGATGGACTAAGGCAGTGAACATCTGAGCGAAGGGTAATTTCCCCATTCTTTATGTGTCATTGCAAATTCTGCAGGAAAATATGTTGAGTGTTGCACAAGAGTCCAAGTAGGACACAGAAGCCACAGAGTAACTGGTTTCCTTATCCATCTCCCGTCTCAATAATGAGAACTGTTCTTTTCCTCCTTGTATTTCTAGTGGCTCAGACACTTCCTGGTCTGGTGTAAGCCCTAAATAAAAGTGTACTGAATGAATAAGTGGATGAATTAATAATTTTCCATATATACTCAATTAATTCTTCTAGACAATAATATCAACAGCCTTCTAAAAACAGCTGGTTCTTTATCCCGTCTCGTATTTTCTCCCTTATCCCCTCCCTGTACTTTCTGTTTGTTTCTCAGAGGGACCGCCTTGTCACGTGCTGCGTGGATCCTTCGCTGTGGTATGGGGTAACAAATTATAATGATATTAAAGGCAGAAATGAAGACCTCAGTTCCACGAAGATATAGATCACTGTCTGAAACTCTAAACTTAAACTGCACCATTGTCAAGGTAGTCACCCAGGTTCCCTGTGGGAGGGCTTCCCTGGAGTTCCATTTGAGGACCATCTCCCTGCTCACGATATTCCAGATAAGGAATGGCTTCACTGATAGGGAATTTGGGGTGGGGGAGCAAAATCAAAGCACACTCCGATCAGTCCATTGATTCTTCCCTTGTCTTCCTGCAGCAGAGAAGGAGTAGCCTCCAACCTGGCTTGTATTGTAATAAAGATAATTTTTTTATTTTAAATTTCCATCCTCCTGATTCTCATGCCTAGGTCCCCTTTGGTTTCAAACTCAAGTTGGAAAAAATAGCGTGAGGTGCCAGCCACCCCTAAAATGTCAATACTGCGAAAAGAGGGTAGTGGCCTACCATAGCTGTTCTGGTCACACCTATGACACAGAAAACACCTTTTGCAACCCAGATGGGGGCTGCACAGGAGACAATACCAGGTGCCAGTTATGTATAATTCCCGATATACTAACTTGACTTCACCTCTCTCTTCTACTTATAAGAGCTTATGAGTCTGCACAGAAGTGAAATTTTATTTAGGAAAACCATCGACTATACCTTATTTTTTAAATGTTTATCCAGAAACTTTAGAACCATCCCACCATTACTGGCATGCTATTACTAATAACCAATAATCTGCAAAGTCTAGAAATGATAATGTTCCAGTTGTCATGACCTTAGGTTGGGAACTACTGACCTGCAGAATCCCAGAGTGCATTGGGCCAGCTAGGAAAAGTTGTATTCTGACAAGGAATTCTGTAACAGTCTCCACCATATGATCAAATTTGCTTGGATGTCAACACTATTAATTTTCTTTGAAAAGTTCAATGGCTCCCTACCTATAATTCCAAATAAATGCCTTTATTTAACCCAAAGCTTTATGTTCATCTGACTGAATACAAGTACTGTTTCCTTTTCGTATTACACATGTTACCCACACACTGGAAATAGAGTAATAAACACAAAGATATTATTGGAAATGAGGCAAAGTTCTGACAGTGTGAACCAATTGTTCTTACTGTTCAAAGGCCATCATGCAGATAATTTTCACATCATTAATTATAGTGACTGTCAAGAAATGCCAGAGGTGGCATTTTTAATGAAAAATAAGGTTTTAGGAAATAATACCTTGTATAATAGGATTACATAAATGCCTGATTAGTGAACAAGCACGCATTTATTATGTAAGAAACTGTTGTTTGGATTCTGTATTAGTGCAATAATGGGAAAGAGCCAGACTGCAGCCCTCACACGTACTGTTCTATGAAACAGACCCCAATATGTCACTAGGGGAAGTATGCCTCTGGACTGGGAGCGCACAAGGAAGGTTAGTTTCCTTACTGAATTAAGTTGGATGGAAAATAGGGGGACTCTAATTCGCCATTCACACACAGTTCAAGCAGTGGCACTGTCATCATCGAAATCACTTCGATATTTTTATAACTTGCTCTTCCCCTATCACAAAAGTTTAAGTTTCAGGACACCTGGATCATGCTGATATTTGGAAGAAAAGGAACACTCTAGTAGCAGGTTTTTGGGATGCTTTGCCAATATGGCAGATGTAACCAGATGTTCATTTCCCTTTGCAATCTGCATCGTGAAGTTCAGGGTTTCCATTAACTTCCAAGAAGACTTGGAGTACTGAGGAGACATTTAGAGTTAGTAGAAAGTGCCGGACATTATAATGAAGGTACAAGTCACTCAGAATTAGGTGTGACATGGAACCTGTGATAAGATGTACAAAATAAAACCACATGCTATGCAGAAGTTTTAAAGCCAGTCAATATGCTAAAAGAAGGCATCCTTCTAATATCGAGAGGAAGGCTATGGGACTTCAGTATTTCTTCACAGCTTTGTATACTTTTATAATGAATGAAACATGTTAAACTAGAGTTTGGAAAATTGGGCATTCAACAAAAAGAACAGCATGGAACCATGAACTGGCATCGCTGTTCGCGTGTTTCTTAAACTAGTGCCTCAAACTATCTCGCAGCCCAACTTGACAACAAGCAGACAGCAGACCAGACAGAGCTGGAGGAAAGGAGAATTCTCTGTTTTTTCATTGCATCTTTGGGGAAACCCTATGTATAACATGAGTAAATATGGTTTTCACAATGTGTCTCAACAGCTTGAATTCTATAGGCTCCTCTCAAATCTTCGTAAACGTGACAGATGTGAAGAGAGTGCCCGTGTTTGTTGGCACACTTCCTCTTTCAACGTAAGGCCATTGGCGTGCTGTCTATTTTTACCCTGAGAATTTTAAACACTGAATTCACATAATAGAAATATGTGCTGAATTTTCCGGCAATCCTTATACCAGAGAAAACTACAGATTAGTTTTTGTAAGTCTTGCAGTCATTTCATATATTTTTCAATTAAAATATAATTCGTAGATTATTTTTAATACCACTTAATTACCTTAAACAATACATCATGAACATTTTCCACTCATTAATGTAAACTGAGATACAAGACAATCATATCCTATAATTAACTTCATAATGTGTCAGGATTTTATCACTCCTGTTACCATAATTTATTGAAAAGTTTTCGAATGTCTGAATTTTTCCAATATTTTGTTATTACACATAGGGTAGGTTTGAATCTATTTTGTGTCCATTGATGACTATTCACTTAAGATATTTCCAAAATTAAATTTGCTGAGTCAAATGGTACACAAAAGGGGAAGTTTCCCACCTATTTGAACAATTTATCCTGTAGGAAAGTTTGTGCCACTGAACCCCCAGACGTGCCGGCAGTTTAGGCCAATCCCAGCTCCTTCACATCCTCATCAGCGCTGGACGGGCCTGTTTCTTTTCATCTTTGAGAATTTAATAAGCACTAAGGGCTTATCAAATCAGAAGCATCTCATTTATTGCATCTCTTTGACTACTAGTGAGATTGATAATGCATGATCCTGGGTCAGGAGGAAAAAAAAACACTTCCAATAATGGGACAACTGACAAAAATTTAACATGAACTATACATTAGACAACAGTATTATGTCAATGTTAAGTTTCCTGAATTTGACCACTGCTCTGTGATTATATGAGAGAATTTCCTTGTTCTTAGGAAATTCGGGCTAAAATATTGGGGGGTTAAGTGTCATGGTGTCTTTAATCAACTCTCAAAAGGTTCGGGAGCAATAATCACAACAGTGACAGCAATAAAGCATCTGTGTGGTCTCGGTGAAAGGTACATGAGAGTTTTTACAACTCTTCTGTGGGTTTGAATTGAAAAAAACAAAAATAACTAAAATGAAAAAATCACTTCAGATTAAAAACAGAGAGATTCGTAATTCTCTCTCTGTTTGAAACACTCTGCGCTAGACAGAGGAAACCACAGCATCCATCCTCCATGGCACAGAACTTAACTAATGTATCAACCCCCAGAATATTGTATCTTTCCATCCCCCAGTCTTTAAACTCACTGTATGGGTATTGATCTTCAGTTGTGTAGATATCAGAACCATCCCTGAATAAACTGTAAGTGAGCCGGTGGGCACCGGGAGAATCAGGTGGGCTCCAGGAGAGATTGATAGCAGAAGAACTTTGAACTTGTCCTCTGGGAGGGGGTTGCTGGGATGGAGCTAAATTACAATGGAGAGAGCATTTATTAGCAAAGGCAATCAATAAGCACACGAGTAAAGTGAAGTAAGATATCCAGCAAAGAGGTCTTTCTGATTCACGATTACTTTATCAAGGAGACATGCGGTTGGCCAAGACATTAATAAACGAAGGGTATATATCATGAATTACTAAAACAAAGCTTTTTATCAGTAAGCATATAACAAATTTGTAATTGTGGGGGGGGAACCCACAAAGTTTATATTAAGCACTCCTTTGTCCTTTTTTTTATGTGTATGAGAAACTATCCAAGGAAGCAAAACACTTCTTTTCTCTTTAATTAATTGAAATTTTGACATAAATAAGATCCACTGACACTTGAAATTTACGTAGCACGATTTTGGCGTTTCTGAAAGGAAGTTTTCCATTGCATTAAGCACAGTACCTCCTCTTGCTTCACAGAGCACAGTGTAAAAAAGGATAATAGTTGGTCATACAAATAGCTGTGGATGTTATGAATGCTAAATAGTCCAAATATTAGCAAAAGACAATTTGAATGCAATACGTGAACCCAACAGCCCCTGTCAGGGGCGCCATGATGGTTACAGATAATACGATTGCTTCTTTCCGGTGCACAAGAGCATCCATTTCACTGCTTTAGGGATACTTTGTACGATATAAGTAGACCATGGAAACACTGTCTGCTATCCCTGTATATTTTCCTTAGTTTCCCTATTTTTGAGAGTAAGCCTGAATTTTTTTTTTTGCTATAAACATGAAGCAGAAAAAGAATGTCTATTTTTTAAGGACACTACACCGCGTTCATTTACTCTCCTCCGGTTTAACACATGCATATTCCTCCATCTGCTTAGAGAACCACAGTCCAATCACACTTCCTCGTTAAATGAGATACTGAAGACACAGGTTGCTGTGTTATCTTATTTCTTAAAACCATTCCTCTCTGTAAGGAAAGTTTAAAAGACATGTACAGAAACAAACCAGTCAAATAATTATCAATATTTTTATATGAAGTGTCTACAATCACTAGGTGATGGGGATAGAGGAGAAAAGAGAGAGCACATGCAAATTAAGTAATTTCATAGAGAACTTAATAAAGACACTATTTTCAAAAGGGAGGGCTGAGTACGAAGACAGGGGGCAGCATCCCAGAGTATGGTAACAGCTGAGGTCTTTGACTATTTATGTCAAGGGTGCTCAAGACCACCTCCAGGGATCTGAACTCACAGAACCGACTCATCATATAGTCCCACTCATGGCTAATCTTTATTTCGGCAAAAGGAGACAGTGCAATTAACAAAGGGAAAGGCACATGGGTGAGTTCCAGGGAAGGCAGCCACTTCCAGGCACACAGGATCTGCTTAATTCCCCCAGCAATGTGTCATGCAAACGCCTGCCAAATGTTTCCAACCAGGGAGTTCATTAGAGACTCAGTGCCCAGGGTTTGTGTGGGGGCTGCTCTTACAGACAGATGCCCAGAAAGATAGCACATGTTAAGCACAAACCTTTGAGTGGATAAAATGTAAGGGACAATGAGCCACTCTTACTAGTTTGGAGGGATGGTGGGAACCCTCACGAAACCCAGGTTCCCAGAAGCCAGCCAAAGCCAAATTTGCAAGCAGGTCTTTCTAAAGATCAGCAGCCGGGCTTGCTAGGTGGAGTTGGTTCCATACACTCTCCCTGGCTTGATGGGGCTCGGCACTGAGGGGCACGTGTGAAGATCACAAGGCAGGGGCTGGGACCACTCAGACTGACATGCCCCCAGTCCCGGGCCACTCCTACACCGAGACAAGGAGCTGGGTGTTAAATCTTCTGACTTCCCTTCCCATAAGCCCTCCAGATGACAGGCAGGTTCCTACGAGTAGCTGCAGCCAACTGCAAGTGAGAAGGCAAGAGAGCGTGCTGGTGCTGGCCTCAGGCACTCTTGGGAGATACGACAGGCTGGGGAAGTACGGCGTGGTCACGTGAAGTCGTCCTGCTCACCAGGTAAAGACTTCCAACTCGGAGTTACTACTGACTTGTCAGTACTCATGAGTGATACACTCTACTGTAAAGGCATGATGTAATCTAATAGTAACATTTCATGTAAGCATTTCAAGAGCACTGACTTTGAAATACACAAAATTTCATATATTATGCATATGCTTCCTAAAGACAGTGTCCCTAACCCTGTGGTAGACAATACTGACATCATAGTTTGAAAGAAAAATGTTCAAACTAGATACACTCTCACTCTCCCCTTTACATCTCTTCTCCTTTAGAATTTGCATTGTTATATTAAAATTCTAACTCTCCATATGCCTCTTTAGATAAAGGACAAGTGTCATAACAATCTCAAAATGACAATGAAAAGAGAATTATTTCCAAACACTTTATATTTTTGAATTTGTGGGTTTGCCATAATTGACATGGTCACTTTGGCTGAACACTGACAGGACCTTGGATCTTGCAGTGAATTTTAATTTAGGGCTTTAAATCCCGTTGTCCTTGATGGAACCACAAAGATTGTGTCTCATTTGTAGCATGGAAAGCCTTGTCCTCCCTTGCAAGTTAATATTTTTTAGTGATTATGAATGACTGCATTTAAAACTCTGCATGTGATCAGGAATTCAACAGATTTCAGGGTTCAAGTGATCGAAACCTGCCTTCAGACTAGTTTCAAAGACAGTGAAAAACTTTTAGGACGACCAAAAGACAGGGAGATGTTTCAGTCCCATGTCAAAGGGTATTGAAAATGATTTGCATTGCGTGAAAATTGGCAACAAACACGGGCACCAGCACACACACAGGCTCTGTGAAACCTTTAAAGTTGACAACTTGTTAGGACGGCCTCACAATCTTGTCTGGGTATACAGTGGGACTGAATAGTGCCTCCTTGGCACTCACATAAGCATGTTTACAGACCCAAAGGGTTAGGCATTTTAATGCTACTCGAATATCACATGAAATTCTGGGCAAGAGTTAACTTGAGTTCCCCTTTATGGGCTGAGAGTAGACTTCTGAGAAAATGATCACGAATTCATTCATGGAAATTACCAGCAATTGTCTTTGAGTATGCCCGACTCCCATTTAAGGAAGGAAGCATGTATAATATTGTGTGGCTGCATCCATCTGTCTAGAAGCCATGAGCCTCCATCTTGGATTGGGCCCTTCGGTAGCTGCGTGTCTATGGACCCCCTTAGCTTTTCCCCGATTATAGGAAGCGGATGGTAACGCCTACCTCTCAGGGTTATGACGAGTATAAAATGAGTGTGTGTGCACAAATGTGTGTCTGTCTGTCTCACAAAAGGCTGCCAGTACTGTGCCCATTACACAGGCATCTACTGTATTTTTGGACTATGAGGAGCGCCTAGGTTTTCGAGGAGGAAAATAGGAAAAAAAATTTGCAGCTAAAACATGTGGAAAAATATTTAATAACATAAATAACATAATATTTCACCAACGTAAATGTAAACAGAACTCAACAGCAGCATAAACAACCATTATTCCTCCCAAATTTGGGGGGGGTAGTACGTCTTATAGTCTGAAAATATGGTAGATTCCCTCTGTCTTTTTGCTTTGCCATCCCTAGGAGGCTATCTTTGTCCACACAGTCCAGGTGGATGGCCACTCAGTCCACATCCAGTTCAGCAGGAAAGCGAAGAGGAGGGACAGAGGGCACAGCCTGTGCCCAGGAAACCCACATGTCACTGTCACCCTCCCCATCGCAGCTGGGAGATTAGGGACCTTCGCTAACTATAGAAGAAGAGGCCATGCACCCAGCCCTACGTTCTGTTAACATAAAACAGTGGATGATGGAAACTGAGAACAACTGAACAGTGCCTGCCATAGATGAGATGAAAAATCTAAACAATAGCTAGAAAATTATGAGATATTTCAAAAATAAAAAGAGACTAGGGTACTTCTAGTTAAACCAGAGCAAAGAGTGTAGTGATGGAAAACTGGACAAAGCATCAGAATAAGTCTTTCTGGGAGCTCTAGCACACTCATAGGCAGACAATAAATGGAGGATTAAGTGGAGAATACTGATTCTTAACAAACGGGCGGAGCTCTGAGGAGAGACCACAAGCGTCTGCGGCCTTTTCGCTCCATGGCCCAACTGTGTTCGTTTCAGCAGAGGAGGGCTGGCTATAAATGCCAGCACCTTTGGCACCACGGGGCACTGACGACTTCATCTGGGGGTGGTGACAACTCAAAGCTTTGCCACCTCAAAAGGGCAGGCTCACATAGGAACAGTGAGGAAAACCCACAGACCTGCCACCTTGAGGATGTATTCCCCGCTGGTCTGAGTAGTGGACTAACCAGAGCATAAGGCAGGAGATTCTGGGCAAGGGGAAGCCACTGAAGCTTGAGACAAGTTCTCTACAGCTCCTGGCCAGCTAGGGACCTATGGGTGTATGAGGAAGAACCAAGAAAATCTGGTAAGAGGTGCAGGCTGAGGGACAGCTGAGAACTAGCTATAATCCTGAATGCATTTCCAATCCATGCACATTGATGGGCAGAAGCTGTATGGTATGAAAGTATATGAGCACAACCAACATTGACCATATCACTAGTTGATTCAGACACAAGAATGACCTCCTAGGCAACCAGGCTATATGTAAGCATTAAAATTTTTTAAAAAGCTGATTACAGACATCAGCAGCTGTACGCTACAGTGGAGAAAGTTTTCCACCACTTAAGTCTATGCAAATTGCCAGAAAAAAAATCTAACAACTTAAGTGTTTTCAACGTAAAATTGCAACACACTCAAAGAAACTGTGAACCGTGCTCATAAAAAAAGGCAATCAATAGAAACAGGCTCTTGAGTATAGCAAACAAACAGTAAACTTGAAGATAAAGCCAGAGATAGAACTTAAAGATACAGCAATCTGATTTATTCCATTTAAAGGAAAGAGGGAGAAAAAAGACGGAACACAAAGAAACAGAGCCCACGGACCTCTGAGAAAATGCGAGGTGTACCATGCACCAACATGAGTAACGGGATCCCCAAAAGGAAAAGGAAAGGGGTGGAGACTAAAACTCCCAGGGTCTGGGAATGGGGAGATTGACATGTAAGGGGTACTGAGTTTCTGTTTCACAAGAAGAAATGAGTTATGGAGGTGGATGATAGCGATGGTCAAGCAACATTATGAATGTATTCAGTGCTGCTGACCCGTGCAGTTAAAAATGGTCCATATGCTAAGTTCTGTTGTTTCTGTGGTACCCAAATAAAAATATTTCTTTTCAAAAAAAGGAGAGCTATAAGAGCCTCTTTGATAAGTAAGAATAAAGAAAAAATGTGAATGATAAAAAGATGGATAGATAAGCAAGGATAAACATACAAGTGAGAAGAGACTAGAGTATCAGGAAGACTTAAACACAAATGACTCATAAATAATTAAAACACGTGTAATATATTATTAAGTAATAAATATATATATGCATATATACATATATAAATATAAATATGTTAAGTTTATAGCCAGAGGTTTAAGGCAACCTGGAATTTATCTAGACAAGAGCACAGAAAGCAGAGCTATTAACTACCTGTTTTCCTTCTGTTCCTCCTATCAAAGGGAATGACTATCATTTTGAAAGCATGAAACAAATATTCACAGGAAAGAAGTAAATCACACAACAAGAAAGCATATTATCAGAGAGGCCCTAACGACTTTATGTGAAATCAAATCAATTCTCCTGCACTCTGAAAATTACATCTTAGGATTCTTATCCCAAATCCCCATCATAAAAAAAAGAAATCACAGATGCTATTGCTAAACTGTTGTCAGTGGTCTCTAAGGAAATGGAAAAGATAATAGTTATAATCCCCCGGTATCCCAACTGTATAGAAAAGCACCAGGAGACATTCTAATTCTCGAGGAAAACACATTTTTGACATCCGTTGGAGGGAGAGGAAGCAGGAGCCCGAGGTAGTTCACACTTTCAACAATAGATAGCACTACGTTCCTTTCAATAGCATTGCGTCTTTGTGAGGCTGGTTGCTCCGGTGGTTGCTAGGATAAAAAGCAAGAACCATGGGAGAATCAAAGGGTAGCAGGAAAGAAAGCAGGCTCCCCTCACACGAGTCCCACAGTGGGTGCTTTCCTGAGTCCCACTCGCAATGTTTCAAGCTCCTGTGAAGGTGGGGATCCTGTCTAATTTTTTTTATGAATTCCCTCTGCTGAGCCTGAGCTTGTAACTTTGCACCGTGTTTTGTGAGTTTTCTAAAACAGAAACCTAAAATAGCAGCAGCAACAACCGCAGACGGTTGAAGGAAGGTGCTCAGTACTACAGGTCACGATGCTAAAGAGAGACATCAAAATGGTTATGTCCAGGGAAGAATAATTAGAAACATGAAAGCTTTTAAAGTTATTAACAACTGGAAGCCTTTGAAGAGATCCAGAATGGGTAGCCCAGAGAAGAAAAGAGTTAACGCCAGGTGTCTGCCCCTACTAAGAGACGTGGGCCTGGCGCCCAGTGACCAGGTTATCTGGTCTCGCCTGAAGTATAATTCCTCAACCATGTCTCAGAAACAAGTATAGGCAGCAAAACGAGGAGCTCAGGCCGATATGTTCACACGAAATTCATGCAGAACCGATCAAAAATCACTGAGATTGGGTAGGTTGTATGGAAGGCTGACGCGATTCCATTTAAATGATGATCTACAGCTGACATCCAAAGCAATTTCTGTTGCACAAAAAAATCAATGAAGTCTAGCGCTAATCAATGAATAAAAAATATTAATTAAATGCTCAAGGAAAGCCACAGTTGTGTTTAGACTATATTTATACACAGGGTAATGATCATCCTTTCTCAAAAACAGCATAAACTTCTACAGTTGTACTTAGGCTAAAATTCAGAAGTTGCAGTGCAACATGGGATCATGCAGATAAGCACACAAGCATAAAATGTTAATACATCTTAATCGTTAGCTCCACTCCACCTTCGCTCCCTGGATATCCAGTGCAGTTGCAGGGAGCCCAACATCCGTTACATATGCCCACCTTCCTCAAACACAGAGAGCACAGTACCCGGCCTGCCTGCTTAGGACAATTTGTCCTGACCCGTCGCATTTCCTAGCACTGATACCCAGTTGGCTCAGGACACCCCGAGGAGAAGACGCATGGTACGACACGTTGCAGAAGGGTCTTTACTACATGTTTTCAGCATGCATTTCTTAGGAATTCTGGAAAAAGGCAAGGGCATATGGACTTGAAGAAAATATTTAAGAAATCATCAGTAGGTTTTAAATGGCAGAACTGCAGGTGACCTGGTGAAATCAGTTCAAGAAAGTGGGGAAGGGTGCTGGGAAGTCAAAAGATACTCAGATGCAATTTTTGGCTTTCAAGAGTTAAAATGAGAAACATGGGCGATGTTTAAACAACTAATGCTAGTGGAAGTAGGAAGAGAAGAATACTGAAATACAGGAGTTAGTCATATGCCACTATAAATAATGATAATGATCGCTACGATATCAATAAACAATTACTAGTAGCACCGTGTCCACAAAATGTGTGGGATGGAAGGACCGACGACCCATAATACAGCGCAAGTCTTCCACTGGTTAGAGAAAATCATCTAGATACAGTGCTGTGTGGTGGGGTGACCGATCCTTTGGCTTACCCAGTACCGTCCTGATTTTTACATAGGAATTCCCTCAGTTTGGGGTAAAGCAGGACTCTGGTCATCTTCCTAGTGACACAAAAAACCCTTGCACGTACCTTGCAAGATTATCATATCACCATTTTCCATGACTTCATCAAGGGAAAAGAACACCAGTGTCATTTAGTGTGATTTTTTTTATTTCTCCCCTCACGGGTCCACACTGTGCCTAAGCCTTCCTGAGGGGTTCCCCACGGAGAGGCGCACAGCAGGCCCCCTTCCCCATGGGGCGTTCTGCGGGGGCCAGCGCGGGGCCGGGCACACTTACCCTTGCTGCAGCCCCACGGGTTGCTGCCATCCAAGTGGCTCGCACCGGAAACACAGGCGTCGCACTTTGAGCCGGTGACAAATCGTTTACAGAAACACTGGCCCGTGACCGAGTGACAGGTCTCATTCAAAGCTCCTGAGAGATGACAATTGCAAGGCTGACATCTGAAAACAAGAGAAATAAGCCATCCCAGAGAATCACGTTTTGGTTAATAATTCATAGGGTAAGTCACATGCATCTACCGATAACATTGTGGGATGAGATGTTTTAGCCAACGTGCTGAAAATGATTCTTGAATTAAACAAACAAACATGAAATAAAACAAAACAGAAAAAAATATACTTATCAAAAGGCTGCTTATGATAAAACCTCTATGAAGCCTTCTCCTTATAAACTAATTGTGAGCCCCCAAAAGCCTCTTACTTTGCTTTTTTACATGCCACAATACACCTTATGGATTATTTTGAATTTTGCTTTCTCACAAAAAACAGTTTTCATGACAGCTAAAATTTAAAATTAGTCATCCCCAAAATGATCTTTTCAAGTATCTATCAAGTGGTGAGATAGAAAGTGGATGTAATAATCATTGTTTTCCCTAAAAATCTTGAAATTCTATATTTAGTTTTATAAAGACTATCTTTCACTAAGAAAACAGTTTAGGGAAGGCATGTTCCAATGCTGATGATGCCTTAATAGATGTTATATTCCCTTGTTTATTTTGTGCCCTAAACTCACTTATCCAGAATGGTTGGAGAACAGAGAATTACTACGACCAATGAAAAGAAGCTAATGCTCTAAATATAATGGGAGAACTTCACTTCAACTTCTATTTCTTGGACCCAAAGTTGCTCCTCAAAAAATTACTATTCTGGAATCTTGCTGATAGAAACGAAAACCTGTTTCTCCAAACTCTTCACTTGTGACAATGTCACTCATTAGAATGAGCAACTGTGGTGCCATGAAGTACTAGAGAAGCAAAAATAGAACTTGTCCGAAGATCACCCACATTTAACAAGGGCTTTCTGTACAATACATTTAATAACAACCTTACGGACTCACCTACGTTTTCTAATGAAGATGCTGGGTGGATGGTCTCGCTGTACCCACTGCAATTTCTATAGTGTGGTCTTTTGGGTAATCATTCCACACCCTTAAAAAGGCAGATAAAAGCTAGGCTGCTAAATAAGCTGCAAATTTGTTTTATGGACTAATATCACCTAGGGAATAAATAAAGCACACTTTATCTCGAAACCACTACACTGTAGTGTGCCCTCTTTACGCCATGATAAAGACATTTTTCTCCTGTAACCAACTATATGAAGTGCTTTATGTATAGACATGGCATCAGAACTACATTTCAAATAGATGTTTTGTCTGGGCTACCTAAGTATGGGAGATGAAGAAAATGATGCATTGAAATTAAAATGGAATTAGAGAAGCAGCAAAATATTTAATTTGCTCTTAAGTTCATTACACGCTATTACTTAGAGGAGATTGTTTGTAGGTTTTTATGTCAGATTCGTAAGATGGAGCACTAAGATGCACACTTCTCCCAGTACATAATTTATCACCACACCACTCACGAATAAGTGTCTCTTGAGTATTTCAGTTTTTATTACCATTCACTCATGAGACAATCACACTCGTTTTATATACAGTACATTTAGAGGAACAGTTTCCAATGCATAGCATAATCCCTTTTCTTGATGCTCTTCTATTTTCTTCCAGCTACATGCTTAACTCTAAGTCAGCTCTAAGTCAATATCCACAGGGTATTACGTTCTGAATCTAAATGGAATAAATAAATTGCCTCTTAGGAAAGCAGGCAGTGTTTTGAGTAATTAAATGGGACTATTCCTGATTTTATAGTCTCTTATCCAAGCCATGGTTATATCTAACTTATCTGACTTGTGATAACTGCTCGACTCCACTATGAGGGAATTTTATCTGGATGAAGTTCACAGGAGACTTTTCTGAATACTATAGTTTGTTTCTAGCCCAAAGGACAATGGGGATAATTTTGTAATTAAGGCTTAAGTAAAATGATTCCTGTAAATTTCCCAGCCACTCAAATATAATTTTAAACATTTCCAAGACTCTTTAGCAAATAAGCTACACGTTTGATGTCATTTCATAAGTTACCACTCCTCAAGAGCACTTTCTAAATGAGATAGAGCTCACGTTTATTAAAACAGAATTATACATAATAAAGGAAAAGACATTTTAAGGTTTGAGAGAGAAACAGCAAACTAAGATGAATTGCAATATTGATTTTGTCAGGATAAATGGTTTCTGTAATATTAATATAAAGAAACCTTTATTACACCGACTCTCCTGGTATAGCCTGAGCTCTCCCGCAATCTGTTTAAAATCTTCATTTTTCATCCTTATGGGAAAACCTCACTTGCTAAATGGATTTCATAAAGAGTAATCTGTCAAGATTTATATAGATAAACAATTTGTGATGTTTATTGACCAGTTCATTATGGTAAACAAAACAGAAGGGAAGCACCGCTAATCTCCATGCACAGGCAGCTTACGATAGCTCTGATCGGGCCTCGGTCTTCACTGGACACAATGGGAAAGAAGTTAATTGGCCTCTGTCTCTTAAATCACAAATCTCATCTATTTCACTTTCCAGGGAGCCTCTTCTCGTTGAACAAACAATAAGAGAAAGAGTCATCCTCCTTCTTGCTCTTGCAGAAACATCACTATTAATGGAAGAACAGTGTTTCAATAATGCATTTCATTGTCAGGGACCCCACCATCTGAGGAAGAGCTATTTTAGGAGGCCCAGAGATACGTGCGAGGATATAGATCACTTTACTGGCATTGCCCTCCGGACGCCTCTCTTCTGTCTGGGGCCTCAACTCATGGGTACCACCAAATTGGTTTAAATGTATTGAATAACATAAAAAAACCATGGATGGTCAATTATATTCCAGGGCTGGAGTAACACTGGAGACATAAAGATGAGTAAGACATAGAGTTGGCTATGTTCTCAAGGAGCCTGGAGTCTGGTGAGATGTAAATTTTTTTTTAAAAAAATCTATTTTTTAAGATTTTATTTATTTATTTATTTTTAGAGAGAGGGGAAGGAAGGGAGAAGGAGACGGAGAGAAGCATCAATGTGTGGTTGCCTCTCACACGCCCCCTAGTGGGGACTTGGCCCGCAACCCAGGCATGTGCCCTGACTGGGAATCAAACTGGTGACCCTTTGGTTCACAGGCCAGAGCTCAATTCAGTGAGCCACACCAGCCAGGGCAAAAAGCATATTAATAAAGATATACACAGGGTCTTCAAGGGCACAGAAAAGGGGCCGCTATCTAGTGCGGGGACAAGGGAAGGGACAGGGAATGGAAGATGAAGAAAGGAATCTTGGAGATGTTGGCATTGCTTATTAAAATAGGAACAAACCAGGCAAATCGGGGAGGGAGAAAATAGAAAATAGACAAAAGAGGAGGGTGTTGGATTAGAAGCAATTCAAGAGTTTTGGATACAGATTCAGAACAAGGGGTAAGCAGTGCCAGATCGAGCTGGAAAGGTAAGGAGAGAGAAGATAATGCTAAATGAGGGACACTGGCGACAGAAGAGAGGAGCAACGGAGAAGGAGGGGTTAGATCTAAGAAATAGTTAGTAAGTAAAAGCACCAGGATGAGGTGGGAAAACAGCAAAGAGAAGCAAACAAGGGCCTCGAGTTTCTCCAGTTTTCTAATTTGCTGACAGATGAATGATGGAGATACCATTCAATATAATAAGGAAAGGAGGAAGAGACCTCAATTACTGAGAGAATCTAGAGAAGAATTATTAACAATTATTAATTGGATAGAATAGAAAGAGGCTTCAAGGCAAATTGGAGAAATTGGACAAAGACTTTTCTTCCATCCCTAGCACAAAGACTAGCACACTATAAGCGTTCAATAAAATTTGTTGAATAAAATGACAATGTAGCTGTTTGGAGCCCTTTTTGATTGGCATAGTTCTTCCCCCAATTAACCTGTCCTCCAAGGAAGGGGCCACTTTTCTTCAAGGTCTGGCCCTCTTCTATAAGGCCACCTTTGGTGGTGCAGCCAACCTAGACCCCCATTCCTCACTGTTCCAGGAAAATTACAATTCAGTGAGTGTCAGCTGGTAAGAGACAAGTAGTGATACAGCTGGCCTTTGGAGGCTTAAAAAAAAGACAAAGCACAACTAATTATATAGAAAGAAGAAGTCCTTACGGGGAAACCTTTAGGGGGTGGAGATGTGTGGGTGTTCCGGAGACACTGGAGCAGTCCTAGGGGTGTGGGGACGAGGAATCCCAGTGATGGGTCAACTTGAGGACACAGCCCGGGACTGCACTGTCACCTGTGGGTGTTAACTACCGATGGGGACGAGGGGAATGTGGCCCATTTTTGTCTCATTGTTTTTGTTTTAGACAAATGCAATATACTTTTTTTTTGCTTTATTGATTTTTCAGTGGACGGATTTTTATTTTTTTTAACTGCATTGTTTCTGATACTGATTAAATCCTGTTCGCTTTATGTGTCAGCGGTAAATGAAGTGATTTTCGCACTTGGATCAGCTTTTTCAAATGCATGTCCCCTTTTCTCGTGAGAGGTAACTTTTGAAGAATGAACCACTGGGGTGGGAACAGGTGATGGTTTTCCAGCTTGTTATCGTTGTGTCTGGGGCCTTTTTGTTGTTATTGCTGTGGTTTAGGGGTGGTGTCTGCTTTACTTTACTTATTTTGCCCTTGAGACTATAAAAAAAAGTTTGAAAAATATAGGAAACAGAAGAGAACGTGGAGGAGGGGAAGGGATGTGAGTGTTCTTCATGGTGGGGTTAAATGAGACACCTCTAGAAGTATAAATAGAAAAAAACAGATGAGAAAGTTCATTTATTTTCCAACTCAGTGAAGAGATACCGTGACACTTGGGTCTTCTCCTTGCTTCACAATACAATACTTATCATCTACTGTAGAAGTTTGGAAATTAATGAAATACATTTATACTTGCAAGCACCTGCCACGGTGCCTGATTCAAGGTGCATTTCGTTGATTTTAGCTTATTTTCTTTCACTTTGACAGAAGTTTAACATCAGGGCATCAGTGATTATTTTCCTATACTGATGTCTGTATACATTTAGACAATAAATGGCTTTTTGTGTTCAGGAAACAAAAATCCCTTCTACTAGATGGAATCCCATATATTTTAGCCATCATTGTATACATTTCCAGAACAGACATTGTTAGTTTATATTCACAGTTGCAACCAGAAGTCAACAAAGAGACTTCAGTATCATTTAGGAAAGGAATGTAAAACATAAAAAGAATAAAGCCCATTTTTATCTCTTCTCAATGATGAGCAAAAATATAAACTCAAGCCATTCTCATGGTCATGTTTTGGAGTCTCTCTCCTTGTGACTTTCTGGGCTAGAGGACTTCTTCTCTGATGATCACTCATGTTCAAGTAGAAGGAGACAGGGGAATCCGTCAGTGGAGGGGGAAGGGTCAGCTCAAGACACAACCACTCTGTAGGACTGACTTAACAAGGGACAAGTCCTCCTAATTTCGAGGGGCCCCTATGGTCATGGGAGGCTTTATTCTTTCAGAGAAGCTACGTTATATATGGTGGCTCTCTCCAGTGGCTGTCTGTGTTCTACATCAAAGCCAGTCCTGCCCACTCAGAGAGCATCCTGAGCCCCCCCACAAGGGGGCGGGGAGGACTTGAATCGCTATTTTAACATTTGTATCGCTTTTATCCAGATCATAACAGCATGGGATGGCATGAGACTTTTATTTTTATTTTTGTAAGAGGTGAGAAAAGTAATGTAAAAAATAATTTTGGCTCTATTAACTGAAACCTATATAATTTTATCAACCAATGTCACCCCAATAAATTTTTTAAAAATTGTATGAGATAGAATTTGAAAATAAAAAGAATTTTACAAAGTAATGGGAGGCATGAGGGACATTTAAATTTAAAACTCAGAGGGACCACTGGTGTTAGACCTGGAGGCTACGGCAGAGATCTGAATGGATACCAGCACATCTGAGAGTCATTAACACGTATGCCCTGAATGAAATCACAGATCCAGATATGCACACTGAAGGGGCAAAGCCAAGAGGAATAATCAGCAAAGGAGACCGAAAAACAAATCATAGGAGTAAGATCTTGGAAGCCAACGAAGAGATCATTTTAAGAATCAGGGATGACAATAAAGCAATTGTCACATAGAAAAAAAAACATGACTCATTAGAAGCAACCATAAATTAATTTTACTTTCACCTTTCACTGATCCTTTGCATGAGGCAATACCCACCTGCCTGCCACTTGGATATAAGGTAAGTCAGTTATATGGCTTTTCTGGTCTTTTATAAGTTATAGAAAGTGCTAAAGTTATTTTAAATTGCAAAGCACAGGTTCAACAAAAAGAACAAAACTACAGGCATCACACTTCTTGATTTCAAAACATATTACAAAACTATAGTAATGAAAACAGTATGGTGCAGAGCAAGGAGCTATTTCTCATAACCAGATGAGGATGACGGGGAAGAGAGACAGTGTGGCATTGTCTCGGTGCTGTACAAAGGGTGACCCACATGTCTAAAGGGTCCTGAGTAGAGAAAATACTGAGATTCTTATGGGCTGCAAAATTATTTAGCAACAAACTGGCAGAGATGCCTGTGACGACACAAAAACTATTGATCAGAGACACTGAGGGAGAGCAGTGAATGAAGAAGTCACGAAAGCGCCAGCCCCAGTGAAAAGTCAACTTCATACACATGCGAGACCAGAGATAAGCAGCCTGGTTTGGGTGTTGCTGGCCCAGTGAATCCCTACTGCTCTTGCAGCCTGCACACGAGAGAAAAAGAGCATAAGAGAGAAAAGAGAGAAAAAGAGAAAAGAGCAGTCCGGAGCTCTCAGACTGACAGAGCCTTATGCCAAAGGTACCAGAAGTCAGGCAGTGTGCATTAAAAAAAGATATGTAATAAAACAAAAAATTATTTTACTAAATATTTTAACTATCACAGTGAAATTTTTAAAATCACACTGAACACTAGTAGAAGGCCAAATTAACTGGTTTGAGTTCTTCCTCAATAATTTGACCGGTTGCCCTGTCCACACTCTGATCGAGGTGTTAATGAAGAGCGGGTGGCCGAAGGCAGGCAGCAGGGGGACAGATGAAAGAGCCCGATCATCCCAACTCCTTGAGTAATTAGCAATTATCGTTATAAACACATACACACAGAGAGACACATACTGAGAAACAGATCTGTATGGTTTATAAGGAACAAAATACCACTTGCTTGGAGACAAGAACACTGAAGAATTAATGCATATATTCCCAACCCTAGACAAATTGATAATCTATGCAGGAAAAACAAAAAACAAAACTCATACAATTGGCATTCCAGCTCATCTTCAAAAATACAGCAATGGCCCTGAACAGTGTGGCTCAGTGGGTTGGGCACTGCCCATCAAAGCGAAAGGTTGCCAGGTCAATTACCAGTCAAGGCACATGCCTGGGTTGCAGGTTCGGTCCTTGGTGGCGGTGTGTAGGAGAGGCAGCCAATAAATGCTTCTCTCTCACATCGATGTTTCTGTCCCTCTCTTTTTCCCTCCTTTACCCTCTCTCTAAAAATAAATAAGATCTTTAAAAAACACAGCAATGAACACAAATGCATGAAGGTAAATGCCCATCGATATAGAGGAAATGAGAAGTAGATCATTAAAGAAGGCAACTTTAAAAAGTGGTTAATTTCATTTCAGATGTATTTCATACCCTGGGGGAAAAATCGTATCACTGAATGCAAAGATATGTTTCTTATCTGCCAGTCTTTAAGCCTAAATTAGAAAGGCAAGGGTAACGTAAATGGATGCAGTAAATCAATAAATAAGCAATAAATTTGAGGGCCATGAAAAACAAAATACAGATATACATATATTACCTATCCTAGCCCGTGTGTGTGTGTGTGTGTGTGTGTGTGTATTCTTCTAGGGATATTTCTTTACCTGTCTTTCTCCACAGCCAAATTGTAAGTTCTTTGAGGGAAAAGGATTTTATCAGGTTAAATATTCCCAGGCCCAAATAGATATTTGGGCACATCTCTCAATGTTTAACACCCTATACATTGGAACTCTAGGAATCCTCAAAGATTACCATTATGTTTAATGAAAGTAGACATCAAAGAGTCAAAATATATCAACCAACTAAAGAGCACAAAATTACTGCATTTTACAAAAGATACTGCCAAAAAAGTCACTGTTGGTAAAAAAAAAAAAATTTAAAGTAATTGCAAATGTAATTAAATAAAAGGGTTTAATTATTAACTCTTATAAACATTCACCTTCCAGTCTGAGGATCGAATCCGAAGTACAGGTCCCGACAGCGGTCACAACGGGGCCCAGCGGTGGAAGCATCTTGGCAAAGGCACTGACCCGTCCGGCTGTTGCAGATGTGGCTGACTGCGCCAGCTGTGTGGCAGGAACAAGGCAGGCAGCCGGTGGCATTGCCTGGGGAGACATACAGACCTGGAATAAAACAACGAAGAGACTGAATACATACTTCTGGTCCAGTCTTCTCTTTAAAAGATGGTCTTTGGATTACATCAAAACACAGAACACGCTGCAGAGGCACTAAACTAATTCCCACAACAAATATGCTTATGGCCGTTCTTACCTAGGGTGTCAGATATCACCATCAAAAGGCTGAGTGAATCATTCGCACTGTACCTAGTGTCTCCTGGGCTCCTGGACTTCAGTGCATTTAGAACATACTTCACGATCTCCGCACGAAGACCTGGTCTTCCTCTCACCCTCTCCGTGCTAACACAAGGCAGCAGCACATCTTCAGATGCCCAGTCCAGAGCCCCGACACATCTTTGCTAGGGTGGCCAGCTAAAACACAGGATGTCCAGGTAAAGTTGAATCTCTAGTAGACGGTGATTTGTTTAGTAAAAGTTTCCTTCTATTTAAAAATATCTGAAATTCAAATTTAAATGGGCATCCTGTATTTTGCTAAAACTGGCAACCCTTGAGACCTACACTTCCTCTCACTCTTCATAGCTAATTACCAACTCACAGGAACTGTCTTCTAAGAAATTGTATCTACTTTCCAAGCTGGCCGCCACCTTAGTTAAAATCACCTCCAAGTTTACACTATACACCAGAGGCTATAGTAAGGGCTTTATATTCATTATCTCACTTAATTCTCTCAGCAGTGCGAATAATTCAGGTATTATTATTATATCTGTTATATAAGTTAGAAAACCGGAGGTTAGAACGGTTAGCAAACTTTCACAAAATGATCAAGTTAACAAAGAGCAGACTCCAGATTCGGACTCAGGCACTTAACCAGAGGCTGTCTCACCCCGTGGTGTTCTTCCTGTCCCCCTCAATCTGTCGTTCCCAGAGTACCGCATCAGTCTTTTTCAGAGTCCAATTCCAACATCTCATTCCTTGACTTAAAATTATTTGATGACTTCCTATTTCTTTCGGGGGGAAAAAACTGAAGCCCCTCACACGGCCTTACCCCTCCACTCAGGTCCCACCCGTTTCTCTACTTTCAGCTCACTGCTCATCGCCAACTCCGTCTGCTCCGTATTTCTTGCCCTTCTTGACCCCGGAAGGCCTTTTCCTGGCGATTCTGTCGGCCGGAATGACCTTCACCCACGTTTCCGGTTTCGCTCACTCCTGCACACAGCAGGTCTTGTGACTTCCTTGAATAACCTGACCCAGGCCAGTGTAGGCAGGCCCACTGCCCTTTGATAGCACGTGCTTCTTTCCTTTCGAATCTCATGAAAATTATAAAACTCATTTCCATCGGACAGTAACCTCCATGAAGGCAGGAACCTCCTCTGTTGAATTCGTCACTCTCTCCCCAGCATCTAGTACGATGCTCGTCACAAAACTACCAAATTATTAAACAGGCATTGAGTCCCACAAGTACCTAATGAATCCCCCCAGAATTTAGATTAAGTATTCACCCATTTTTATTATAGCGAAAAGAAAGAAAAATATGATTAGAAATATTTTCAAGTTTCTTCCAATTTCTTAGACTGAGAAAGTGGCAGTCAACAGTTACAAAATCAGAAAGGATTTGGACATTTGCATGATGGAGCAGGCAAATGAGAGAGACACCACCCCTGGTGTTTTCAGGTGTGTTTGTGTGTGTATGTGTGTACCTACACATACATGCACAAGCGCACAGGCATGATGTTAAGAAATTTTAATGGAAAAATGGGGAGAGGGACTGCAGAGTGATCATCGAGAATGAAGCTCTGGCAAGGGAAACTGAACTGTACAATTGTCGCGGTCCTGCATTTAAGGATATAAATTATCAGTGATTCTGAAAGAGAGAACATGCGCTAAGTAAATCCACATTCTTCAGGAGGAAGCAGGAGGTCGTGGCAACTCCGTGAAGCTCATTTGAGGCTTTCATTGAAAACATGCCCTTTTTTCACAGCCCTGCATGTTCTCTCTTAGAAAGCTTCAGGAGTAGTAATGATAGGGGACTCAAGACTTGGAAAATGTTAGCTTAAGGTAAAGAGTTAGGAGTTTAGTAAGTAATGTGTATGTTAAAGCTTTTGTTTCAGAAACCACAGATAAGGCCCATCCTGGCCCCTGGGAAAAGCAGCCGACCTCCTGGGGCACTGGCTAGAGATCACCGCCTGGGGACAAGTTGGAGGCATCCGGGCCTTTTGTGTGACCACCCCCGTCCTTGGGAACAGCTAGCTGCAGAGAACAGGAATGCTGCATCTGCGCTCACCTAATCCTCCTTGAATTTCAAAGCCCTCACCGCACCTTGTTTGTCCTCCCCCACCCCCTTATAAAAGACCTGGCCAGGAAAGAGAAGAGAAGGTGGTTTGTTAGGGTATGAACCCGCCATCTTCTCAGATTGCAGGCCATCTGAATAAAGCGCCCACAGAAGATTCAATTGCAGTCATTGCTTATTGGGTTTGGTAGTGACAAGCAGCCCGAACGCCGGTGTCTTTTCCGGTTACAGTAAAATAGAAAACACTGTGTTCAATAAGAATTAAAAAAGAAGAAGGAAGTTCAAAATCTGTGCCATTCAGTTGGAAGGAACTAATACTGTCATGTTTATCGTGATTTACAAACTAGATTACGTCCTTTGCTTTTTTTGCACCCACTGACCGCAATTTGCCTTACAGGTGTTTCCAAAAATAGAGCGTGGCCATGCTGATTACTGTATATGCTCGCACCTGATTCAGCATGTGCTCCAAGTCACAAATTTAGAAGACTTCTATTTTGGATTCAAGATCACCACAGCTGTGATTCTATGTGTTTTTCTTCTTGTGAAGATACCTAGGCCTTTAAATCCATGATAGCCTCGTGAATGGACTAACAGCTCTCCAATTTGGATAAATTACACATTAGCACAGATACTTAGGAACAGAATTAATTTAGACTCATTGCAATAGCTTTGAGCCACAGAGAATTCTAGAACAATTAAGGATGGTTTTTACAAGAAATGATTTATTAGATAAATTTGTAAGAACAAGGAGGGTACATTTTGGTGCAGAAGACTGGGTTACCCAAGTTTAGAAGAATCAGGAATGTCATAGAAAAAGAGAGAGAGATAAGCAGAGAAGAACAAAAAGGGTATTAAAATACCTAGGGAGGCTGCAACCTAGAGGTAGAGCTTCAAGGAAAAGATTACACTGGAATTTGTCTTGGGGTTAATTTCCCTCCGCCCCTCAGGAGCATGATAATAAAGGTTAATCTCACCAGTATTTTAGTTGTCCTATTTTTAAGCAGTGCTAATTAGGATGACTCAGGTACCTTCCTGTTCAATGATTACTTCTTGCCTTACCTGAATGTGCCTAATTCTAGACCATTACCTTTCCCTTTATGACTTCCAACTATAGAAAACATTTCCCTTCCCTCCTCCTTAAGCTTCAATTCCTGAGTGCAACTTCAAAATAACTGACCTCAATTTCGTTTCTTTAACTCAATACAGTTCTGATCTCCTTTCAAGAGCTCCACTGCGTGTTCCCCGTCTTTGTGTGTCTGCATCATTTTCATGGGTCTTTTTTGAGATTTCTTTCCATGAATGATTTTGTGCCACACACTTAAATTAGGCACAATGATCAGAACAAATACCGTCCCCTTACCTTAGGTAGTGCCGAGAGTTCACACATCTGTGGCACAAATCAACCCACTCAAGTGTATTATTGTCCCCAGTTTTATTGGCCGCTAACCCCTGGTCCCGAGCAAGATAAGTCTCACGTGGAAAACAATGGGTTTCGAAGCTAAAGCAAAAAGTCCCCCAAATCATAAAACAGCGTTGCTTTATCTTGGAGAAGGTTTATAGAATCCTGAGAGTTCAAAGTTATTAGCCAGGCAGTTGGTATTATCTCCTGTAGTGGCTATTTGCACAACACAGTACCTGTCTTGGGCATAAAAGAAGGGCCCATTTCCTAGCAATGTCCCTCCCGAGGACTATGAACAACTAGGTTTTACCAAGGTCTTGAAATGGGAGAGAGAAAACAAGTTTAACCTCTAGGCCTTATTCAGAAAAGGAGGGCAGAGCTGAGGCTAAGCACTAATTATAAGCCATTTAGAAGAAACGACTCTCAGCTAAGCCAGAGGAATGGACATAATACTAAGAGAAGAGCCTAGGGGGGAATTTGTGGCTCTCCCATACCGGGTAACAAAAGAGTATCTTAGCAGTGGTTTTTACCAATCAATGTGTTCTGAATAAAGTACAGTTGATGATGCTAATCTTCAAGTAAAGACAGTAATAATTTTCCTTCATTTGGTCACCTTATATAAAAATACTAAAATTATTATTCCTAGATTTGATCAAACATCAACAAATGCATAAATACAAGTTAATATCATTCACTTCAAGGTATAATTTCTCTTATTTAAAAGATTTTTTCTGAGCTCCTTTTCAACTAGTTTAAATACACATTTTAAATTCTCTGCTCTGCTTTCTTCTTCCTGGATTGCTAGACTCTCCTTGCATAACTTACCAACTCCTGTTTAGTTGTAAAACTTGGCTCAGAAATGACTTTCTCATCGAAGTCCTCCACATCTCCCAAACTTCAAGCATTAAACAATCTGTTTCCTCTTCTAGATCTTCATATTGTACATTTCCAATATTACACTCATCACATATGTATATGTACTTGCAAGTCAGTTTTCCCTACTAAACCATAAAGCATTAATATGTGTGTGTGTATATATACATGTATATATGTGTGTTCATATATCATAGATGAGCATACTCCCTGGTACATAGTAATTTACTCAATAGATATTTACCAAAAAAATGAATACACGAATTAAATTGATGGAAGGAATGGATGCACAGGTATATGGATGGATGGGTGTCTGTTACCTCTTAAAATATGAGATAATCTTTTTAACCTGAAGAGGGAAATGGTCAACATAAATCTGTGAGCTCTGAGCGTGAGGGTGGCCTGACCGAGAAGGGAAAGTATATGAATGAGGAACAATAACTTTAAAATGTGACCCTCACCTAGCAACAGATAGCACAGAGATTTGGAAAGAAAATGTCAGCCCCAAACTAGGCTGCCTGTTCTGAGGACACAGGCTATAATCACATGCTCATATAAAGGAAAACATTCGAGTGGACTTCTCTGTTGTATTAAAAAATAAATGAATTAAAAATACACAAATTTTTTAAAAAACTAGTTTTCCTACTTCTGTGAGTATCCATGAAAGGCCTCCATATGTATATTCTTTAAGATTCAAATCTAATAACAATTTTAAATAATAATGCTCCAATCACGGCTTGAAGATGATAGGCTGATATGCACATAGAAAACACATAGATGTACACGTGTTTCCATAACCCACAAAGACACTTTTAAATTCTTTGACCCCATTTTTCTCAGCCTCGGTCATTATCAACCGTATGCTCTACAGACCCTCCCCTGCATCTTTGCAACTATCTCAAATGTTTCTCCAACTGAGTCCGAGGAGAGCACCCTATTTCCAGGCCTCTCGGCTCAGCAACTTAGTACTTGATCACTGCGGGCTCTCCCAGGAGTCTGTGACGTTTCATTTTATAACTATTATTTGATTCTACACCACAAATGAGATAGCCCAGGACCTGAAGCAATAAGCCAGTAAACGGGCCGAGGTTAGTTTGAGGGTGGAGGAAGTTTACAAATACTTATAAGTTTGTCTATTTTAACCCACCCTCAAATATTCATTGAGGGAAAATTTATAACAAATAGTGAGTTATTTAGGAAAAAAATGTTTCACTCTGAGTGCAGATTCTGGATTTTCGAGTGGATCTGAATTTGTAATGGCTCTTCTACTTCATTAAAACCCATTTTCCATACTATACAATGGGAATAAAACTGGCTCTTCAACCACAGAAGTATTGTGCATATTAAATGGGACTCTCAGATAAAGCCCTCTTCTAGGGTCTGGCAAACAACAGATACTCCATGAATATTATCGATTATCATCATTGCAATTTCTATTAGGCAGTTTTCTATGAAGATGGGATTTTTCCTAAATTAAAGTTTAAATAATGACTTGCCAATGATTTTTTTTTCCAGATGTGCCTGAGATTCTTGTCCACACTGCCTATGACCAATTCCATCCTAATGGTTTATCAAGGAGTAGGCCCTTATACTGTGAAAAATCACGTTAACCTAGAAAGCTGTTTTACCAAACATGAGGATATGTGGCTTAACTGAGTCTGAACTTTGGTGCAGCATCTGCTAATGAAGTATCAGCCACCTAGTCCCAATTCCCTTGGCCAGGTCTTGCCTGCAGTTCCGGTGCCTGAGTTCATTACTTAACAAATACGATATGCCTCTTAATGAAACCAGAGACGTTGTCTTACTTTTTAATAGTCTGCAGGAATCGTAAAACAAAACCAGAAGTAAAAACCAGAGGGAAGCATGAGGAATTGTCCTATTAGCACAAAACATGTCATACGAAGCTGTTTTCATTATAAGTTAGCCTTTATTTTATTCCAAAGCTGCAGAGGCCTCGATAAACCCTCACTACTGCCCCTGGTTCTCAAGGACAAGGGTGGGTCATGGGCTCGAGAGGCTATGACACCTTCCCCGGCTTTCTCAGCCTGGCCTCTAAGTGCCTGCTGCTGAACTGGACGAGGTCACCCAGAACTAGGAAACACACACACACACACACACACACACACACACACACACACACTGTGGACACATATTTAGAGCTATATTTATTACTGCGGGTATGTGTACATTCATATATGTACACTTGCTCCAAATAATTTTAAATTAAAGCATTTTAAAAATACTTAATGGAGGTTAAGCAGCATTTTTAACCTCTGCTCAAGTTATTGAATGGCATATTAAAACCAATGTGGCTCTAATGTACCTTCTAATGCGTGCTGCTGCTTTAACAAATTGCCTATAAATTTTAGTTGAATTAAGCCTATTCCTTGTACATCCAAGTAAGGTTAGGTTAATAATACATGAGGTTTCATTATATGCACCTTCCCTAATAATGTTTTTGAACAAAGTGGGGCAAGAATCTCTGTGCAGCTGTGAAGTTCGGGCCAGTAATATTTACAGTCACGGACAAAAGAGGCAGGCAGGGAGGGGTCTTCAGACTCACCAGAACACCGCTCCCTGCCCTGACGCTCACACGTAACACCCTGGGCCCCCCAGCCCACAGTACCCTGAGACTGGTCTTCCTGATGTGTTCAAAGAAGTGGAATGAAAGCTTCAGATAAGGTGCCTACTGCAGGACCAGGTACCTGAAGCATCTGCTTCTGATACAGATAGTTCAGGGTAAGGGTGTCCTATTTTTTTTCAATGTAAATTTAACAGTAAAAGACAAATTCAACAAAGTTTCTGAAGTCATAAGAATGCAGGATCAAAAACAAAACTAAGAGAGCGAGCTCCACACACACACTTTGGCCTATCCATATGCTACATGGCTGTGTACAGAATCTCTTGTTTTGCCCTCAAAAAAAAACAATACATGAGGTGCTTAAGCTACATTTTTCTTTCCTCCCTGGCAGGGCAGTACAAACTCCACATTGTTTCCCTGTCGGTATAATAAAAGGAGTGCCCACAGGCCTGCACGGTGCCCACGTATAGGAGGATGCCACTGAGGTGTCTTTAAATAAAACTGTCCCCTTCATTCAGAAAACATACATGAAGCGCCCACTGTGGAGATAATGGAGCTCTGAACAACCCGAGAATCGGCCACTGGACTCGCAGGCTGAAGGGAAGTGCATGGTCTGAAAACCCGTGAAAAGGAGGTCAGAGAGTTCACGGGCTGTACACGTCTCCTGGGCTTTCTACCTACACTGATGGGAAGCCCATGGACAGAAGTATCACCTTAGCTGCCTGTTGAGAAGCAGCTGACAAAGGATTAAGTGTTGAAGAGGCTTTTCAAATAGTCCAAAAGAAAAAATATAATAGCAGGGACCAAGATGGATAAGTGAGGGTGTCGAGAAGTAGCCAAATTTGGATATATTTGAGGGGGAAATCAACAAGATTGATTTAGATAGAAGAGACGAAGGTTGTGGGAAAATCAGAGGACTCACAGGATAATGGCCAGGAGTTGGCCTGAAAAGAGGACAACCCAGGAAATAACAGGCCAACATGTACAGTTGTGCATAATTGATTGAATGATTTTTTTTCTTCTGATACGTGCAAAAATGAAAAGAAACCAAAGAACAGAAAAGAAAATAGAAACACCTGCAGAGAGAGGCCAACAATAAGCTGATTTGTTAAGGCTGCAAAACTAGGGCAAGAACTGTTCGGAATTACAGGCTCCAAGGGTTTCTAAGGTCAAGTGTAGGGAAGCCCTTTTCCAACCAGAAGGTTTCCCTCTTGCATTTTGAGATGAGTTTTCTCTTTAGTAGTTAAACCAGGGAGGGGTTGAGCTCCGCAAGAGCAGGGACGAAGTACAAAGTAATCGCAGGGTTATGTGAAAGGCGGCCTGCAATGGTTATTTCACATGTCAGTTGGGCCAGGCTTGGTGTTCAGTTGTTTGGTCAAACACTGGTCTTGATGTTGCCAGGAAGGGGTTTGATAGATTTTCCCAGAATGTAAGAACACCGATCTACAGATAAAAAGGGCCCAACAAATTCCCAGAAAAATTATTCAACCAAAAAAAATCACATCATGAAATTTTCTGAAATGATATATATAAGGAAATGGGAGAAGCTTTTAGAATGTAAAGAAGAAAAATAAATGAGTTTGATTGGCATCACTAGAAGATAAATAATGATGGTGAAATAATGATTTTTGAGTGAAAATGATTCTATAAAGTGCTAAAATTTCAAATAACTATACATCTAAAGTAACAATAATTTCAGACATTCAAAATTTTGTAAAGAAAAAGTACTTCCCTCCTTGTACTCTTCTTGTTCACAAGTCAACGGAGTGTGTGCTCTACCAAATACACAAATAAACCCAAGAAAAAGAAAATATTTGGGGACAGGGCCATGGACACAGCAGACACATGAGGAAAGCCTCAGTGTGACTATGAAAGGGAGCCTAGGACACAGCTGTGTAGCAGAACAAGACCTCCATCAGCTCAGATCAAGGGTTCAAATCCCCCTGCGGACTGACACAGTTGGCTGGCGGGGAGGGGGGGTGAGCTGATGGATTCTTTGGATAGATTTCTATTGGAAAGTTGTGATTCCTAGAAATATTGAAGCAATCCCTAGAAAACTAGGCAAAGGCAATTTGTTTCAAGAAAGGAAATATAATCAAAGCATATTAAATTGCATATCTGTGAAATAGACTTATATAGTCATAATAAAATCATCTGTGAATATTGATTCAACCAAATAAAGGGATTACTGAGTAGGGGTATAAATAGCTAAATACTCGTCTTCTAAGGAAGAAGATAATAGTTTACATTTTAAAGATTGAGGCCAAAGAATATATGTAGAAATACTCATAAAAGCCAGAAGATACATCTAAAGGAGATGGCGGTGGTAGGGAGAGCTATGCAAGAGCGAAGGAGTAGCTATTTTACAGTGTGAGCCTTTAAATTCCCTTTTTAAAAATTAGTATTATTTTTATTAAATGTATTGGAGTGGCACGGGTTAATAAAATCACGTAGGTTTCAAGTGTACGTTTCTATTACATGATACATGGTCTGTGCCCACCACCTGAAGTAAAACTTTAAAATTCTATTTGATTTTTAAAACTATCTGAATGTAAATCGTGATAAAAATACAAATTGAGTTAAAAATTAAAATACTGGAAAATCATACTCAATCTTTTTCTTCCTACTCATGGTCTCCTCTATCTCCTGCTGTCCTCTATCTTTTGGGGATTTACCTGGTAGAGCGTTGTATTTTTAAGAGTCATTTCTTGGTGGTCACCTGCCTAAGCACAGATGTCACAAAACTGCTCTGCAAAGGTTTGTGGTAAATTGTCCTCTCATTTGGAAAGGATGCAGAATGGGGACCATCACTCTAAACTTGTTAGAGTTTTAATATCTTGAGAACTAGGATTATCTCATTCACCTGCAATGCCACAATACTAAGACAATTCTTTCTACACTGCATGTTTTCTGTAAGTGGCTGGTGTCATTGGACACACTGACAAATAGCCAGGAGTTTTAGGAGGACAAACGAAGCCGGAAGTGCCCTTCTGCAGAGCGGAGGTGGGGGAGGGAGGAAGGGAATGAGTGGATGAATGAATGAATGTACAAATGAATGAACATACAGGGTCCGGCAGAAGTAAGGCCAGCTTGAGTGTGGTTGGTAGGGTGATAACGTGAGTGTAGCAATTTATAGTTTTAATTTGAACACTTCACCTCAAATGTCATGTGAGTGTGACATTTGAGTGTGATATTGTTACGTGACAGAATTGCATGCTTATGACTTTGTAATAAGGAAGGGGCGTTATTTGTGCTGGATGGGGTCCCAGTGGGAGCTTTCTCTTTCCGGTTCCCAAGCCCTGATGGCACAGCTTCAAATTGGGTTTTGTGTGACATCCAGATCAAGCTGCCTCCCCTATGTTTAAGCTACTCCAAAGGTTTCCTGACACTTTTATCTCAACAAGAATTAACTACTCATCAATTCCTTCTTGTCTTTTGGATTTACTTGTCACACTGACCAGTGTAGACTGAGAAGTAGGGCTCAAGTCTGCTAAGCTGGATCCCTTGTCATGTAAAACAGGACTTCAGCCCCACCCTTGAATCGCCCCTTTGCGTTTGTATCAAGGTCGGTGTCACAGGCTCAGATAACTCAGAGCTGATTCTGGCAGAGAGGACAATTAGTGCAGTGCTTACACAACCTGTAAGTGTAGGCATTGCACCGTCATGAGGGATTCACTGTAAAGACAGTGTGTTGTGTGAGTTAAAATCCCGTAGGTCCCTCTTTCTTCCAGCTGTGAAACAGATGAAAAGATGGGGACAGGGGTACAAAACTATAGCATATTTTACTAAATTGATGCCATTTAAAAATAATTCTAGATGTTTTTACATGATGCCAGAACATATAGCCAATTTAGAAAAAAAAAATTTGATCCTTTTTATTCAGAAAATCAGTTCCTCATCTGAATATTAGACATTGTGTAATAGTCAAATCAAGTGTCCCCTAATCCTGAAAAATAAAATATATTCTTGCTGTTCTGAGATTTTTTTTCTCAGTTGTTAAAAGGGAATTTAGTTCAAGTTGAGAAATTCAGTATCAAGTAAGTTTCAGTTATGACATGTCCTTGGCTGGCATTCATTTAAAGGGTCAAACAAATACACCGTCATCTTGAATAAATTGAGCAGTTATATCTGTGCTGCATAACAGTATAAATTCAACACTTGTTGATGACATTTTCCAGAAGCCCCAGCTGAGAAGCAAAGGGAATCACCCGGCCTGGGTAAGGAAAGGAAAGTCACAGTGCTCTGGAAAGGTAAGACGTTTCTTTCTTACCTGGTTGACACTGATTACACCTTCTTCCTTGACGGTCAGGCAAACACCAGCACTGGCCACTGCCCGGGTCACATATGGTCCCAGGTAATGTCCCCAAGGAGTCACACTCACACATCTGGCAGCCCTGGAAATCGCCAGCGGTCATATTGTACCTGTGAGGCTCACAGTGATTGCAGTGAAGACCTGTTACTCCTGATTTGCAAGGACATTGTCCTGTGGATTTGTCACACAGCAGAGAGCCATTTACTGTCCCCGTCTTATCGCAGTCACAGGGCAGGCAGAGGAAAGAATTATTTTGCTGTAGGCGGAAGTACCCCTCCAAACAGCCATCACACTGTCGGCCTCCAACACGGGGCTTACAGTGGCACTGCCCCGTGCCCACGTCACAGACAGTCCCAGGGAGGGACCCGGCGGCGTCGCAGCTGCAGGCTTTGCAACCAGTGACGTCCAAGCCGTAAAAGTGTTCTCTGCAGGTGTCACACTGAAGACCTCTAGCTTCTCCTTTGCACTCACACTGCCCCGACAGAGGATCGCAGACTTGGTTCACGGAGCCGTAGGGGTGACACCGGCAGGGCTCACATCCGTCATCATTAAAACTCCGGAGGAATTTAAATCCAAAATTGCAATGATCGCATCGGAGCCCTGCAGTTTAAAAGAGGCGAAAATGACTCTGTCCCACTCTATAGGCGGCTGAAGCACAGACAACGGTCCCACCAACATTTAACGCAGACACGAATGTTGAGCGTGGTGTCCTCACAAGTGATGCCATAGAGGGCCAGTCGCTAGTCAAAGGGGATGGCGACACTTCATTTGGTGGTGATGCAACTTTATTTTTGTAATGTGCTTTATTATCTTTGATTTGTGTATTGCTTAATGCAAAAAAAATGCTTAATGTCAATGTGGCTCTATTGCTCATACTAGGCCTCTTCTCTTGAACGAATGTTAAACATATTATTTTAAAACTAATAACTAAATTAAAACTATTATTTTTACATATTTTAATATTAACAAAGCATGCCCGTTTTAAAAAGAACAGTAGAGAGTGAGGTACATTTTTCAAAGCCCTACAGAACTGCATATTACCACACTAGTTATTTCCCTAGAAATCAGAATCCCCTAAAACTATACAACAAAATGTTAAGCTGATAACTATTTTGGTGATAACAGGATATATACTTATTCCTAAATATCACACATTTAAATAATTAATATAAATAAAATTTATCCAGAGCAATTTTTATTTCAATGCTTTTATATACTCCATATTTTATCACTTTCAATTAATATAAATTATGCTCTCCTTGGCTCATAAAGCATTCACACTGCTTGTCATATTGTATGATTCAGAACATGCCTCTTTAAACACTAAATAAATTCTGCTGTTTAGATTACTTCTGGTTAAAGGAGCACCTACATACATTGCACAAACAGCGAAAAGATGTTTTATCACCTCAACTTAAATCTCTGACAACTTAGGTTAGTTTCAAAAAGAATATATGACAAGGCAAAGGAATAAAGAAAATGTTTTCCTGAAGAGGAAATGCTGAGATGCAAAATACTTCCCTTAGATAGCCTTCACGTATTCATGAATTTAAATAACCGTGCGGCTAAATCCATTGAAACACGTGTTTCAGGCTTTAGTAGCAATAAAAATTAGTACTAAAATAACAGTCAAAAACCCACTCAGGAACTCACAGGTGGAAAAGCAGCACCTACACGGGAAGAAAATGCATAATGTACATGTATGTAGATGAATAAAAATTCAAGAACTCCAACGGAAGGCAAGTTCTTTAACAGTGATGAATGACCCACCTGAGGCATACCATTTGATTTCAATAAGGAAAATAAAAAAGACCACTATCGCTGCAAATTTTAAAAATAACTGTATTGTTAACAAGAATTATGACTCATTTTGAACTATTAAAATTGGTCTACATGGATTCATATCATATCAGGTTTAAAAATATGCGCGGTGCTTATTTGAATATGCCATACATATTTCTGACAGGTAATCTATTCCTAACGATGCCGAGGAAGGCCTACAGGGCATCGCATTCGGTGTGAGCAAGTGCAGGCGAGGTAGCGCGCCTGGCATTTAATTCACACTCTTCTCCCTTTTTACTCTAGATGAATGACCTAGTTTAATAAAATTAGTGGCGCTAATGTATTTTACTGGTGATAGAATCATTAGTAAGATTTAACAGTTTTGTTAACTCTAACAACTGGTTTTCTGAAGCATATACAACCTACGCTTGTATTTTCTGTTTGTTTTTTTTCTTACAAACAAGGTAAAATTGAATAAGGTTACTTGCTAATCTCATTAGAAGAAGAAATATGTATACACCCTGAATTTATCTTTTTATTAAACATATGGAATGTGCAGAAAACACATCAGTTTCCTGCAGAAAACCATCTGGATCAACCAGTAAAAAAGGTAAAATGGTAGGGAGCTGATAATAAGTTCCAAGTAAACAGTCCATTTTGATCTTTTTTCTTCCTTGAACTCTGGACTCTAACCATCACAAGAAAAATTTCATGGAGATGGAGAAATAACTATTTCATTGTCTTTAAAGGCCTTTCTTTAGCTTTCGTTTTCACATTTTTGAGTTTAAAGTGTATCTCCCACCAAAGAACAAAGGACGGCATACAGATTGAACCCACGGGCCTGAGGGTTCGTGCAGCAGCTCAGGGAACACGCAAAAGTAGGCCACTCTGCACGAACTGGTCATGCAGCTTTTCTGACAAGCTGGTTTTTGTGTGCTGGAAATGCATAAGGGCAAATGACATGGACATTTTTGATGCAATCTTTCTCTAAACTAGAGAAATCTTGTGTAATACCATCAGTGCATGCCCATATTCTTTTCTATGAAATTAAAATAAAATGCTTGTCTAGCTGAATAAAATGTTTGTATATCTACGTATATCAAAGATAAAGCATTTGTGTTAGTGTTATATCACAAAAATGAAAGTATTATGCAGAATAAAATGTTCATAAGCATGTGTCTCTATGTATGCATGCGTGTGTGTGTGTGTGTGTGTGTGTGTGTGAGAGAGACTGCCAGGCATGTTTCCATTATTCCTAGGTCCAGGTCAATGTTAGAAAAAAACGATGGAGGCCTTGAATGACAATAGAAAGGCAAAGGTCTTTTTTAAACTTCCTATACGAACCGAGACGTGTTCAGTTACAATACAAGACTCACTTCATCAGGAAACTTCCCTCTCATAATATTCTCATATATCAAAATTTCAAAGTGCATTATGTACACAGTACATTTTGGGCACTTGATAAATTTTGTCCTTATGTGGCCGTGGTTCCCCTCAAAAATGTTGGAGGTAATAAATTGCTATAATCAAATCTAATTTCTGAAAAATACCTGTGGGAGTAACAAACAAAAAAGCACGTCTTGTATAAAAAAATGATAAATAACACTGAAGGTAGCTGTTTATTATAATCAGCTTGGCACTGAATTACAAAATTAAAATTATGTGGCCCTTTATAACTAACCCTAGCAATATACATGATCTGCGGAATTGTGTTGACTTATTTTGCATTTCATAGGAACAGTTCAAAGAAATATAATAGGAAAATATGGAAAGATTTATCACAAAGGACCCTGTAGCACAGAATATTTTGAAAAAATCCATTTATTTTGGTCTATTAAAGAAACTAGCATGGAAATCATTTGCTTAGAACTCATTAAGTATAAAACATTTTGAAAAAGTGCTAATTTTCTAAAAGAAACATCTATGCAGTAAGCAAATTATATTTTTCTATGACTTATTAGTATGGGACCATGTCAGTTAAAGCAACTACAGAATAAAGAAACTTCTAAAGGGTCGGTTAAACTAAGCTTCCAGCTGAAGTTTGATAGAATTATTAACGTCATCATTTTTAGACAGCTAATTTCTTCCAATTTTTTTTTCTTTTCTAGCTTGCCTTAAGCCAGGAAATTTGCTTTACTCTTCAGCTGAGAAATCAAATAAAGGATTTCACTCCGGATGGTAATAGAGACGTGACTGTAAACTTCGGCATGACACGTACCAATGACGTTAGCTTTGCACTTGCACTGGCCTGACTTTGGGTGACAGGTAATATCTCCATCCACGGCCCCAGAGGCATTGCAGGCACAGGGACTGCAGCCATCGGGATCCAGCTCTCGCAGGTTGTAGAATCCACTCAGGCACTCATTGCACTGTCTGCCAGTAACACGGCTCTTACAGCTACACTGGCCTCCAACCTAGGCAAGATACAACATTTTGTAGAATGATGAACGGGTCTATTTTTAGATGGCTCGCTCATTAGGTACAAGACAGGGAGGGAGGGAGAAAAAACAAACTTTACATGTTAAACAGACAAGAAGGTAATACGGTATTTTTTTTCCTCCTGACACAAAAACATGCAAAGCTTCCGCGGGTGAATATATAGAACAGAATGAAAATAAACCCCGTGGAAGTCAACAGTATAGGCTAAAAGGGAAACGTGGAATTAAGCCGTAAGCACCGTATAAAGAAATCAAACCGTGGTCGTGTGGAGGCCAGAAATAGAAAAGAGACAGCAGTTAATTTGGTCTTTACGACGCGAACTCTCCGTTTTCTTCCTCTCGTTTCCTGTCTTGTTCATCCAAACTTGTTTTATGTTAGACATACAAGGTGCTTAATTTAAAGATCTTTCTATAATAATGGTATCTCTTCAAGGTTTGAACAATGTTTAAAATAAAGGTCTTTGTTCACAGCAGCCATTTTTCCCCACGAATACTAACCCTGACATTTTTTACACAACCCTGCTTTTAGGAATATTTCAGCATATCCGTGGTTCCTTTGTAGCGTGACTTAATCACGTTAAGTATATTTACATAGTTTATATTGTGGTAAGAAAAAAAGGTGAAAAACTTACATGCTTTAGAACACTGTCAGGCAAAACAGCTAAAAAGGAGTATTTTTCTTCTTCAAGCTGCTATTTGGGAATGAAAATACATGAGATATAGATATATAATATTCATCTACTGTATACATAGATAGCATACTGTGTTAGTTAAAGAAAGACCATGAAGAGCTAAAACTTCTCGTGAGAAGCATACATGTAAAACATGAAGCAACTATGAGAAATTCGATGACTTAGGGCTTTCACAAGAGCTGCGGGTCCAGACATCCAATGTCGGAGCAAGTCCCTGGCGTGTGTCCCTGGTTTCCTTGCACTTGGACTGACCGCTCTCTCCACTCGGAGGTAGGAAAGCGCATTGAAAGGACATGGTCGGACTTGCCTTTCATCTCGGGGATATTCAAAAAGACCACACGAGGTTGGGATTCAGTTACAGGGACGGGGAAAGGGCTTTTAAACATTGAAGTAATTTCTACAAATCTGTCACTGCCACATTTTTCCTCATCTGAGGAATAGGGCTCACTGGAGTCGTTACTGAGTATGTAAAATAATGGATACGGAAATGCCTAAAACTCTGACAAATAAAGTTTGACACGTGCACTAGATGGGGCTGTAGATATCAATGAACCTCAACAGGAAAGGTACATGTAGGTCCCAGAAGACAGGCACGGACTGTGACTGGCCTCCTGGTCCCTGGCCGTGTTCCCCGCTCCGGCTCCCACCCAGCCCCATGGACACCAAATAGGGGCTTGATTCGGTCTGCAAAAGGAAGAGGTGGCATTTAATGGTGGGGTTGTGTTACACAGAACCATGGGAGAGCGAAAAAGGTAGAGAGAAATAAAAGCGCATTCTGTGCCCAAACTTTATCGTCCACACACATATTTTGTTACAGTCCTATCCAAACATAATGCATGCGTCACCTGGAACTTCCTTGCCTCTTCAAACGTAGATAAGCTTGCCTGTAACCCTAATTCTATTTCTGTTGAAGGGCAAAGGCTCTCCTTAAATGTACAAGAATTCTATGCGTATTGACATTCTCATGATCACCCTGACCCTAATTTCTGCTGCTTCCACTTTGGACTCTTTTCCACCAACTGAGAGCTCTGCCTGTGTCACCCAGCAGGCGAAACCCAGCCAATGACTCCGTTTCAAGGAAAGGAGCCAGACTTGTTTCCATAAACTGGCAGCGAAACGTGACAGAGATCAGACGGACTGATATCCGGGACTCTGACCCCTGCAAACCAAATGAATAAAGTCCAGTTTAGAAGTGTTCTCCCATCCCCTTATAGAATAGACCAGGCAAGGATGTGTCATCAGACATTTAGGCAAATTTTTTTTTAAAGATTTTATTTATTTATCTTCAGAGGGGAAGGGAAGGAGAGAGGGAGAGGAATATCAGTGTGTGGTTGCTTCCTGTGCATTCCCTGCTGGGAACTGGCCCGCAGCCCAGGCATGTGCCCTGACTGGGAATCGAACCGTGATCTCTTGGTTCACAGGCCCGCGCTTAATCCACTAAGCTACACCAGCCAGGGCCAAATTTTTCAACATGAAAAACGTGGACAAAAACAAAGAAGGGAAGAAGCCACCTTACAAACCACAGAGTGATGTAAGGTTCCCAATAGCAGGAGTGTTAGTCCGTTCACGATTTGTGAAATGCCCGACTCTTCATGTTACTGGAGGAGAAACCAGACCTTAGAAAGATCAAGTTACTTACTGATGACCAGACGGCTAGTAAGGGGCCTAACTCCCAAGTCTGCACTCATAACCATGATGCTAAATTCACTCTGCTTGTGATAAGTTACAAGTCTGACAGCAATGGGACAAGGGCTAGACCCAAGGAAGGTTGTGGCATGCCCCTGTGAGATGCTGGGTGCACAGCGGAAGAATCAGCCAGCAGTCGGTTGCTATTTTATGAATTTCTCCGAATAGCACTGACGCTTGCTAATGGGGGCTATCCGTGGCCTCGTGACGACATTCAGGACCTCTCCATTTTGGACCATCCTGCCAAAGTCTGCTGTCCCAAGCTATGCAGCAATGGTGGATGTGACAGTCAACTATGTGACAACTGAAACAATGAATTTGGCAGGGATATTAGTGTCAGGTGAAGAGAGGAAGATTCTGCAATAACTATTCTGGTCAGCTTTCTTAACTATCCTCTACATTAGGAGATGGAATTCTACCAGGGTGAATTCAAGACATCGAATAACCCACACGCGATCACTTGTGTATGTGTGAAAATACCACTTCTGTGCTTACAAGAATATGAAGCATGATTTAAAGGTCAATAAATAGGTGATCACAGAGGTTCTCTATGTAATAGACACCGTATTTTAAGTAATTTAAAGCAACATTTGAAAAACAGCAGAAATATATGTCTTCCTAAGCACTTGGCTGGTGTGGAGACAACCCAACGTTCACTAGATTACATCTCACAGAACTCACTAGAAGCCAGTGAGATAATACTGATGTTGCCAAGCAAAGTCAGAACTTGAAAAGCAGGCTCAAAACTTTAAGAACAGGCAATCTATCCTGGAAATTAAATTTGATCTGGGCAGTTTTGTTTGAACAGAGAAGAAATACAAATAGGGGGGGAAATCACCCCCCAAATTCTTCTAAGCAATAAGTACATTCTTAAGAGTATTCTTTTATACAGATGACTCTAGACTTTCCTTTCATGGAGATTCTTAAGCTGCTATTCTTCCCTGTTGAGAAACTCATTCAGATTGTCCCTCGAAAAACACTGAATCGTGTACCACTACACAGTGTGCCCCCAGTGAGTTGTGAAAGGTCACATTACGTGAGTGATGGTTCTCAGCGTCCACCATGTCTTCCCTCCGATCTGCCAAGGTCACCCACAATGGTGCACAAAATCGTTTCTAATGAATTCATTCCTCTTTCCAAATATGTAATTTTCATCTACTCCAATTCTGATGCTGATATTTCTGTGGCATTCTAAAAGTTAGGTGGAGAGAGTGGAATTCTCTGGGTCCAGAAAATGAGTGCACTTTCTGTAAACAAATTAAAATCATGTAAAAGTCATTTTGCTCTTAATTGTCAGGAAGCACTGGTGATTCTAAACAATGATCATGTTACACTACATCTCCCCACTAAGATGGACTTCTCCCCCAGCCTCCTCCCCACACGGGACACCACTGCCTCACTTTTATGCTCGGCAATATTCAATCGCCCCCCATTACCTACCTAACAATGTCCAGACATCCAATTCCAGCTCCACAACGTGACCTCGATATGCCACACTAGTCTCCTGTGATTGCCTGCTACAGGGAAGGCCCTGGATGTCTACAGGAACGGCTGGATGGCAGCGATCGATCCTCAGGGATCTCAGGGATCTGTGTGGCAGCTGTGTCTGCTTAGCAGGCACACCATTCCTACTCGGCTTACCCACCGACTTTGAACGGCTCTGGGGAGTCCCGTGCAGGGAAGAGGAGAGTAATCACGAGGGGCTGGGGGACTGGATGCCTGCCCAAGGACTTCCACTGCCCATGGAATAGCAGGCTTTCTGCAAAGAACAATAGTTTTGCTTCTTCTTTCTTAACCTTCATGCCTTCCCTCCCCATTTTGCAACATATTTTTCAGATTTCTATCACAAGTTTGAACAGAATTTATAGAAAGCAAACATCCTGACCTTAAGGCAAACATGGTTACTGTTAAATATAATGTTAGCTGAAGGTTCTTTGTATATGCCCTTTCCAGATTGAGGGAGTTATTTATTTCTGTTTCTGGTATGCAGAGGGTGTGTATCATGAAAGGGTTTTGAATGTTTCCCTCAAGTTTTTCAGCATCTACTGAGATTGTCGTATGAGATTTAGTTAGTGTATTGCATGAACCGATCTTCAGATGTTAAACCAGCCTTGCATTCCTGGAATGAATGCCCCTGTCATGATGCATCATTCTTACTATGTCCTGCAAGATTCAATTTGTTAACATGTTAAGATACATTACATCTGTGTTTATGTGAAAAATTCAGATGCATTGTTTTCAAAGAAGTCAGTTTATGGGATTAAGGTTAGGTAGCCCGCACAAAAGAAGTGGACCAGCTACCCCCAGAAACGCCCAAAGAGAAGCAAGTGAGAACAAGCCACCAACAGCCACAAGTCCCGCATAGTATCGGCACCTGTGTAGGCGAAAACAGGCGGCACTCAGGGACACCTGACTTTCCAAAGACCTGAAAATGAGAGGACGCAAAGAGCAGTGTGCCAGTGAGTGGGCAGTTGAAAGTGGGAGGGGCTGAGATCTGCCGAGGACTGAACTCCGAAACTGACTGGCCAGGACACCCTTCCATGGGAAGCCCCCTCTCTGGGGAGAAACCAGAGATCGGATGGGTAGAATGGACAGTTAAAACAGGGCGCACCTAAAGATGAAAATCCTGAAGTGAGGGTGGGTTTACCATTGGCAACAAAAAATTTTAAATCTTTACAATTTGATCTAAAAATAATACTACTGAACAATATATATCAGGAAGATTCAATTCAATTTACTGGTTCCTGAGGGTTTCTTTTATTCACTATTACATTTCCCTTTCCTACCGCAGTTCCTGGTACATGTTAGCATCCACGAAATGCTTGTTTATTGACAGAATAAATTATTTCAAATTAATTGTTATGCCACTGAAATGTGTCCAAAGATAGCATCCAATGTTACAGGAGTTACAGAAATCACAATTTCTACTCACTTTTCAAAGAGTTAGTTAGGACTTGAATAGCTTCTTAGAGACTATACACTCCCAATTATTCTGCATTCAAGTAAAAGGATGAACGCATTCATTGTTTTTAAAGTGTTTGCCTTAATTGAGCATGCATGCAGTTTTTAAATACGGCAAAAAAACCTGAATGTACGAATCTACATGGAGCATATGTTTAATGCTTAAATCCTTTGATTGTCTACACCAGATAATTCAGACCTATAGAATTAAGTCTCTCTCTAAAGGCCGAGTCAAGGAATCCTCATTTAAAATATTTCCATTGGTGGCTCTTATGACACCAACATTCAAAAACCAGTGCTTTGAGTACTTGGCACCCACCCTTCCACTGCACTAAGTTAATTGATTCCCAAGAACTTGGTCTTACCCTTTTTTCCCCCTCTGTCATACATCTGTTCAAATTATTTATAGGTCCATCACTGAGCATCAAAGAAACATGGTGATTCTGAACTGAGTCAATAGTGGAGTATTTATACAACTGAACATCTGAGGGAAGATTCTAGAAATAAACTGACCTTAATATTTTTTAAAAGCATATTTATGAAATATCTGATCATTTGCAGCCTCACTGGTGCTTCTAAGGAGAAATGCACACGCATCTATCATCTGCCTGTCTATCCACCCTTCATCTTCCATCTATCATCTGGCTACAGTATATTCTCTCTGCTAGGAGCCTGCTTAGCCCTGAGATGTGGACTCTGAGAATTACTACATCTTTCGAGTATAGATAAAATGATTTCCTTCCTCCAGCTCCGGCCTCTCTAGAGAAGCAAAGTCCACATTCATGTAAGAGGCTACCTTTGTGAGGGACTCATTCCCCTTCAGAAATAAATGAATGAATCTGCAGTAGTTTCTACCGCATATAAATGTCACGAATGGGAGAATGCCAGGTGAATAGCGTACATCATAATACTTGTTTCCATTTAAGTGTTCTGTGATAGTGCTGTTTATCATCTTGCTCAGCTGTCGAAAATATTCATTGGAGAAGAAAAGCTTCCACTTGGTGGAAAACCAAGACGTCTTTTCTTCCCCATCCTACAATGCCTGTCATTTGTCAGGCTGGTGTATTTTTACAGCTTCCCTCCCTCTCCAAAAGGCACCTCTGAGAAACTGCTGTCCAAACTTCCCCACCGTGGTCTCCAAGGAGTACGCAAAATGACGGCATTCTGAAGCACGCTCAGACAAAGCGGTTGTGGGAACAGAACACTTTTTTCTGAGGCTTTTGAGTGGTCAAGACACAAGGAGTATAAAGAGGTCCCCCCCACAGGCTGATCCCAGCAATTGTTACATAGCTGAAGGGTTTGAAGAGAAAGTACTGTAATTATAAGGCTAGTTCTCTAAAGGGTGTAATTTCATGTTACATCACCACCATCCCCCTTTATTTTTGCTGGTTTAGGTCTAGTTCGCTCAGAGATTACCAGCCATAACTTGTAAAAGATGCATGTAATATATGTCACCATGTTAAATGAGAGCATTTCATAAATGTCATCTGAATGGCACAGCCATACAGTGTGGTCTCACTGTAATTTGCTGAAAAATTAATACTGTGGTTATTAACAAGATGGTGTTTTGACTTTATCAAAATGAAAGATCTCACAGTAACGTTTTAAAAATATTTCCAACATGAATAAATGCATTTCCCCTGCCTATAGTTAATGTTGTATAGAAATGCACTTTGGGAAAGTTAACTCTTTCAGTTTAACAATCAGTTTTTTTTTTTTTTTTTTGGTTTTATTTGGGTAAAGTTGATTAAAGTTGCTGTGAACTTACACAGTAGAATGCCGGCTACAGTGTTAGTCTACTGAACCAGTGAAGATATAAATTCCACACATTATTAAGGCAGGAAGATGCCCATCTGAGATGATAAGGAAGATAAATAAATCAGGCTTTTAAAACATGGTTACAAAATATTTAAATCAGTTTCTGTGTAAGATAATTAGCTTCCAAGGAGTTACATGAACTCTTTATCATCACCCAAATCTTCATTTAAAACTTGTATTCATTCCAAAGAATTATTTGGCCACTCAGTTATATGCACATTGCTATTTCCTAAATATTTATACATTTTAATAGGTAGGATTAAATTAATAAGATCTGGTATAATGATCCCAAGTCAAATAGCTATACTCCTTCCCACCTTGGGATAGCGTCCATAAGCACCCAGTCTAGCAATGTGCCGTGGAACATGCACTTCAGTTGGACCCAGCAACCATGGCCTCCAGTTGGCCTTGGGCTTTGGAAAGAAAACAAGTTTTGAATTTCTGTTCTGCCCCATTATTAGTGGTGTGATACTGGAGGAGTTACCTCATTTCTCTGAGGCTCAGCTATACAATGTCCTTAGCTATACAATGGATACTTTAATAACCATCGCACCAACTTTGGCAAGACTGGATTTGCCGACTGGCAGGGCCTGGCATGATCCTTTGCACATGGTGAGTGTGACACAAAAGGAATGTAGGAGACTATCACCAACGAGTTTCTGTGCTCCTGCGTTTTCAGTCACCTGATGACCTGTTACACTCTTCAAAACGGGGCACTTCCACACAGGGGCAGAACTGCGCATGGATAGATCACAGTGGAGACCAGTCCTTCAGCCCACCAGGGATGCAGGGAAGCCTATTGCCCTTGACACTGGTTCACCCTTGACATTAGGAGTGTACCTTCCTCTAGAAATGATCAGTACATGGGTTTGGCAGGCCAAGGAATGGGGAGCAGGCTAGATTCTGTTCCAGAATAAACTGGTATCATCAAAGAGCTCATACAAAGGGTGATGCACTGACTAGTTTTTAAACAAACTTGCTTTCTATACCTATATCATATATACAAGGTATATTCATATCAATATATGATATATATTCATATATTGATATAGGTATAATCTATTTCCATATACATATATATCAGGTGGTGGTTGTACTTGCTAAATGCTTTTAATATTTTGATATTGCCTTCAAAATCTATGATCCTTAAGCACCCTCTGTGCAATACTGCTATCTTCGCTGGCCCCCTGATCCAGGAGCTCCTAGAGAGGCATAACTATTTTCTCATTTGCTTGTCCATGGGTCCTCTCTCTCACATGTGCTCATATGAGGCTTTACTAGCCTTTTCACCTTGCGTGCAAGCTGGTTCACACCCTCACCCCCAGCCCGTCCCTCTTTTTCTGACAGTCTTCCGTGGGTGTCTCTTCTACTGTACAAGGTCCACTCTAAAGCAGGCACTGTCATCCCTGCTCATGGTCTGATGGCTCCAAGGCACCATGAGGGACTATGTTCTCAGTCCACAGAAGCCACTCGGTTCTGCATGTAGACGAGAATATCATTTTTGCTCTCGGGATACCTTTTGTCACCTTGGCATTGAGTGGAAATGGCTGGCTCCGCATCAAGATCCTTTCTCCCCTTCCATAGACTCAGTGTAGCTAGGAAGGGGCCACTCGGCCAGGAGCTACATGTTCCAAGCCCTCTATGGAAGGAATGTTGCCATGTGACCAGCTCGCACCAACAGGATGATAGCAGAAGAGGTGTGTGCCTCTTTTGGACCAAGATTTTGACAGACGGGAGTCGTCTCTCCACAGTGCCTTTTTCTTTAGGGGAAGGCAGAGCCAGCCAATGGAAGGAGGCTGTGTTCCTAAATCATCACATGGAGGAGAGCCACCAGGCAACCAGAAACAGCTGCCTTGGGCAGGGGCCTTACATAAACAAGACATTAACTCCAATATTATTTGGACCAATAGACATTTGGGGACCTGTTACACCTGTTTAACTTACCCTAACCACTACTAGCTGCAATGCAATGGGCCTTGTATTATGTCATCTTACACCTAGTAGTTAAGTCAACATCTGGTTGCTGCCTTACGTCCCTGCCAATGCTATTATCATTGCTAAGTCCAGCTTTAAATGCCTGGGGTATTGTTATTTGGCCAAGTTTGTATACCCTGGTCCTTGGGATGAACTCATTCTCAAGGATGCGCCAGATGGGTCCAAACATGTGGCACTCAGACTGAGCCTGGGAACCTCCGCTCAGCTACAGCTCCATCCATTTAGCCTCCAAGGAGTCTGTCACAACCTTGGGTCTTGGAAAACTCTTCACCATGAACCTTTCTATCAAGTTCAGAGCCATTTTCCCCTCCTTTTCCAACGTATACCCCAGCACCTTTTGTTCTTATCCTTTGCAGCTGGCCCTCTACACCCTCAGGTTAATCAGTTTTATCCAGCTTACGAGCTGCAAGAGAAATGATCCTGCTCATCTCTCCATAAGTCTCTGATGAGAGACCACATGACTTATGCCCAAATCGTTGTCTCTTTCTTTAAACTATCGACTCTCCACCATTCATCCCCTTCATTATCCTAATGCTCATAGTCAATATCCATACATCACACTCTTCAGGATCCAGTTCCTCATCAGCTGAAGAAACGTGTACATTATCTCTATTTGTGCACTATGATACCTGGGTAACACAACATGTAAGGAAATATATTTCTGGAAAAATCACCCCGTGGCTTTTGGACATGTTGTGGTAATTAATGACAAATCCCTAGTTTTGAGCAGATGAAAGAGCATTGATGAACTGCAGGAGATGGTACATTATGCAGAGAAAGTATATTCTGCTCCATTTTCTAATGTATTTTCTTGAAAATTATCACTGTGGCGGAACAATCAATTTTCATGAGTAGGATCTTTATTCCCCATGATTCCATCTTCCGTGGGTCAGACCTGGAAATACTTCCTTCATTGATGCCTTTCCATTTCACCTAATTCATTTCAACCCCTAGTTCCCTGCCTTATTAATCTATTTTTTAATGTCTCTTAATCATTTCTCTCTGTTCTGGCTCTGCTGTAGCAGTCTATTCATGTCTTATTGAGCATTGCAATCAACCATTCCTCTTTCTTTTACACAATTACAACTGTATCTTCAGTTTTCAGCCACCTTTCCGATGCCCTTATTTACTGTTTTCTCTTCCCACTTTTTTAAGAAAATGGCTTAGACTAGATCCTCTAATTTTGAGGACACAGCTCAGTGTACAATTCCACCATGATTTAATAGATCTAACCTCCATGGCGTGGAAAACTAAGAAAACCATTCAGTTTTAAGATGGGATTCCGAGGACAGAACAGAGAGCGCCTACTTTGACCAAGTGTACACATGTATGTGTAGGGACTCCCTCTCCCCACGTACACACAAAACCAGCCTCTTCTGTCCGCACACCTCTGACAGTGCGCTGGCCACTGCAGTGTTGAGAGTGGTACCCAGACCACAGCAGCAGCGGCATTTGAAAACCTTCACAAACATAGACTCTCAGTCCCCGCTCCAGACTCCCAGAATCAGAATCTGCCTTTGAAAAGATATGCGACACAGGCTGAAGTTATCTATTGCCTTGGCACCTCTATTTCTCTATCTGCAAAATGGGGATAATTATGCTACCTTCACAATAGGATTGTTTGGGGGATAAAGTAGCCCTACATGGTATGCATTGGGACTATCTAGCACACAGTGACCATTATTATTCCAATGTATATTTTTTATACATTTGCCTATATCCATCTGAATGAAATATGCAGTATGTAAGTCATAAGTCCCATGTTTGACTGGGTAATATCAATAGAGAGCCTCACCCATCCCCCTAAAAAAGATATGAGACGTTCGCGGGCACATTAACACTAGAGAAGCCTCGCTCTGCTGACCGCCTATGTCTTGACTGTTGCGGCTGAACCCTGGTGGTTTCCTTAGCTAGATCTCAGTGCACAGCGAAGTAGGAGAGAAAGAAAATAGGAGGGATGGACAGCATTCCAAACAGAAAAGCATCCCAACAACATTTCTGAAATGCCCTCTACTAGAGCCAGGCCACATGCCGGGGATATTCTGTAAGTATCTGCACTTCATCCGCATCACCCGGAAAGGTGGATACGGCAGGTACGCCGGGAACGTCAGCTAATGCATGATGGGCAGGGTCAGTGAAGGGGGCAGGCTGAGGCCGGACAGTACAGTGTGGCCTTGGGATCCCTGCCTCTACGGACTGTAACCGTGAGTTCACAGACCCTTCTCCAGGTACCGTGCAACACTTCTACAAACATCCTCCAGGCCTGGGCTCTGGGGGTTCTTGTCGATGTCAGTCACGTGAGATGAGGAATGGACTCAGGAGTGCTGAGCTCCTAACTCGGGCACTAAGTTCAGAGGAAATGAGAACAAAGTACAGTGACATCTGAGAACTCACATTACTTATATTTATGTATCATATATGTATATGAAATGTGATATACATACTATATGCATACAGCCAAGGCTGTCCTTAAGACAAAGGGACCTATTTCCCAGTGTTAGGAGTTTTCATCTATTTTTGCCTCGTGTACATCTTTCAGGTCTGATGAAGGTAGTGAAAGCCCTTCCCCCCAAGACACATGAACAGACAGACAGACAGACAGACCCATACCTACATACAATTTACAGGTATAAATGGATGCCCTACAATTCACCCATGGTGCCCTAGGGACCAAGGACTCTATATGAAAAACTCCTTGATGATAATAATGACTCTTCTCCATTTTCTACTTTCCTACTAATATCAATATTATTATTGTTTCATATGTCGTAACTTTGGCATCAGTATTTTTAGGATGTAGTGACTCAGAATTACTTCATGCCATTCTCAAGATCTTGGCATTCACACGAGAAAAAATTACAACATTCTAATGGAAGAATAAGGCAAACATGCCATATCTTATGAGATTGGATTGAGTGTCCAGTGACGACTGCCAAAGGGGAAGTTCACTTCCAGAGCACAGAGCACGCAGCGCAGTCACCGGGGCCATTTGGGGCTGGCTCCATTCCTAAGTTATTATAACAAAATGAGACTTGAACAACTGCCTAATATTCTCACATGCTCCCTAATATTATTAAGGACTGTGACTGAATTTTTAAAATGTCCTTGAATTCAATTGTACAGTTTATCATTCTGACATTGTTGACAACTTTTTAAGCATATATTCTGTTATCCCATTGAAACCAACAATACACACTTATTAGAAATCTTTTGTAACATTATTTAGGCAAGGTGGACTTGACACTATATTTTCCCAGGTAATAGTAATCTTTGTGTCATATAACTTTGTGTCTGTACCTGGAGCATGAGAAAAGAATCAAAATTAAGGTAAAAGATGAGTGTGGTTTAGAGAAAACCAACGTGGAGGCTTTGAGTTCATGAAACAGTCCATCATTGTATCTGCCTTAGATTCATATACGTAAGTCTCTCTGACTTTGTATGAGTTTTCATAAAAATTCTATTTTTTTCCACTACGAATATTATCAAAAAGCAATTGGGAGGAGAAAAGGGTAAAAAAAGTTAACATTTTCAAGTAAATCTTTTGCTTTATTCATTTTAAACTAGACTTTTGTGCCTGGAAAATACGGACAGAGAGAGGCATCAAACGCCATCTTTCTCCTCCCTTCCTCCGCTCTTACTTTTGACACCAAAGATCCCCTTAAAATGTCTTTTCTTTTTTTCTTACTGTTGAGGAACACTCCATTGAGCCGATGTGCTACATTTTACTTATCCACCCGTCAGGTGATTATTCTACCTTTTGACAATTACGAGCAAAGGAGCTCTGAGTGGCCGTGAGCGGAACTGCGCAACACGCGTCTTCATGTCACCTGCATGTGTGCCTGGCAACGGAAGGGCGGGGCAGTGCAGCGACTCCGTGTTTCACATGTTGAGGAACACCGGGCCGCTCTGTGCGCGAAGGTGGGTGTGCAGTTCACATTCCCGCTGGGCGTCTACGGGAATGCCAACGATCTCTACACACTCATTAATGCCGCTCATCATCTGCCTGTTTACTGATAGCCATGCCAGTGAGCATGAGGTGGTATCTCACTGTGGTTTTAATTTGCATTTCTGAGGACTAATAACGTTGGGGATCTTTTCATGTGCTTATTGACCACTTGTGTAACTCCCTTGGAGAAGTATCTATTTAGATCCTTCAGCCATTTTTAATTGTATTGTCTTTGTATTATTGAGTTGTAAAGGTTCTTTATATATTCTGGAGACTAGTCTCATTGGATATATGGTTTAAAAATTTTTCTCCCATTCTTTGGGTTGAGGTAGACTATATTGACCCAGGGTGATTAGAATCTGTGGTCATGTGGGTCAAAAATTAATTTTGGTGATGCTGTAATAAAAATACATAAAATTATAAATATCCATTATACCGTTAAGACAGAGAGAAGGTTGGAATAAGAAATTTGGAAGCACAAGTATCAAAATTATCATTCAGATCTATGTGTACAATTTGGGAGGAAGATTGTTTTTACTTAATGAATACCATTTATTAGTATTAATTCTCCAACAATTCCAAGACATACACTCAATTTACTTTCCAGTGTACTTCGAACGCCTGACCTTCCAATTTTTTAGACATTTGTAAGTAAAAATGAAAATGAGCCTTTCCTCTCTGCAAAGGACCCCCCAGGTAACCTTACAGTTCATATTCACAGTAAAAGTTGCTTAGAACACTCCTAAAGCAGCCTTCTCTGTGAAACGCACACACACACACACAGAGGGCATCCTGAAAGAGAGAGTCCTCCATCCATCCCACCGTAGAACATGTCCTGAGTTAGCTGTTGAAAGACAGCTGTTCTCTGCCTTCCCTACTGAGAACTCACCTGGTCACACGGGAGGCTGCTGTTTCTGGTGCCAGCTCCGTCGCAGCCGCAGGGCCTGCACACATCCACGGCTGAGGGGTCTGCCCCGACCGGTCGGAAAAAGTGATCCTTACACAGCTCACAGCTCCTTCCTGCATCAGGGAGAGGTCATGCATTATGACTTCTGATTCATTAAAATCAGCCGCATAACTCAAAATTAAAGACTGTATTCCTTGGAGGGAATTCTATAATTTTCGGGACGTCCATTTTAATGCACCTTTCATCTCTACCTGCCAGTTTGGTGATCCAGAGCATATGAAACAGTGAACCTGTTACCAACCGTGCTCTCCTTCATTACACTCCCATCTGTTTCACAACGCCACACTCCTAAAGACCGGCGCTTTGTGAGGACCCACACATCGTGAAAGAGTTTCTTTCTAGACTGAAAACTTTTCTTTGTTTTGAGGGCCAGCCACTTAAGTCTAAATCAAATGTGAGACATTTCTGTGTGTGTGTGTGTGTGCGCGTGTGGTCAATGGTAGGTGCCCAGTGAGAAGCAACTTTGTGGGTATCACTAGAAATATTTTTCCAGAACTAAATCGTGTAAAATAGGAGACTGCTCTTAATATCATTCCTTACATTCCAGTTAACATAATGAAAAGCAAATGCTCTTGTAAGGGCTTATGTCATCATTTTCATTGTAAGTATCAATAGAAATGTATTATATTTTAGATATAGCAAATAAATTTCATATGAAATATTAGAGTAGTCTGATATATTAGCATAATCAGGCAATTCCTACAGCTTACAATTTAGTAATCAGAAATACATTATTAAGGGAAAATTTCTCATTACTATATATGTATCTATATGTGTATGTGTATATACACATATGTGTGTGTATATATATAAAACACAGGTCTTATATATAAAACCTAACTTAAAGGCAGTTTCTAAAATAAATATAAGTAGTATATAGGACCGATTTTCCCTTTAAACATGCATTCTGCTCAAATATTGCACAAATTGGCCAAATAGTAGAAGACTATGGAAATAATCAAGTGAAAATTCACATTCCAATGGATATGGGCTGTGAACTAATTAAACATTAAATGGACTTATAGTATTTCCAGAATATTTCCATTTACATATGCTGATGACTCTCAAATTTATACGTCCAGTCTAGAAATCTCTCTCTCTGACAGCGAATCATTCTCAGGTGAGTATCATGTCCCAAACACTGTGCTAAGCGCTGAGCAGCACAGTAGTACAGGACAGGTTAGTGAGCATCTGTGTTCGTGCAGGTCAGAAATCAATTTCTGTGAAGTTGTAATAAAGTTGTACAAGATTATAAAAAACCCATTGTACTGTTAAGATAGAGAGGAGATTCGAATGAGAAATTTAGAAGCACAACTATAATTACCATTTGGATCTATGTGTACATGAGCCAGTGGGTAGGACGAATGTTAATTGGATCATCACAGAAATAAATACACACTAACCAACTATGATAAACATAAGGTGCCAGCAAAGCACACGGATGACACTAGTCTTTCCTGAGACATCACAAAAGGCTTTCCTTAAGGAAAGAGTTTCAGACCTGTGCCCCACGGCCCACAGCAGAATCTCTCCTGGAAACATTCAGAGAGCGTGCCCCAGACAGAACCTGCCGTCTCCTCCCTCAGCGCAATCCACCTGTGTTATCCCGTCTCAATGGCTGACATCAGCGTTGCCCCTGGTGCTCAAACTGGAACATCAGGCGAGAGTCTTAACACTTCTTCCCGCCCTCCACCTCGATGGGAAAATGCTGTCACCCCCCTGTCCTACACGTCTCTCCAACCACGCCACTTTACGTCTACTCCGGCGTCACTCTTCACCTGAACAATGGCAGTCTCCCACTAACTGGTCCTCCCTGACCCAATCCACTCCCCAGGTGATGACCAGATGGGTCTTTTAAAGGCACAAAACTTATTATGCTCCTATCCTGTGTAGGTTCCTTAGGATAGAAGCCACGCTCTGTACCATGGTTTACACAGCCCTCTAAAATCTAGCCCCTGCCTTCCTTCCTAGCATCTTTTGTTACAGCCAGCCATTTGCACTCCCATCAGATCTTGAGGGATTTCCATGTTTCTCTCTCCTCCAGGCCATCACGGCAACTGTTTCTCTTACTGGAAACCTTTGTTCACCCCCCTAGTTCCCTTTCCTCTCATGCCTTCACCTGGGTAACCCCAACCACACTCCCCACCTTGGCACTCATTGGAGAGCTTTGTAATTGCTCCTTGCACAGCGAGCCTTTCCCATTATGTAATAATAGACACACACACACACACACACACACACACACGAATCTTCATTTTCATGTTAATCTTTATATTCCCAGTGCCTGGCCAAGTTCTTGCGTGCCATTTTAGGTCATCAGTAATTATCCAATAAATCCATTCAGGTTTTAGAGTAGCACACTTTCAAACCCATAGGACTGGGCCATTATACGGTGCAAAGTCGAGGTTGTCTACTTCTGCTGTTAACACACCAGCTCTTCAAAATGCTGAATGGTTTCAGAACAAGATTTTGATAAACATCTCCATTTACAAAAGAATATTCCCAGATTACCAGAGTCCATGCCAAATCTAAATGAATGTAAACATCTCCGAATGAGAATTCACATAGTAGAAGATGGGGGTCACACAAGAAACTTATTTTAAGAAGATATATATATATATATAATTTTCAAACTAATAATTCCTGAGCTATCCAAAATATATTCATAGTTTAATCAAATGCTGTAAAAAGGAAACTTTTCCTGAAAGGATATAATCAAAGCCTAGATTGCTATTTCTGAAAACTACCTAATAATCTGTGATTATGATGATTTGATAAACCAGCTTTGGTTTTCAAACATAACAGTATGAAAGCACTTTCTTAAACCAGATTGCAGTAATGTAAGTTAAAATAATATTCATTGTACACCAGAGCACATGGGCCTCAAAGGCCAGCTCAGCCTCTGTTTCGATTATTGTCTGCTGGTTACCTGCAAACTCAGCCTCTGTTTCAATTGTTATCTGCTGGTTACCTGTGAACTCAGCCTGTTTCCACTGTGGTCTGCTGGTTACCTGTGAACTCAGCCTCTGTTTTGATTGTTATCTGCTGGTTACCTACAAACTCAGCCCCTGCTTCCACTGTGGTCTGCTGGTTACCTGCAAACTCAGCCTCTGTTTCCACTGTGGTCTGCTGGTTACCTGCAAACTCAGCCTCTGTTTCCACTGTGGTCTGCGGGTTACCTGTCGTGTTGTGCTCACAGTCATCGCAGACTCCTCCCCCGCCTCTGTGGTGCTCAGCGGGGAATGGGTCGGCTGAGCGGTCGTAGTGGCAGCTTCTGGAGTGGCCGTTGCATTGACAAGGTCTGCAGTTGAAAGCGTGAACTCGATCTCCAGGGCGGAAAGGCTTGTTGTTATAAAGAGGCAGGCAGCGATCACACTAGAACAATAAGGTGGTATCAGAACAGTAAGTAAATACAAAGCTGTGAGCTGGAATTATTTTTTAAATTACATATCAGGCACTGGTACTAGCTGGAAAACTAATAACAGAGTTAAAAGCCAGCACCCGTTATATTTTGAAAAGTGCTTTATGAATCAGAAATCAGCACGTTATAGGCATGGCAGTGGGAATGACCATGTAAACTAATATCATGCAAGTGGATGTTCATAACCAACATGAAAAGTTATGATTGTTCCGTGGCCTTTATATTTTTTTGTCAAAACATTAAAAACTTGACTTCCAGTTTTTGATCCCATAGGCAAAGAACTTAGAAGCTGTCAGTCCACCATAATAACAAGTAAACAGCTAAACAGACTGAAATATGAACAACTGTTCTTGGATTCCCTAAGGGGAGGACACAGAACAGAAAACAGAATCATATGAAATGCTCAACTAACACCACAAAAACCAAACAGCTGCCCCCAGGACTGGAGAGACAGATGGCAAATACAGAGTCTCGGCTACAGGTGCAGAAGGCGTCATGGAGAAAACAGCGAGGGGACAGAAAAGCCAGAACTGACATCGACACAGTGCTGGAGGTCTGGTAGGGACAAGCCAGAGCTGGGAACTCCACACTGAAGCCTGAGAGGACTCGGTGGGGATGGAGACGGCGTGAATTTCACGGTGTCCAGAGCAGAGAAGAAGCCGGGTAGAAAATAGGGTTGGAAAGCAGGGGGGTGGAAATACAGTTTAGCGTGAAAAAGGCAGGGCTTAGCAGCACCAGGTCAAACATCCACAAATTCTTTGACTGTACCTGAGCCCTTCCCATGAGCAGATTTAAGCAACCAGAGACGGAAGACAGGATTTTCTGTCTGTGATTGAGAAACTGCAGCTGGGAATGTGAAATAGTGTTTTCTACCTGTGATTAGCTGAAGGATAAAGTCTGAAATGAGCTTTTATTTTTTTAGATGGCAGGCATAAAGCAAACAATGTCGTCTTCACGGAAACATCAAAGGAAGACTTCTGCTGGATTTGCTCCGCTGGCTCAGGTAGGCAACCTCCCAAACCCGAGCAGCCGGCAGTTGCTTTGTAGAAGACAAACTGCAACTGTAATCAGTGTGACAAGGACCCCGGTTCCCATGTCATCACTTCCACTGACTTGTATGCAAGAAAATGCAACTGGAATAATAAAAACACCATCACAGGGTGAGCAAAGTCATCGATAAGAACAATTCAAAATGAAGTAAAAAAGAAACAGGTTTCAGGCATTGTCTTACAGCAAAATTGTGCATGTGGCCCAAGTTTTGCAAGGGGCTACAGTTTTTAAAAACTGGGAATGAGATTAATTGCACGGCTAATTGACCTGGGGAAGAGAATTCAATGAGCTCATTTCTCTCATCCAAAGCCAGGAAGTCAGAAAGTGAGTTCTCATCTATTCCTCCATTTGTCCAACTGGAACCTGTGTCCTGCACGCTTCTGGCCACAAGTGACTGTTATATCCCTAACAATATCCGATGGCTCCTAGGAAGTGTTAGATAAGGCCACCCCTGAACTTGTAGCCACAGATGATACAATTAACCAGAAATTTGGCTCATTGATTGCTCCTCGCTCCCCTTGATAGGCTATATCCTCTAAATTGTATCATGGACCCGTACATTTATGATCACAGAATCCGCTAATAATGGTTATAAATAATATAACGCATAGAAACAGCCTTAAATATTGCTTGGTGTTGCTTGAACTGAATATCAATGCCTCTGTTGGACTTTTTCCCCTTTCTTTCTCTTCCTTCCACTGATGCCCACCTAGCAACGTCCAGATTTTGAACGTATACTATGTGCCAGGCTCTAGGTTGGGAATTATGTAAATGTTATCACTTACCTTCAGATCATTTTGAATCAATAATAATTCAGATATTAAGTTGTTTTCCTTTTAGAGATGAAAAGAGTTTCCCAGGGTAAAGCGGACTCAGGACTTACTGTTTAATGATGTTGTTCATATTCCTTAACCTCTTCACTCCCCAGTTTCTAGTCTAATAATAAAGTAGTAGCAGACAATGTTCACTGAGAGCTTACTACGTGACAGGCACGTCACTAAGCACATGGTCTTTACAACAACCCTGTGAGTCAGGTACGATGACCCCAATGTTATAGATGAGAAAAATAAGGCATAAGGAGGTAGAATTAATTTTATGAGAACTCAGGGATAGCATATCAAGGAAGAGAAATTAGATATGGAATACTATCTGACCCAAAGCCTACCAGGGGTGTCCAACCTTTCGGCATCTCTGGGCCACACTGGAAGAGGAAGAGTTGTCTTGGGCCACACATTAAATACACAAACACTAACAAAAACAGAAAAATCTCATAATATTCTGAGTAAATTTGCGATTTTGTACTGGGCTGAATTCAGACCCATCCTGGCCACAGCCTGGACAACCCTGGTCTAGACTATTCAATAAAATCATCCATGTTAAATGCTTTCTACAGTGCCCAGCACACACGAAGTGAACACCTCATGCTCCTTTCCAGTTAGTGGCAGTACCAGTAATTGGATGGTGTCTGACTCACACCTCTGCCTAATCGCAAACTGGTGATTATATGAAATAAATTTGATTTACAAATGACTGCTGGGGAGAGGGAACTTGAAGAGGTCAATCACCCACCTTAAAAATCCTTTTGGGCTGAGACCCATAGTTGATAATCTAATAATGATTGGTACATCTTCCTTAAGAAAAGGGAGTTTTGTTTCATATTTGGAAGTGCCCCATTGAAAATCATCTAATTACAGCCATTTCCGAAGTCTTGATATAAACAGCACCCTGCTTATTAATTGTTCCCTTTGTATCGCCTCTCTAAATTTCCTCAGGAATGATTTCTTTGAATATTAATATCACCATTATGTGTGAATTTTCAGTTAACAGCTTAGCAGTTGTCTATTAAGCTCCTATTGTGTGGATGGTACAAAAAAGCATAAATGTCAATAATTTGCATTTTCTAGAAGACACATGTAAGTAAATAAATTATTTCAGTTCAAAGAGACAGGAGCAAGCTCTAGGTATTAACATAGTGTTATGGGAAAAGAGAAGAGGGGTAGCCATCCCAGCCCAAACAGTTGACAAGTTGTGTGTTTCTAGAAATCTATCCGTTTCTTCTAAGTTTACCTGGTTGGTTGACATTTAACTGTGCGTAACAGTCTTGTATAATCCTTTTATTTCTGTGGCATCAGTTATAATGTCTCCTCTCTCAATTCTAATTATATTTATTTGAATCTTTGCCATTTTTGTCTATCTTAAAGGTTTATCAATTTTAAGGAATTAATAACAATCCTTTCCAAACTCTTCTCAGTTGAAGAGCAGTGAACATTTCCAAATTCATTCCATGAGGCCAGCATTAAAGGCCAGACAAACACACCATAAGAAAGATTTTTTACAATAGTGAAGAAAAGGGTACCATTAAATGCCCCAGAGGGAATGGTTTGAAGATGCCACATCTTCAAAGAAACAGAATACAAGCATATGGAAATAAAAATGTAGAAAGATATCTATAATATAGTTTGAATTTAAAAATCAAGTTAAAAACGATATGTAGAGTATAATCTCATTTTCCAGATAAAGGTAGATTCATCTGTGGATACGGATATAGAGCTACAACTTTAAGAAGACAGAGACAGATAACATCAATTTACTTAGAGTAACAATAATAAAATATCTGAAGGGATAGAACCTAAAGAGTATTTGCTGAGATTATCTATGGGTGGTAGAGTTAGAGATGACTTTTACTTTTTATGACTTTATTTTTTCCACAGTGTGCATTTATTACCATTGTATTAAAATGGAGGGCAAATAAAATGGAACTGCACGGGCAGATATAAGGAAGTCATGCACCATTTACATGTAACATTTCACTAAGAAAACTAAGAAAATTAAAATGATTGTTTTAAATTACACACGGATCAGTAAGAGACTACAGAGAAAATGATGCTCTTTTCCATCACAATGTAGGCTGAGGGTTTATGAATTACCGATAAACACAGTATCATTTTTAAAAGATAAAAAAATCAAAAAATGAGATTAATATATAGAAGCGAGGATTTTGAGAGGTGACAGACTAAACTTCTGTTATGAAATGTGACTTAAAACATGCAGAACTAAATGACACAGTGACATATCCTGGCTTCTGATCATAAGGATGATGCTATAATATTACTGTTTGGTGTAGTGCACAAAGAGTGTAAAAGAGAAGGAGTACTTTGTAGTCTATCCTTTGATTATAAAATTAGTGGAACTCCTCATAATATTCTCCAGGTCCCTCCATGGTGTCACAGATAAAATACACCAGTTAGAGAAAAACAAGGACCAAATGATTTCACTTATATGTGGAATCTAGTGAACAAAATACACTAACAAAGTAAAAACAGACTCATAGATACAGAGATCAGACTGACAGCTATCAGACAATAGCTTGGTGATTACCAGAGGGAAAGAGGGGTGGGGGGTGGTAGAGAGGGTAAAGGGGGATAAATGGTGATGGAAGGAGACTTGACTCGGGGTGGTGAACACACAATACAATATACAAATGACGTATTATAAAACTGTACACCTGAAACCTATATAATTTTATTAACCAATGTCACCCCAATAAATTCAATAGAAAAAATTCTAAAAAGAGGTCTCATTCACCTGACTACAAAAGAAAGATAACTTATGATTCTTCCTCCAAAAAAATGAATGAAACTTACACTTTGGTCTTATAAGTATGTTTCTTTACAATTCCTTTTGGATAATACAAGGAGCACCATGACAAAATGGAGGAACTATGAGTAAACTTTGAGTAAATCATGATTTTTAAAGCACAGACACTAGGAATCATTTTTGATTTCTCACATCTTTTTTACTGTATAAATGATTCTTAAAGTTTAAATTCAGAAATATTGTACCTTATACTTTATGCCATTTGTGAACCAGTTGCTTTTCTACCTAACGTTTTCCCAATATCCAGTTGATCATTCATCACTTTTAATTATGCTTCAGTTTCTTCTGTACTAATTGGTTTCCCCCTATACGTCCCTGGGTGCTTAAATTATAAGATTGTACAATAACTGTATTGGGGTTGAGGACTTTTTTTTTTTTAAGGATTTTATTTTTTTATTTTTAGAGAGAGGGGAGGGGAGGGAGAAAGCGAGGGAGAGAAACACCAATACATGAGAGACACATGGGTTGGTCGCTTCTCACTTGCCCTCAACTGGGGGACCTGGGACACAGTCCACGCGTGTGCCCCGACAGGGTATCAAACCAGTAACCTTTGGTTCACATGCCAGTGCTCAATGTACTCAGCCATACCAGCCAGGGTTATTTTATTTTATTTTTAGAGAGAGGAAGGTAGGGAGAAAGACAGGGAGAGAAGCACGGATATGAGAGAGAAACCTGAGTTGGCTGCCTCTTGTATGCCCCCACTAGGACCAACGCTGCAACCCAGGCATGTGCTCTGACTGGTGATTGAGCTGGCAACGCTTCGCTTTGTGGGACAACACCTGACCCCCCAAGCCACACAGGTCAGGGCAGAGTTGAGGGCTTTCTTCACTGATTTATTTAACGGCTATCATTTTGATAGCTCTTTAAAGGCTGCTCATCCACTCCACTAAAAGGGAGCCAAATACTTGGACATATTCAGGAAGAAAAATTAGAATCTAGAAGACGCTATGACATTTATTTTATTGCATTACAGTCTAATAGTACACAATGAGATTTCTCTCTACAAATCATTAAACTGGAATAAAGTATCCTTTTGTTATTCTTACAGACTAGCAAAGACAATCTATCAAAGATAAAGCACGGGTCCAAAAAAATGTTTAGCAACTCTACCCTTATCAGTCTCAATCTTGATCCATTATTTCTTAATACCTTCAAATTTACAGAGGAATTACAAACTTACATATAGGAAAATTTAAAGAAATGTACAGCAGTCCCTCATCCGTTCAGTCATTTATCTAGCAATCTTAAATGCTCATTCTGTATCTTTGAAAGGAGTAAGAAAATGTTCTCTTAGCCAGACACTCCGTGGGAAGATGAAATCTTCCTGCAAGCACTTCCCCCACTTGGGCACTCAGCAGACCCAACACAGCAACAGACAATGCCCTTTGGAAGGTCAAGTTCCTAATGATGACCATGAGTCATCAAAACAACTTGTCATAGATAAAAAAAACACATAACAATCGTGTTTTGAATGATTTCAAAAATGGATTAAACTATTTTAAATGTTCATTTAAAGACAATCATATCTGGAAACCTTGCATGAAGTAGTTAATTCCTAAATAGTAAATAATGAAATAATAGAAATGTTTTCCAAAGTCTAGAGCATTCCATACAGTCTAAAATTGTAGGGGCACAAAGGACAATCATGAGTGCTGCCTTATTTTATTAAGCATTTATAGATAAAATTGCATTTTACCTACAGGTTTTTTCACTTTTTCTTTTTTCATAATTAAATTTATTGGGGTGACATTGGTCATGTAGGTTTCAATTCTATGCCACATCATCTGCACGCCACATTGTGTGTTTACCACCCAGAGTTAAATCTCCTTCTGTTTCCATATATTTGAACCCCCTTTATGCTTTACTATACCCACTAACCGCTTTCTCACTGGTAACTACCAAAGTGGTGTCTGTAAGTTTTGGTTGCTTGGTCTTGTTTGTTCATTTATTGCTCTCAGTTATATATCCCACATATGAGTGAAGTCCTATGGTTTTTGACTTTTTCTGTTTGACTTACTTCGCTTAGCCTGATATTCTCAAGGTCCATCCATGTTGTTGCCAACGGCAATGCTTCACCTCTTCTGATGGCTGAGCAGTATTCCACTGTGTGTGTGTATCACGTCTTCTTTACCCAATCCTGCATACGGTTTTTAAGTCACTGCAATGATCATAGCCTACTTAACAGTTCCTTTACTTATCTGTTGTCTGTATTAGACTTTGAGCTTCCAGCCTGAAACATTGCAATTGCTAAATAAATGTTTCCTGAGTGAATGAATGAAGAACTGCGCATAAAGCAGTGAATAAGTCAATGAATGAAAGAGAGCTCATTTCTATCAGCAAATGCTTGTCCTTCCTTTCTGGTTCTAGCAAAGAAACAGAAATGAAAGAACATTCTTTCTCCTTCTACCCTTAACATCAAAATGCCTACAGATGTCTCTGTGTAGGCATCGCTACTCACACAGCGAAATTAGTTAAGACGTACGGTGTCAGGCCTGTGGGTTTTGTATCTATTAGCTGAACTAAATCTTTCCAACAACCTCTGAAGTAGAAGTTATTATTACCTCCACCTGACAGATGAGAAAACTCAAGAATAGGAGAGTACCTGAATAGTTTTCTGAAGTCACCCACTAGAATGTCAATTAGTATACACTAGAATGTAAAAACGTCTAGGAACAGCCATGAGTGGTTTTTGTTCATTACAGATAGCCCCAGGGCTTAGAAGAAGCCCTAACACAAAGCAGGTGCTCAATTTACACGAATCTATAGAGAAAGCCCTTACACGTAGTCAGCCTGCTGCTATACTGGCTGAGGGACAGAAAATGATCAAAGATGATCTCTGAGGAAGGCCGTTACTGGCTGGAGAGCACTGGGATGTGGAATTCACTGCCCTCCAACACCCACCCGGTTGGGAAACTCAACTCCCCACCTCTGTGGAAAGGAGAGGAAGGTGATGTGTTTCAAAGTAAGATTTTCTGAAATGCTTACTTTTTAGAGATTGCTATAGTACTACTCACCGAGCTAAAAGAGGTAATTTGTTCAACCATTCCCCAGTGGCCTAAATGATTTAGAGATCTTCCAAAACTCTGCACATTACTCCTTTCTCATCAGTAGATGCCAGGCCAGTATGTTGGAAATTTTACGAACCTAAATCTCTAATAATAATAATTGTCCTTGAGCTCTATTCACAGCTTCCTCTTTCCTTTGGATGTAGCAGTTCAGGTGTTACCCCAAATGATGCCATTTCTGAGCAATTTCTTTTGTGTATCAGGTGGAGAAATCATCTTCATAAGCATAAGAACTTCAGGGTACTCCTGTAACTATTTTTTCCAATAGAAATTTCCCTGTGTGGCTCGATTGTTCTAATCACAGAGGTACTGTTAGACAAACTATTGATAGATAATGTATTATTAATGATAGATCGGTGTTTGTGTATTGTCGGGGGTGGGGCGTGGGGAGGTGGAGCAAAACTTCCAACTGCAAAGAGAATTTAGACAGAAAATTTCTCAAGCTTTGCACATGACAGGTGATCATATGTCTGATGAGCACATGACTGAATGATTAATAGACTGTGTACACTTATGACATGTTACAGGACTCTGTGTTCATGTGTCTAGCATTTAATTGAATAGCAACATTAAAAGTTGAAAGATAAATGCAATATTTTCCTGCAGATTTTTACCTGTGGATTACTCTGTGATCTCAATCGGAAAAGCAAAACAACGATCAAGCTTCGCCAGTGAAGACACAGAAATGAGCATGTCCTGGTGGTCTTTGAGCTGCTGCCCCCGCACTGAGGCTTCTAGTAGGTGTGTGGGCGAGTGAGACCCTGTGTGGGTCCCTCAAAAGGAGCGCCTCCCTCCCCAGAGCCCCCCATCTCCCTCAGACACGATCTCCACTGGTTTTCACAGCCACATGCTGTGGGGACACCTGTCCTGGTGCTGGTGTCCCATGCAGTGGGGTCCAGTGTGGGGCTTGGGACCCCTTGCTCCTCAGTGCTCCCCCTCCCCCTGCAGCTGAAATATCCCTCCTGATTCTTCATTGCCACACCCTGAGGGTGGGACCTGCCCATTCCACTTCTTTACCTCTCCTATCATTCTCTCTACTTGACATTTTTTGATTTCCATGGTTACAGGACTCCTCATCAGTTCATCTCCAAGTCATTCTCCATAATGGTTATTCTATAAGTTAGCTGTCGTTTTGATGTGGTTCTAGGGGGAGGTGAGCACGGTGCATACATACCTACTCTTCACCTGAAGTCCCATGAAACCATTTTATAGTGGAAATGTCATCCAGTGTCACTTGAGTACCAGATTACTAAATTTTAAAAATCCTTTCATCAGTATAGTTGCATTTAAATGTTTCTTTTAAGACTTCAAGTGTCAGTGATATTTATATTATTTAATTACAAATTATCAGCTTGCATAATTTGTTTGCACTAAAGTCATCTCCATTATAGTAATTTGTGTCTGCCAGGAAATCTTTTTGATTTTCTCAAAGGAAAGTCCTTCGGTATTTTCAAATTCTTGCATCTGCAATCAAGACATTATGGCTACATTCGGGCATAATGCTCCACGCACAGAAGGCATTTCATAAATATCCATTGAGGGAAGCTAGCAAATGAGCAGTCTTCACGTTAAGAGCTGTAGAGATACACAGTAATGCAGAGTCACCTCCGTTCTGTCCTGACCGAATACTTAACATACATGAAATGTTCCTAGAAAAAAATACACTTTATTCTACATTTGGAAAATTATACTGAAATATTTAAGACTGCAAAATATATAAATATTACAAAAGCAAACAGTTACACTCTTCTATTCACCATCTGACTTAAAAGAATACACAGCCATATATATTCCACCTCACCAGCAACATCTGAATTTGCAAACATTTTTTTGATATTTATACTTTATATTATGGGCTCCTTAGGGACAGTATTATTTTGCAGGTTTTTACATTTTACATAAATGGCATACTGCTTGTATTAGTCTACAAGTCTTTGGCACTCAGTTGTTTGAGAACTCATTCATGTGGAGGTACTAGGTCTACTCATTGAGACCCACTGCTGTTAAGCAGCTCATTTACATATATACAAATCATGCCTCACCAGGGGTGGGCCCTTCCATCCCTGGGGTGGGAGTTCTCAAAAATCCACACCCTTGTCAGCGACAGAAATGTTCGGTTTAAAAAATCTTTGCCGAGCTCACTGGTATAAAATGTTACAGTTTTGATTACTGGTAACCCATAAAATCGCAAATGTTATCACATGGCTATTGTCCATTTGAGTTGCTGCTTCTGGCCTCTTCTGAGAATTACCTGTCCACTGGTCTTCTTTTCAATTAATCTCATTTAAAAGTTCCCTTTATCATGTGGATACTCAGAAGACAGATGTCTGGGTCGTATGGTAACTCTATTCTTAATTCTTTGAGGAACCTGCATGCCGTTTTCCATAGTGACTGCACCAGGCACTGTGTGTGCGTTTTTTCTCCACATTCTCTCCAAAGCTTGCCATTCTTTGTCTTATTTGACAATAACCTTTCTAACAGGTGTGAAGTAGTATCTCATTGTGGTTTTGATCTGCATTTCAAATATAACTTGTGGTGTTTGAGCATCTTTTTATATATCTGGGGACCATCTGTATGTCTTCTTTGGAAAATTATCTATTTAGCTCCTCTGGTCATTTTTAAATTAGATTCATTTTTGTTAAGTTGTATGAGTTCTTTACATATTTTGGACATCAGCCCCTTATGGGAGGCACATTTGCAAACATCTTCTCCCAGGTGACCTTTGATGATATTTTTTGCTGTGCAGAAACTTCTCATTTTGATGTAATCTAATTCATCTGTTTTTCTGTTACTGCTCTTATCTTTAGGGTCAAGTTCACAAAAATCCCTCCGAGACCAAGGTTCATAAGTTTAGGGCTTATGTTTTCTCTACTGTTTCACGTCTTATATTCTAGTTGTCAATCCATATTCAGCAAATTTTTGTGTGTAGTGTCAGGTAATATAGTTAGCTTAGCTCAAGGCTTATTGATTTTGTTGATCTTTTCAAATAATCAGAGTTTGGTTGTGTTGATTTTCTCTATTAATTTCCTGATTTCAGTTTCATTTATAGCTGCTTTAAAAAGTATTATTTTTCTTCTTCTTGCTTTGGATATAACTTATTTCTTTTCTTCTAGTTTCCTAAAGTAGACATTTAGATTACTGATTTTAGATCTTTTTTATTTTCTACTACATCAATTTAATGTTATGAATTTCCCCCTAAGCGCCACAAACTTTCATTGCATTGCAAATTTCATAGGTTGTAGTTTCATTTTCATGTAGTTAAAAATATTTTTAAATTTCTCTGGAGAATCCGATTCTGACTCATGCATTATTTAAAAGTGTCTTGTTTAATTGTTTAATCTTCATATACAGGGTGGGCATCTGTGCTTGCGCATTCTCTCCTTTTCCCCTCGGAGCCCACAGCTTGTTGATCAGAGTTGTTTTAATGTTCCCGCTCTGATAATTCAAGCATCCCTCCACATCCGAGTCTGGATCTTATGTTTACTTCGTCTCTTTACACTGTACTCTTGGTCTTTTTGCATGCTTTTGCTTTTTTTTTTTTAAGCTGAACATGATGTTCTGGGTAAAAGGGACTCTAGAAAAAGGGCCGTTAGTGACACTGAGTTACAGCAGAGGGGAAGGTCTATAGACAAACCATCACATCTGTCTTCTGATGAATGTGTGGAAGGTTGGCTGGGGTGGGGTATTAGTGTTATCTTGCTGTTATCTTCCACATTAGTGCTATCTTGCTGTTTTTACACTCTCCCTACATATAACATTATTATTAATGGTTTATAGTTTATATTTTATTATTAAACAACATTGTTTAACAATTTATATATTTGCTGGTTTATTTGCTCACAATTCCTCCTTGCATATCAGGCCTTTTTCCCCCCCTAGGATCATTATATCTAGTCATGAATATATATAATTATTATTACCATTATATATGTATTATAGATATAAAATTTTTAAAGGCTGTATCTATATCCTTTAGTAAGAGTTGACAGGTGTTAGACAAAAAAATGTATTTTTTTTCTCCCTTGCTTTTTAATTGATAGCCTATCTGCAAATAGAATATTCTAGGTTTGTTTGATTACTTTCTTTCTGCACTTCAAAGGTAATAGTTCACAATAATCCATTGTAGCTTGAGAAATCTAATACCACGGTTTCTTAAAAATTCAGGTCTATACAAGATTTGGCTTTTTCTCTCTGGTTATTTTTAGGATCTACTCTTGGTCTTTGGTGATCAGCAGAATTATTATATCTTACCTACATATGTACTTATTTCTCTAAGTCTACTTAGAATTCCAAAGAAACATGTCATTCCTCAGCTTTGGAAAATCCTTTACCATTATCGCTTACTATGTCTTTTTCCATTATTTGTCTATTTTCATTATCTCTACCTGCTACTTCTATAAGTCTGTCTCAATATATCCCCATGCTCTTAACCTCCTTTTAATGTTTTTAACTTACATTTTAAATGCACTTATGTACATCTCTCTCTCAGGGAAATGACTAGTGCAAGTGTTTTTCTAAGATTAATAATATCACCGCGTGTCAGAGATTAAATGAAATGCTTGACCTTGACTTACTAAATGTACATCTAATGTAGAATCTATAATATGAACTGCCTGAGTGATAGTAATAAAAATGAATTCATCAGTATTACAAAACTTATCATATAAAATGAAAAACATTTAGAGTGAAATCTTTCTGGGAGCAAAGAGGAAACATAAGTGGTAGAGCTGGGTGTGTCGTAACAGCATGACACAAGTTAGTCGCGATGAGTCATACGCACAGACTTCAGTGCTCTAAAGGAACACACTCTTTATATAACAGGAAATATTCATTTACATAATAGGCAGTGTAGAGTGTGATGTTCCCCCATCCAATTACTGAATGGTAGGAAGGCTTATTATATAAAATGTTTTAAGCTGGCTCGGCTATTCATAATCCTAACAAAAATGCATATTGATAGTTCGATTGTAGTTAATTCATAAAAGCCATGATGAATGTTATAAAAGGGTCACAAATCAGAGCCAAAGAATAAGAGAAGCCTTCGTGGTTACTAATAAATTGCTCTGCGAACGCTTGGCCACCCTTGCAGGTAATGATGTCACAAAATGATGAAAGAATAGCTAAGTAGCCAGCAAAGTGTGCATGCTTGGCAGAGGCACGGATCATTGCATCACTCCTGGCTTAGAGCCGCTGGAAGGGGAAGAGGGCTATTAAAGGAAAATGAAAAATCCTAAGGATGCAAGTTGCAATGGAAGACCGTTTTCTTAAAGCGAGATTCTATCAACACTTGAAGTCTTAAAACAGGTAGAGAAAGTACCTAAGAGATAGGTATGGTGTAGCTATGCAATCATGCTGGTTGACATGGACAGTACACACCCAAGCTCCCACTTCTTCTTGAGGTCTGTGTTTATGAACTTAACTCAGGCTTCTTGACAGTTACAGTGGATTTTCTGAGTAGGTGGAGTAGAGGCCCTGTATTTCAGTAAAGCTACTGGCACAACTAGTTAGGAAATGATCTGAAAAAGACCAAGGGAAATGGAGGGGAGGGATTTGGAAGCCTGTGTACCCAAAACAGACAGATTGAATAACCCCGTGATCTAAAATTTTATATCATGGCAGAACTATTTACAGCAATGGGAAGCAAATTTGTGGTTTCCTGGGACCAAGGGTGGAGGGGAAGCGGCGACAGCCAAAGAGTATGTGAGAGTGTTAGGGGAAAGGGGGACACTCTATGTCTGGGTGAGGATGGTGGTCACACGAGATTACACATTTGCCAAAATGCATCAATCTGTACCTTTTAAATGGGTGCATTTTATTGTATGCAAATCACACTTCAGGAAAGTTGATTTATAACGTACTTTTATAGGATGTTAACATGGGTTAAATTGGGTAAAGGGTACAAGAAATCTCTTGTATTATTTCTTACAATTGGATATGAATTTGCAATTATCTCAAAGTAAAATTTACATAAATTTTAAAATCCAGGTACACATAACAATTATGTGTTATCCCCCCAAAATTAATCTAATCATATAAAATTACTTAATCATTCCTATCAAGTGATTTGTGCAAGTTCAATGCCATGTAATCCCGAATTCCACTTTGAAACATTCAACTCTACTTGAAAGTTATTAAATAGTATCTAGTCTTCTGGGATTTGTTTTGCTCTAAATTAATCCTAAAATGGAATCGGTAAGTTAATTATTCACTGCTTCAGTCATTTCTGAGAAAGGAATGTAGCAAATACTCTAAAATTATTCTCTATTAATGAAACACGCCATTGTTATTTATGATATCATCATACATCAACATCAAGGTCTTAAAGAAAGTGCTAGAAAAAAGTATGTGTGGCTTGAAGTTCATCTCAGGATCAGAGAGGTCATTGGTAATAGGTTTGTAATGGATGTTTTTGGTTATTTGTTATTTTTTTAATTTTATGACCGGTGGAAGTAATAGCATGTACCAATGGGTAAATCACCACGAAACAGACAGTGGGCCTTACTATTCCTAGAATAATTAACCGTATGTTCTAGTTACTAAGGTAAGTTTCACTCTATTACTAAGTTTTGCTTTTAAAGGTTCATAACCGCAAATGTCTCTGCAGGCCAGGGAGTTAACCCAAATGAGGACACCCAGATATGAGGCTATGGATGATGGCACCTGTGGTACCAACCTGGACAGTGATGCTGCTCTGAAGGGAGTGACCTCTAAAGGTACCCTGAGTGAGCTCATTGTTCCGATGGGGGGTCATGGACACAGGGTCACACTGTTTCCTGATTAAGAGAAGTCGCAGACTGAGAGAAAGAGGTGAAAACTTTTCTTGAAAATTAACAAAAAACTTTAAAACCAGTTTGTGTCATCAACTTTACCAACAACTAAAGAGACCTTCCAACTAAAGAAAATCCCTGGAACGGCTATGTCTATGAACTTGCTCCTGAAGTCATCCTTCTCCTGCTTTCTCCCAACTTCATTCATTTTCACTTCGGCTAAAAACACTTTCTCATAGGACTGACAATTGCCGAGAACTGGCATATTCTCAAGGCTTACGTTTTCGTCTGTTTGCCAAATGGCTGTAATGTAATTCACAAAAGCCCTGTTTATTGAGTAATATTATTAATGGCTAGCATAATACTGTGAAATTGAAGACATTCTTTTTTGGATTATGTCCAGATCTTTAAAAAGAACATTGGTTCCAATAGGAAATGAATGGCTTATCTTAAAACATTCTTTTAAAAAGAAGGACAGTGTAAAAAGCACTTGAATAAGGATGTTTTCAAATGATTGTAAGACAACTTTTTTCAGATACATTAAGTCCCCCATGTATTAAAATACTTCGAATGATAAAAAGAGAATGCCATGTTTATGAATGTTTTATAAAATCATTTTTCATTTTCAACACCTTGTTGAAAATATAGGACTGAGAAATCATTCAACTTAACAGCCTATTGACTTTTTCCCTTCAGCTGCATTTGCCAAATTTTGCTAAAGTGGAAGATATTTGTTGCTTTTATATTTATGGCTAAATTCATAAATTATCAAAATAGGTCAAACAGGCAAAATAACAAAAAAGTCAACTTCGTATTTCCGAAAGGCCCTTAATGTCTAAAGAAGAAGCATTAAAATGTATGCTCCACCTAAATTAGAGTTAATTATTTCACTGGTTTATAATCGAACAGTCACCACCTGAGACCAGGCCTGAAAATCCCATCGTGACTTCTGAGACCAGTCGTCAGCTCGGACTCATTTAATGGCTCTATTTTTAAGGGGAAGCATGAAATCATCCAAGAATCATAAAATATTAATCACTTAAATGTAAGCAATTAAAAAGGGAGAAAAGAGTAAAAATGGGGTGAGGCACCAAGAGGAAGAGAGGGGGCGGGTGGGAGTTGGGGCTGGGGGGCCACTAACTAGTCAAACTAAAACAAGAGAAACTGAGAAAACAACACATATTATCAAACTATTAGCTTGTTTTAGATTTACTTTTAATCTTAGCTAGCACACAATATTATTCTAGTTTCAGGGGTACAACATACTCCTGAGAGTATAACTTACAGAGTGACCTCCCCAGTAAGTCTCAGACTCCCCGATGCTACACATAGTTGCTACAAAGTTAGTGACCGTATTCCCGATGCTGTACCTCATTTCCTCTGCCTATTTTCATAACTGGCCATTGGTGCTTTTTAATCCCTTCTTCTCTCTCACCCATTCCTCTCAATCCCCTCTCCCATCTGGTCACCATCGATTTGTTCTCCCTGTATCTATGAGTTTGTTTCAGTTTTGTTTGTTCGTTTATTTTATTTTTCAGATTCCACATATTAGAGAAATCATACACTATTTGCCTACCTGTTTGACTTCTCTCACTTAACCCAATACCCTCTAGGTCCATGCAGGTTGTCACAAATGGCAAGATTTTCTTCTTTTTTATGGCTGAGTAATATTCCGTTGTACTAATATGCTGCTGCTTTATCATCCGTCTACTGAGGGACACTAGGTTGCTTCCACACCTTGGCTACCGTAAATAATGCCACACTGCATATGGGGCGCATGTATCTTTCCAAAATCGTGTTTTATGTGTCTTCAGATTAATATATTGAAATTGCTGAGTTATACGACAGTTCTAGTTTTAATTTTTTGAGAAACCTCCCGCTGTTTTCCGTAATTGTTACACTATTTACAATCGCACCAACACTGCATGAGGGTCCCCTTTTCTCGAATTCCTGGACAATACTTTTGTTTTTGATTTACGGATAATAGCCCTTCCCACGGGTATGAGGTAATATCTCACTGTGGTTTCATTTGTAAAGTGACCTTACCTGTTAATATGGTACCAGTATTGTCTATCAGCCCATCACTCATTAGGCAGCGGTCATGCTAGTCCTTACGCCATGCAGAATTAAATACCTACGTAACAGAATATGCCAATGATTTCCTTCATGGCTCCTGTTATTTCTTTGTTCTATTTGTATTCCATATGTTTTGCTTATAAAAGTGCCCAGCTTTGGGTTTAGAAATATTCTTTTAAGCCTTATTTTAATCAATTTCGTCATCATTACATTTACAATGTTAAACCACCTAGGTTTCTGCACATGCCATGAGGTAAGGATCTGACTGTATTTCCTTACAAATCGGCAGCCTATTGCCTCAAACCACGTCCCAAAGACTCCTTCGTGTTTATTTTTCATTACAGGTTGATTGCTACTGCTGCTGCTCTCTCTCATATGAGCTTCCTATTCCTAAGGATGTAGCGAAATCTCTGCCTCAACTATAAAACCTCGCCTGACCATCAGAGGCAAACTAACTCCTAAAATAACTCCTAAGGCATTTTACCATAGATTTTCAAATTAATTACTTAAAACTACTTCCATCAGCAATGAATCAAATTTGATTCATGCAAATACATAAAGATCTCTCTGTATCTAAAGACTTTTTTATATAAAAAATGTTGCATAAATATCCTGTAGATGCAGGAATCAGACAATTTTGGGGGCCATCTCTCCAAACACCTTAAAATACTAGCTGTTTTATAAACTATGATAATGCTGAGGAAACAAAGGGAAAAAATCTGTGGGATAGGTTTTAACAGGTACTGCTCTGAGTTTCTTTTTTAAAGGAACTGTTCAACGTTATTGATGGCTTTTATTTTTCTATACATTTTTTCTGAACTCATTGACGTTTCAGGGTCTTATCAATTTATTTTTATTTATACCCTGAAGTGAGACCAAAAGTAAGTTTAAAGACTTCATGGTCACCATTTTGGCCGCCCCTCCCCGCTCTTGGAGACCCCCATGCGTAGGACAGAGGACTTACGTGAGGGCCTGCGGTGAAGCTGTCCTGAGAACAGAGGCAGCGGTACGGCTGGCTGGTGGTGTCGCAGTGGGCAGCGTGGCCGTGACACTGACATCTGCGAATGTGAGCACCTGTGAGACAGCTCCTAGGGAACGTCATCTCAACCTCGATTGTACGTAAGGACCTGTGCACATATCCACTGTGTGAACTCGCCCAGGGAGGGGAGGCCATTAACGCAAAAATCAGTGTCTCTTTAATCACGTGGCTCCTCATGGGACGTTTTTAATTATTCCTAAACTACTGACGGCAGCGTCACCCGTATCTAAACCACGTGAGTGGTGAAGGTAATTTTCCAGCCTACCTGGGTTGTTTACACCTGTATCAACCGTGTGGCAAACTTGCCAAGAGAGAAGACATTTAATAAACTATTCAAAACTTACAGGTGAGATACTAAAGTTTACAATAAACCACAGGTTGACATTAGCACACTTAAATTATTTTTGTTTTTCTTTCCCCAAATTAGATGGTGATTATTTAATAGGATCATTTTCACATCATGCTAATACTGAACAAATAAGGCTTATAGATTGGTACTCTGGTCTGGTTTAAAGGATGTACTTTCTCTGCAGGACACACCAGTGTTCTAGCAAACCCTGATTCTAAGTGCAGCCCACATGGGGACCATTTTCACGCTGGAGAGGATGCTGCCTGAGGGGTCTCCTGCTATCCATTTATTAAATATTGCAAGCCTACTTTTCCACTATGGTCAGATGTTTATCAATTACTCAAGGCATATTAGATTGTTCCTTTAAAGGAAAACAAATATTCTTTATAAAATTGTGAACTCAGGGAGACCACACCCAGTACTTACAGTCTAGCTGGTAGGTACTACCATTGTAACTACAACTCAAGTTCCTTTTCTTTGATTTCAAAAAAACTGGACAATTACATTCCAGAACAAGCCAATCAAAATATTTGATAAATTATTTTTTCTAAGTCAATTATTTTTTTGAGTCAGGTCCATGTTATCATAACTTCTAAACCCAATAGCTTTATGAATTGATTCTATGATGTGAACTTGTAAGAGAGAAAAGATTCACAAATCTCCCCCCAACATCTTAGAGTAGGGAATCATTTCAATTCCTGAAGCTTGGAATCTGCTTTTCTCTAAAACCTTAGTTAATATTATGTTAACTAAATATGACAAGGATCTTGAAAACAAAATTCACAGTGAAAAGCACAATGTAATCGAAGGCCTACCTCCCAGTGATGGTGATTTCACCGACCGCGTAGTATCGGTGTCGGAGGCTTGCAGGAGGCTGGGTCGTATGGTACTGTCCATGGAAATGAAGCCTTATTTGTGTGGCTTTCACGAACTCCTGAAGAGATGGGGTATTATAGAAATCATTGTATCCAGGACGGGCGTTTGGTCCAGGCATTAGGATACTAAATGTGATGTTACCACGGGAATATGGAGTAAAACTGTTGATGAAAGAAATTTGAAGTCATGAGAGCCTATTAACATTTTTGACAAAACAAACCAGAATAATGTATTCATAACATTTTAAATTTGTCATTGTGAAAAAATAAGCAGTCCACATATTTCATACACAAACAATACAGGATCACCACAGAAAAAATACAGTAAAACATTTCCTTGAGGACATAATAAAATTTCACTAATGTAGGTAACTTGCTAAGCAATCTGCAAGTCACATCATAAAGCCCAGATGAGACTAGAAGCAAGAGATACTCTGAAGTCCTTGCAGGAACTTTAAACATAATTTAAATCTCCATTTAGGGAGAAACCTGCCTTAAGAGAGTTGGTAGTGAAGGGAAGTCTCCAGCAGCCGGGTGAGTTAGTTTACCTGTGGGTTATTACTATCCCATAGCCAATTAAAATTAACTCCTAAATGCCTTCAAAGGGAATTGTTCCAGAAACATTCCTACTTGGGAAGCTGAAGGCAGTTGACAGAATCAGGATTTTCCAAATCTCCGTTGTTTGCCATTCCAAAATCACTGCAGTTTCTGGCGAAGTATTGCCAGTCTTCCCAATGCAGGCTGCCTTCTTTCTTCCTCTGAATCCTCATCGCTGTTGGCAGGGGACTGAAGAACTGAATGATGATATAGAACACCTGAAAATAAATAAGTTCATTCTTGTCACCGAAGGTTTAAGTTTGACCTGTCAGTAGAAATCCAGCCCCGGAATTGTTGGATTCAAATATGTTCTAGACACCCAGAAACGCCACAGTCCTGCGGTAAAACCAACACAGGCAGTCGTTACTTAGCTGTGCCTCTTCTCGAATGTTTTATCAATTAAAGTGGAAATCAATATGAAGTTTGATATAAAGACATGAAAACAGAACATTACTTCCATGAAATAATTATTACATGTTCCTCTTAAGTAGTTATTTAAAATAAGCACCTATTTTTGTTAATTTGTTATTTGATATCACAAGGGATGTTTCACATATAATTCTGATACAAATCTCTACGAAAATAGGCCCTGAATACTTTCTTTTTAGATGTTTTCATTTCACACATTATAATACACTACTTCAGTGAGGTAATTTTCAATGGCCTAATTCAGTTTTTACTTTGCAGTAGGTTGAATTGTGTCCCCAAATAGACGTCTAAGTTCTAAGTCCTGGTACCCATGAATGTGACCTCATTTGGAAATAGAGTCTTTGAAGATGTAATTAAGAATCTCAACATGAGATCCTTCTGGACACAGGATGGTCCTCACAAGAGAAAGAGGAAGAATAGACAGAGACAAGGAAGGTGGCCTTGGACTATGGAGGCAGAGCCTGGAGTGAAGCTGCCGTAAACCAAGGGGCCACCAGAAGCTGGGAGAAGCGGGAAGTCATCTCCCTCCAGCCTCCGGAGCGAGTGTGCCCCTGCCCACACCTCAATCGCATCCTCCTGATCTTCAGAGCTGAGAGAGAACACACTTCTGCTGTTTGAAGCCATCGCATCTGTGGTCCTTCATTGCAATACCCACAGGAAGCTAATGCACAAGGATTCAAAGTGACTCAAGTTACCTGGTACTGTCCATTTTCCAAATCTATGGACACGGTCACTCCTTGATCAAGCTGGGAGATGTTCGTAAACACACGTGACACCCACGAGGTACCGACATCGTTGTCATTGACAAAAGAAAGGGGGTGGGCGTCAGGACTCAGCCGCAACACCCTGTTGC
>CM052546.1:87603632-87619550 GCA_028533065.1 Trachops cirrhosus | reverse complement strand
TCAGGTAGCCCAACACCGGCCACCTAGGTCTGCCTAGAGACTCCTTCTCTTAGACCCCCGCTGGGGGAATGCCAGAGTCGGGCAGCTAGTCGATTTACTAAATCACACGAAGTGGCACCTTCTATAAATCTCACTGGTATTTTCCGATTGGATCAGGCTTTACATGGGACCAGAAGTGACTATTCAGTGAAATCTTTGCTCCCCACGATGAACGTTATTCCCCCCTAAGCCCTGCAACACTGCTCTCCAGAGTTTATACAAAGATACCTACAAAGGTGTGAGGCTGTTGGCAGTAAAGCTCCCCAATAATGCTGTCCAGTGTTACACCACCTTTTATTCAGGCATCTCTTGATTACATAAACCAATAAAAAAGTTTATATGGCTAATGTACATACCGCTGAGCATAACGCCTCAAGAGAAATGCTTCTCCAATATGTAAGAGCATGTCCTGCCATCTGGACACTCACCAGACTAATCTACATCCTCCTTGAATAAATACAACTATTCTTCTCTTTTTGTCTTTAATATAAGTAAATAAAGTCAACTCACCCATATAACAACATACTCATATCATCAAATAATTCAGGAAAGAAATTTGAGAGCATGGGATCTTTTCTGAACTGGGATCTTTTCTGAACGGAAAGGAAATCTATTGGCCTTTAAGAATTCCTAAGAAAGTCCCCACCATTTACTCCACTAAAGCTAGTCCAAGTCTAAATAATTATCTGTTCACTGGGAAAAGAAATATATAACAATACTTTGAGTTATTCATTTTGTGTCTCTAATCTAATATACCAATTTCTTGAGACTTTCACATATATCAAAATAATTAATCATTTTCATTTTTCTACACTCTCTAGTACGTATAAATTCAACAAAGCAATTTTAAAAGGTAGCGATATAGCAGTTTTTTAAGTATCAGACATTACTTCATATAGAATATTTAAACAAATGTACCCCAAATCTAAAATACACCTTCTTCAAAAATAGAGTTTTCATAGAAGAAATCCTTTGTAAAAAATTTGAACAATTTCATATTATGAAGAGTTACCCAATAGAGTAACACTAGTGAATAGCACCCACACACTAAGCCAAAGCAAACCCTGGAAACATTAATTACGTGATGTTTGCCAAATGCTGTAGATAAAAAATGCTATCGTCTTCATGCTAGTCTTATTTAAGTAAACTCAGCATTTATCCTTTCACTTCTCGAGCTTTACAATACCACATCTGCTTACCTGTTTGTAAGTGCCACTTGGTATAATCGAAAATCTTGCATTCTTCCAACAAACCACTCTAAGCCTGCAAAAACACATATGCATATGTAATTTGAGGAGTCTCAGGTTACCAAGCAATGGTGGACAAATACTCAAGTGACATTCTTTTAAAGCAATAAACTTTGAATAATGTACATATCACAGCCTTTTCAATTTCTTAGGGACCAATGTGTATATTCTGCTAATTCCACATGAACGACATTAATATTCATTCATACTTATTTCCACAGACATTGTAAGACTTATGTCAAAGTCAATAGTTCAGCCAGTACCTACTGACCCAACTTGTGATCTCTCTCCAGAAGTCCCCTCCTCAAGTCAGATTTCTCTCTAGTTCATAAACCTATAAATCAATCATCTCATCAGTCCTAAATTAATTGTCACCTGTTTCCAATGCAACTTCCAGAGCATTTGCGTTGCTGAGAAGATTCCCCACTCTCCCACCGGTGAGTTTGAATCATTCCCATGTCAAAGGCCTCCTGGCATAACCTCCAAATCCCATCACCTTGTAACAAGTCTTCTCAGACAAGCCAGGTTCCAAGTCCAATCTGCATTAAATTAGGTGACCTTTCAAGGGGTAGGTAGCTATCTACTGTAAACCACAATACCATGTTATTAATTCAGTTAGCAAATATTTATTTAGAGTTTACTAACAGATCAGTCCAAGAGACGAGGAATAGCAAAATGTAAGACAACTACCACCTCTGTGGGGTTTTTTTTGCTGTTGTTATATTGTAAAGAGAAAAACTTGAAAATGGTAAAATTCCAGCCAGAGTTTGGATCATGGGGAGCCATGATGGGAGGTGGTGTAATAGATCATGCTAGTTCAGTAACTCAGTGGATTTTTCCAAAAATTAAACTTACAGTAATGACTGATTCACCGAATGAGCACTTCTGCAAAATGTGGTTGTTTTTTAACTATTCCCTGGTTGATTTTGTCTCATTAATAGAGAACGTTTGATCTCCCTTGGCTGCAGCTCCTTGTGGAACCATGGAGGAGAACTGGGGCAGAGCGAGGATGCGTCTGATGAATAAAAGATGCAGAGGCAACTCCACGCAGAAGAGTCCGACGCTGCTCTCAGGAGCAGGAGGAGGCACACGAGCAAGGAAGGGTGAGACACAGGGGCCTCAAAAGAGCGTGTCTGTGTGTGTCTGTGTGCTCATGTGTATACACATTTAGATTATATTTGTATATTTAAAGGATATATATATGTGAAAGTAACCAAGAATACTTTATATATGAATATTTCTTCATGAGTATACACGTTTTTAAATGCTGTGTAACTATACCAGGGGGTCCTTCCTTTCCACCCTGGGCCTCAGTCTTCCATACCCCTCATACCCGAGCCTGGGGGAAGGGGTTCCTTGTGGCCTCTTGTTCTGACTTTCCTGTGGACACAGTTCCTCCACCTTTTCTGCCAGAAATAGGCAACTGGAGCAAGGGCAAACTAATCACTGCCTAAAGTCGTGTTATGAAGACAAAACAAAAAGAGTTTTATTCAAACTGTAGAAGTGTTTAGATTTCCGACACAAATTGTTTTAAAATATGTAATTAGCTCAATACCTAAGGACTGGCCATCCAGGCAAGTTGGTGAGTTGACCTGGACCCGAGATCAAAGACTAAGCAATGTAGGCAGCGGGGTAGGGAAGGATGTGCCTTTCTCAGAAATGGGAGAAGAGATGGGAAGGTCAGATGTGAATACGGGGAAGTTGTCTGGTGCTTGTGTGCTTTTGCTCGGGAAGCAGCAAAGGCAAACTGAGGAGAAGTCACTCCTCAGGGTGCGGTTGTGTTTCTGGGGTAAGAGGTAACATTGTCTACCAATAATGAAGCTGGACGTGCCTCTTGTCCATTACTTGTCCCTCACCTATCCCCACCCTCACTCAGGCCTTCCCTTCTAGCACCCTCCCTACCCCTGCCCCAGCTCCACAGACTGAATTCGTAATGCCCCATACCCCCCAAGCGCTCTGAACCCTGAGATTTTCTACATGACTTTGCATCTGCTTCAAATGTTCCTGGTCCACCCCAGCCCTTATCCTCTCAGCTTTGAAATGTCCCCTGCGGGAAACTTGCTTTGGCCCAAAAGGACCCTACAAGCTCCTGCAGCTCAGTGCACTTCTTGTTCTGTACCACGAACACCTGTTTTCTTCTGCTTATTAAACATAAAAGTATGTTAAATAAACTTCCTTGGCAAGACACAAAGTAGTAATGGGTCTTATTTGCTGTTCTATCTTTAAATCTTAGCCCAGTTCCTGGCACATGGTAAATTGTTCAAAAACACTTAATTATGAAGGGAAAAGGCAGGTGGGAAGCAGGCAGGAACAAAGGTATTTGGATCTGTAATAAGGATCTAGGGCTGCTGTTGAAGATGACTGAGGAGGTTAATCAGGGGGAGAATTGTAAGGATCCTCAAGAAGCAGTTTGAGGGCCATCTAATATCAGAGTGTCACTCTGCATAGGTACAAGTTTACAAGCTAAATGAAGTCCCCAAACAGCTGACAAACCAAGAAAGAGATTAAATGATTACAGGTATCCAGGGTTGAAGGTGTTCAGGCAGGATGCATCAAACAACGAGAACAGGAAGGTAAGATTCCAGTAAGAGAGGAGACGTAACACACCACCCTACTTGAGTGGACATGAAAGTGAAACCAGGTGAGAGGTGACAGACCAGGAGAAAAGAGAGGAGTCAAGCTATTGGCCCCCCAAGAAGTCAGAGAAGAGTATGGGAGAAGTAAGAAAGCAAGAGGTATTAAACAATTATAGCAGGGACATTAGAGCTGGCTGGGGACACACCGAAGCTGAGCTACGCTGGTCCTGCCCTGGGCAACACTGCCTAGAAGAACATCAGGAAGGCTCTCCCCAGAATCAAAGCGTGTTTTGCCATCAAGAAATACCCTCTGGATTAAAACAGCACTATTATAGGTTGAGCCGGTTGAAGTGTTACCCCCTAGTACCTGTGAACATGATCTTACTTGGAAATAGATGTAATCAAGTTAAGGTGACATCATTAGGGGGGTCCTAATCAAATATGAAGGGTGTCCTTGTAAGAAAAAGAAGCTCTACAAGAGGGCACAGTCACACACCAAGCAGGACATGGGACAAGAGAAGTAGAGGGTAGAGTGAGGCAGCTACTAGCCAAGGAACACGGAGGACGGACGGCCACCGCCCGAAGTTAATCAGAGGCAAAGAAGGAATCTTTCCCGCAGGTTTCAAAGAGAACAAGGACATACTGACACCCTGATTTCCATAACTGGGAGACAATAAATTTCGGGTACAAGCCCCCCACTGTGTAGTACCTTGTTACTGAGGCCCAGAAACTAATATACTCATCATTTCCTACTTCTCTTAACATCAAAGAGGTATATAAATCTTACAATATGAATTATCCAATATTTTTTTCAGTATAAAAATTGTCTAAAATGTTTTATATAGATCCTCCAAATATGTTTTATCTCCAAGCACCAGAAAGCACAGATGATAACAAATAAATGATAATCACATGAGTCTGAAAGAACTTCTACAACTGAAAGACAGCAAAAATGGTGAGTAGTATGGTTTTGTCCAAGCCTGGAGCATGGCTTTAAATCACCAGGGTGGCTTCATTGTTTAATGCATTCATTAATTCAACAAGTATTTATCGGGAGCATATTTTGTGTGCTAGGTACTTCCATAAGTTCCAGAGATATACCAGTTAAGAAAACAGGCACAAAAACCCTAAATAAATGAATCAAAAAACCACTTGTTTTTATGGAGCTTGCATTCATGCCAGATGAACATAATCAATGCATACTTTATATAGTATATTGGAACACAATAGATACTATAAGAATGGAGAATGTAGAGAAGTTTGGACAGCGTGGCCAATTCTAACTTGGGGGTATGCTCACGAGAGACCCCATTGGGAACACAGCACCAATGGTGGAGAGGGAATGAGCTGTGAATGTATCTACAGCGAAATAACTCAGCGATACCAGCTGGGCCGTAACAGCCATCCAAGCGCAAGTCAATGGTGGTCAAACCAGGGTGTACAAATGCAGGAGTGTACTTTAGTGCTCATACATCAGAACTAACCTCCTATATTTTACTAATACTTCAAGGGACACGCAGCTGTGGAGGAATAATGAAGTCTGCATTATCATCTACAAAAGGAAGGCTCTGGGTTTGATGACCTTTCAAACCATTTCAGCTTTAAACCTTGGAGTGTGAACATAGCACTCCCATCCTCTACCACAGAATGTGCATCTGAAGAAATTACAAAAAAAAGTTAGAAAGAATTCTCTCAAGACACAGAGTTAGTGTAAATCATCCATTCTAAACAAGACGATTTTGATTTGGGGAGATAATGTCAAAATATTCGAAGGACAAAGTCATAAGAGTAAATTTACTCATTCCTTTGCTATTTGCCAATTTTTTAACAACAGATATTCATTGGAATAAGCATTTCATAAAGAGATTATTCTTTGGAAAAATATTCATATGATAATGACAGGTCTAAATTATATAAATTGACAAAGGAAGTAGACATGACTCATAACAGAAAGACCTCATAGTTGTCTAGTGAGATAATTGATAGGTAATGACCGGAAAGAAACAGTACATCCCCATTATAGCTGGGAGCGTGACAAAATGAGTTAAATGGGAAAACTGTTGGATAAATTTGACAAACTTTTAGGTAGAATGACCAGGAAAAGAGGGAAGACTCAATTACTAAAATCAGGAAACAAAAGAATAACTATTACAACTGACCTCACAGGCATGAAAACATTATAAGGCAATCCTAAAAATCACTGTAACCTTGAAAAAAATGGTCAATTCTTAGAAAGACACAAACCACTGAAATCGACTCAAGGAGAAATAGACAATCTTAGTAGAGTTATAATAAGTAAAGATATTAAAGTAGTAATACAAAATTTTTCCACAAAGAAAATTCCAGGACTAGATGCCTTCACTGGTGAATTCTTTTAAACATTTAAGAAAGGAATAGCAATTATCCTTCACAAGCTCTTCCAAAAAACAGGAGAAAATGCTTTCCAACTCTTTCTATGAAGTCATCTTTCCCTGGTACTAAAACCAATAAAGACATCACAAGAAAATAAAGTAACAGATCATTATGTCTTATAAATATAGATGCAAAAATATTCAATATAATATATACTAATAAACTGAACACAACACCACAAGTGAAAGATTATACACCATAAGCAAGGGGATTTATCCTAGACACACAAGGCAAGTTTAACATGTGAAAATCAAATAACACACAACATTGACAGAATGAAGGACAAAAGCCAAATGGTTGTCTCCAAAGATGCAAAGATGCATTTGGCATCTTCAACACTCTTTCACGATGAAAATACTCAACAAACAATGGAAGAAGGGAGCTTCCTTATTTGTTGAAGGTTGTTTATAAAAATCAACAGCTAACGTCATACTTAGTGGTGGAAAGACCAAATGCTCTCCCCTGCAGTCAGGAGCGAGACACCCAGCTCACTCTGCCACTTCTACACGGCACGGTCTGGAGGTACAAGCCACGGGCAACGAAGCATGTAAAAGAAACACTTTCCAGATTGGAAAGAAAAACCGTGAAACTAATGTGTACATGGAGAAACTTAAAACTTATAAAAGGAGAAACCCTAACTTTCAAAATCTGGACAGATAAATAACATGCTTTTATTCATAAAAGGAATATTAATACTGCAGTGAAAATACCCTTGAAAAGCAATGATGAAGACATTTTCACAAAAGCTGAAGCAGTTTGCTTCCCACCGAATGAACTATAAGCAAAGGAAGGGGCGATTTCTTCAGGCCAAGGAGAAATAACCCAGCGTGGAGTGAAAAGTTTCAGGAAACAATAAAGAATACCACAAGGGGCTAATCTCCAAAGAGAGCAAGAAATTATTCTGTGGGTTTTACCAACACAAAATACAGCTGTTTTAAATATTTAGCTACCATCTCTCTAACTGAACATTTTTTTCCTCCTCACCATAAGAAAATTTTTATTTTGAGTAAAAAAAAAAATTAAATATAGACCATGGCCATTATTTTAAAATACTTATTTCACAAAGTCAATAAACTTAATTATCTGAATTAACAATATATACATTTATATTTAGGATAGCAAATTTTACTGAGTATAATAAACCAAGTATACTTTATTTATAAGTTCCACAATTATCTCAAAAACTATATTATTTATAAAACATTTTACACGTGAAAAAAACAAATGAGAAAATTAGATTGAGAAGTTGAATTCTTCACCAAAGTCACTTGCCTTTTAAGAAGCGGAGCTGGGATTCAGACTCAAACCTGTCTGATTATAACTCTCTGGCCTTGCTCCTCGAGCAGTATTCTTGCAGCAGCAATAATAAATAATGCGTTATGTGCATGAGTTAAGCGTCCAGTGCAGACCTGTCTTCCTTCAGCCGGTGTTAAAGTTAGAGCATAGGATAGAGCACACTCTTGCTCCTGAATCTATCGCCCTGTCTCTACAAATAGACATATTTCATTTCCCTAGAATGCACTTTTATCCATTGTAGGTATGAATTATAATTTATTCAACCCGTTCCCTTTGAGGTTTTTAACTGGTTCCGATTATTTGCTACTTTAACTCATTCTACAATGAACATTTTTGTGTATCTCTTTAAGGCCTTGTCTAATTATATTCTTTGAGATAATGTCCTAGAATTAGAATTCTTCAATTAAGTAGCTTTGACATTTTTACTTTTCATAGGTTGCCAGGTTATCCCAAACTCTTCCCAACACTAGTATTATCTCTTTTTTACTCCCTGCCAGATGAAGTATAAAATGATAGGCATTGTTTGAATTTAAATTCTGCTTATTAGTCAGATGTTTCGATATATTCTGTTAGTGTTTCTGGCCACGGTATCATGGTAATAAAAGTCCTCAATATGTCAGGATGGCAGACACATTTGCCTTCATTTTTCTCTCCTGCCTCATGGAGTACATAGTTCACATTTAAGTTTTAAATCATCTACAGTTTTTATTTAGCATGGTTGTAAGGAACACCTTTAACTTCTTTTTTTTCTTTTGTGACAAAGTTGGCCGGCTGTCCTGATGCCGTCACTGGGTGTCTCTTCTTCGAGGATCTGAACCGCCACCTTCGTCTTTCATTAAACCCCTCTATGCCTACATACACCTTATTCCTATACTTTTCTTCCATTCCATTCACCCGTCTTAATTCATCAGTTTCTCTACTTTTACAACTTCTTTTGTTTTTACCTAATTCCAAAAAAATCTCAGAGAAATTCTAGCCCAACCTCAGCTGCGGGTAGAAATGTTCACTCACAGGACACTGGGACAGAGTGAACGGGGTGTTCCAACTCCAGAGTGAGGAAGGAGCGGGTGTGTTGAGACAAAACACACAGCAGAAGATGTGGGAGGGAGACTGGAGGTAGTCAGACGCCAGTCCGTCTCTCCCACGTGTATTTTCTTTCACAGACACTTGACACAGGAATCCCCACATTCAAAGGGAAACTAGAACTCTCGATACATCAGCTCAGAAATAGCTCTGCAAAGTGACGATTCATGTGATGTTGTGTTTTTAAACCCCAGGTTTGGAGGACTGTTGTAGTTACTACTTCACTGACTTCAGAGATGCCTTATAAACGCATGTGCTACCGCTCCCTCTCTAGGTTGTACGCCCAACTGGAGACACTGAAGTAAAGCTACCACTGGAAGAAAGTTCTCCACAAACGAACCGACATGTGTTGGTTGATGTGGTCGAAGGTGTTTCTATTCGTGTATTTAAAAACCAGCCTGACCAAGTGAGGTTTTCCCACTAGTATGTAGCATATGTGTGCATGCTGTATACATTTTATGGATGAGTTATCTTTGTGGTATGTATACATCATTGTGTAGCATGCATGCATTTTGTATACATATGTGTACACGTGCATTACATGTAGGTATACCATATATGTCTACTCATTCCATCAATATGCATACAAAGCCTTGTGAAGGCATTCCTTCCGTCCAGTGACCGATGTCCTAGGGGCAGCAAAGGCAAAGCCTGCAGCAACGGACGTTATCATTGGCAACACATGTTTTCTAGAAAGTTAGGCTAGTTGGAGATGAGACTCAAAAAGTCTGTAGCAGCCAACACTCATGTGAAAAGCTGTGCTTCCCGGCTGCAGAGACAGGGAAGCCAGGCAAGCCTAACCAGGGAGAGAAGGAAGAGACCCCTCCATCCCCCACAGGCCATCAGTCGCAGACGCTGGGCCTGAACCTGCGTCTGCTCCCAGCACGGGCCGAAAGCGCGGGCGGCCGGCCTGGCTCCGCCTGACGGCGCCTTTAGCTCCGCTCGCAATCATCTCCTGCACAATTACCTCCCCTGAACGCAACCATCTTGGCTCAGGACAAAGGTATAGAGGACAGTGACTTAATTTTTTGATTAAAAAAAAAAAGAGTTGAGTGAGCGAAAGCAAATGATTTATAATAAGTCCACGGAACGTTCTGTACCTATCTCCTTCTGATTAGAGAGGTGGCGTGGGGCCCGGCTCATTAGGCAGAAGTAATGAGCCAGACTACATGCCATCTCTAATTAGAGAGAAGATACAGTAGGTACCACTGTACCTATAAATTGATGGAATAAAGATAAGAAAAATTATTTTTAAATATCCTCTCCTCCTACAGCTCTCCAATGCCCGGAACTTAACGAGAAAATGGTAATAAGAACTAAGTCACATTTGAAGGGAACCCTTTTCCAATGATATGTTTTCTAATCAGAAGTTAAATTTATTTTGACACAGCTTAAAAATGACTCTCACGTTCTGTCCACACCATCCTTTTGAAGCATAATTCGACAGTTAGTACACCGAGGTAGGGTGGGAGCGAATCCTTCCAACGCCACGGTGCAGCGCGGACAAATTTACGGCGCTACTGCGTACTTTGAGCAACACTTGCGGCAATAAAACACTTTAGAAGTGCTAATGGCGATTAAATATTGAAACAAGGATCCCAGGATTTAATGTGTCATTAAGAAATTTGGCATGCAGAGTACTTTATAAAATTCCTCAATATACTAATTACTCCAACGAAGTTTCTAAATATATAGGTTTCTTAAAATGTGACTTATTAAGTTTAGCTTGATCTCAGAGCATAGATAAATCAAAATAATGGAATTGTTTATAGAGACTTTGTCTTTTGCTCTCTCTACATGTCTGTGGAAAGATATTGGTATCTGATCCACCGTAAGGAAGTAGATGTTCGGAGAGGTTAATAACAGCTCCCACTTGCTGAGCATTCACTATACAACAAGCAACACAGTCTGGACATATTAGCTCTTACAATCTTTATAATATCCCTATGATTTATTGAAAACAGCATGTGATAGATGAGAAACCTGAGACAATGTCTGTGGTACAAGATCGGAGTAGGGGCTTTGGCAAAGAGCCCACAATGCTGGGTGGGGTGCTGGCTGTCCCCCCACCCCCCGAGTTCTCTTCTCCCACTGCAGGAACCGGGGGCTCAGGGGCAGCCGTGTCATGGGGGAGGGTCACTGTGGTCAGCATGCAGCTGTGGCCTCTTCTCTCACCCTCTTTTGCGGACTGCCTTGGTTTTGGGGGTGCGGGTTGTGGGTACTTCAGCCTCTCCCCATGTTCTGGGGATTCCCTCAGTGGCGTCTTGTTCCTGAACAGTTGTTAGTCCTTCTTGTGAGGACTAGTGACGTTAGAACAACTGTGTCGCTGTCTTGGTAACATCACCCTGAGGACACGTGTTTTGATCGAAGGCTCATAACAAGACTGGATTCAATCCCAGGCTTATTTGACACCAGAGTTGGAAATTTCACCCCAGGGTTTTGGAGTGTATAAAGATATACAAAAGTGTGTATCTTTAATTTACATGTGTGGCTTGATAACTCAGGTTATGAGGGAAAGCAAACTGAAATTTTGCATTATTTCTAAGTCAATCATAGAAGAACCTATAAATGTCCACATGACAACTCCAAAGTCACTGCCCTTTGTACATTTTTTCAAACATTTGAAAATATTCGAGTGCCTACCACGTACATATGATAGGATTACAAAACTATTAGAATTAAAATTTCACAAAGTCATTGGACTTAAGGTCAATAAAAACTGAAGGTACTTTTGTATAATAAAAACAAAATTAGAAAACTAAGCTCAAAACTTACACTCAGTACAACTGCATGAAAAAAAGGACCACCGAGTACATAGGAGGGAACCTTACAAATATGAGTAATGCCTCTAGACCGGAACCTAAAGACATTGCTGAAAGAAATTAAACAGCATTATGTTCCTGGGTGGGAAGATGTGGCACCGTACAGTTGTCCATTCTCCCAAAGTCGAGTTAATGATTTAAGTCTTATTTAAATTTTTGTGAAACTTGCTGCTTCTACAATTCACATAATAGCCAAGACAGTCTTGAAAGAAATACAGAGGAGGAGATATTAAACTTTCAGATATTAAGACTTTTGTGAGCTACCATAATGAAAGCTAACTGTTTCGACTCAAGTACAGGCAGGCACTGGAACAGAACAGACAGCTCAGGAGCAAAGCCACCTCCACATACACAGATGTGTCATCTGTGACAAAGTCACCACTGCAGAGCAGTAGAGGAATGATGATCTGCTCACAGAAAATGTTCATAGGTCAATTAGATGTTCGGGTGGGAGAAAACTGAATCTTGACTCTACCTCTTACCACACCCCAAGATTAATTCAAGATAAAACACGGACCTGAACATGAAGGGTAAAAATAAGAACACGTCCAGAAAAAAAAGTGTTCATGATATCAGGAATATATCTCAATGAGATCCTAAGCAGGACATACAAAGGACTAAGTATTAAAAACATTTGTGAATTTGACTTCATTAAAATAAAAAATGTCTATTGCTCAAAGAACACCATTAAGAGAATGAACAGATAAGCCATAGCCCAGATGAGACAGCCATTAATGTGTCTGTCAAAGAACTCATACTCAAAACATTGAAGAGCTCCTATTAATAATAAAAGATAAACTGTCCAATTTAAAAATCGGCAAAAACTTAAATAGGCGCTTCATGAAACAGCCTATTCAGATGACCTGTGAGCACATGACAAAGTTCTCAAGACCAGCAATCAACAGGAAATGCACCACACGCCTTCCAGACCAGGAAACAACAACGACATGTGACAATACAACTGTGGGTCAGGATGTGGAACAACTGAAATTCTCATATTTTGCTGGCTGGATCACCCATTTTTGAATATTGAACAAGTATTTCCTAAAGCTAAAGAAATAGCAACACATAGTAATAAATCTCATAAGCAAAGCGATGAGCAAAAAAAAAAAAAAAATCAGACACAAAAAAGCACCTACTATGTGATTTACTTTGCATGGCAGTGCGAGAAGGGGCAACGCTAACCTGGGGTGGCAATCTGTACTGCCACTCCTCTGGGTTTCCCATTAGAGCAGAAGTCAGAGCTACAGGAAGTGTTCTATAGCTTTTTTTCCTGGGTGACAATTACACAGGTACGCACACAGATCAGAAATTCATCAAACTGTATCCTTAATATTTATGCAGTATGTTGCATGCATGCCTTTGCCGTCCTTAAACATTTAAACTATTTTTAAATTTTGAGAATGCAAAGCCGTCAGGCTATCAAAAAACTGGAAGAAATGTGCGCAGTGTGACATTCTTAACTGAAAGGAGCTTTTACAAATAAAGTAGGAAGTTCTGGAGTACAAATACAGACATGAGATGCAAACGATCAAAACGGATGTGGAAGGCTGCTCAGACCCATACAGGCCAAATCATCCCAAGGAGGCATCTCACAATATTTTTCAAAGAGAGAGAAATGGCAAAGGAGAAAACAATGAAAAATCGGTAAGGTCAGCTAGTGTTTAAGGAAGAAAGTACTTGCCTATATTTTTAAAGAAGGTTGGAAAAATTTCAGGAGGTAGGCTGCTGCTACGCATTAGGGTAATCTCTCTGATGGATACTAAAATATGAAATGACCACATACTTCAACCTAAGTTCTGTGGATCTATGTTAGGAAAATAAATATGATAATATTAATAATAGCATTACATATCAATATGGTTTAGTACATATGAGGCCCAGTGGTGGTTACTCATTCATTCAACAAATACTGAACAACTACTATGTTTCCAATACTAGAAAAGTGTCAATGCTTTTCATGACATAGCCTCATTTGATCCTCACAATGGAATGGTCATATCACTGTCATTGTCGTCATTTTAGATTTGGGATAACTAGTGAGGTGATGCAGGCCACATGGCTGGTAAGTGGGGAGATGGGAGTTGAATCAGGTACATTTACACCCAAAGTATAAGGTCTTAAGGAACTGCACCATCAGGCAACTGTTCAAATTGTGTGTGTGTGTGTGATTGCGTGTATATGCCTATTAGAGCAACAGATATAAATACATATTAGACATATAATGTTTTCTATCAAATAACTGCTAATAATATTGAAATATTAGGAAAAACATACATGTTCACTAATAGAAACTTGTGTAAAAAGTTTTTGTTACAGCTATACACCTGTGCACAATACAGTCATTTTAAATGAGAAGGCACATACCATGAAATGTGGTCTGTAACATTTGGGGGGAAGGAGAAGTATTACTTTTTAGAGGACTCAAGAGAGAATATTTGCATCATAATTTCATTTTTAGGAAAATTATATTTATAACCATACTTCTAGCAATGGGCACTGAAATTTTGGAAGGGTATAAAGTTAATTGTACCTATCTGTGAAGGTAGAGAAATGAACTCTATTTTACAGAATTCTGTATTGTTCGGGTTTTCTTGCAATAAGTATTTTTAATAGCATAAAATAATATTTTTTATTTTATATACATTCAATTTATAGGCCATGCACCAGTAACTTCAAGATAATTCTAAATTTCAGTTCTGTTTCTTTCAGTATGTAGTGTGTGTTATCTTCTTAAACCGTATGGCTGTTTTTAGGAGGAAAAGCTATGGAGACCATAAACCCAGTTTATTACATGTCAAATATCATTTCTCAGTTTGTATCTGATACTCTAAGTCCCACATTACCAACAGCCCTACAGTGAAATCGAAACCAGAAAAAAAGAAAGAAAATACAGCTTATTACATACTATTCTTAATTTAAAAACTGATCATTCTAATTACAAGTTTTCCCTGGTATAGTGGGTTGTTGAAGTGAGCCCCCCTCCCCCAAAATATGTCCACCCACAACCTGTGACTGGTGCCTCATTTGGAAAACTGGTCTTCGCAGATGCAATTCAGGGTTCCGAGATGAGGCCGCAGTGGATCAGGGTGGGCCCTAAATTGAACTAAGAGTATTCTTAGAAGAGAAGAAAAAGAGGTAAAGATGCAGAGGAGAGGGCCATGTGACTGTGGAGACAAGGATGAGACTTACACAGCTATAAGCCAAGGGGCCCTGGGGGTTTCCAGCAGCCACCAGAAAGGGAGAGGCTAGAGGAGATTCTCCCTCCAACGCTGCAAAAGAAACCAACTCTGCGAACCCGGATTCCAGGCCTCTAGCCCAGAACGGTGAGAGAGTCAAGTTCTCTCGTACTGAGCCTCCCTCCACTCAGGGCTAATTTGTTACAGTCATCCTAGGAAACAGATACAGCTTCACATTTTACAATATTACTCTTGACACACTTAGGAACAACATAATGGAATAAAATAACTAATTCTCTGCAGTCAGAGTCTTACCGTTTAAACTCTGTCCTATCTGTGTAGTGCCAGAGGCAGAATCTGCAAGAGAACCACGCAGAGTCCGTGCTTCAAAGGCTGTACCATCCTCCTCCACCCCATTGATGAAGAAACTGATTTTCGTCTGGTGCACCTGTAAGAAATGATCACCATTATCACGCCAGTTGCATAACCTTTAATTTTGCAATAACTACAGTTCAGCAGTCCTAAGTTAAATTTCTGTTTCTCCTCTTTCTTCATTCAGAAAGGCAGAAGAATTCACTTTAATGGCTCAATGTTGAATCGCTGTGTTTATGTGAGTAGCTATACGCCTACATATTGTAGTTTCGGGCCGTGAGGACATCAACTGGCATGTTCACAGGTACATGCAATTGTTTGTCCCTTAGTTTGACAGGTCTGAGGGCCACGCTTCTGTAAGCTTTTTGAGGCTGTGTTGTTTCTTCAGATACTAGTTAAATGTGGTATAGCCATACTTGGAAATAAACACAAATGAATACAAGAGAGAAACATTCAAAACCAAATACTTGTATTGTATTTCTATGCCATTTATACATATATATATGACAGAAATAATTCAGTTTAAGCTCTAACGCACAATACTTCCTATAAGCATTTACTTTCTTAGGTGTTAGTAATTCTCAGCTGTACTGTCCCATACAGAGAACTTTTAAAAATTGCTAATCTTTTTTAGGCTAATTATTTAGGCAACCTAATAACTCTCTAGACAAGGACTTAGTGAACTTTCTCTGTAAACAGCGGGAGAGTAATTTTTTTTTTATTTGCAAGCAAATAATTTTGTGGCTTGAACACTCCATGTTGCAACGGTCCGATTCTGCTGCTGTAACAGGAAAACAGCCAGAGACCACATATGAAAGATTAAGCATGGATGTCTTCCCGTGAAACTCTCATAAAAGCGGGTGCCCGGACAGATTTGGTCTGTGGGCTATAG
>CM052546.1:87586733-87603132 GCA_028533065.1 Trachops cirrhosus | reverse complement strand
GAAGGTGTTGGCTGTGTAGTGAATTCAGTAGGCAAACACAGAATCTATTGAGTACTCAATAAATACCCTTTGCAGATCCTCAAGTGTTAAAATCTGTTTTAAAGCAACCTTTCCATACAGTGTCACAGGGATTCCAATGCCCGGTGTCAGGAGAGTCAGAGTGAAGGACCTTATTTTAACATTTAGCCTGAAAGGACAGCTCCACCCAGCCTCCCTCCTGCTCCCCTCCCCCACCGGGACAGTCTAAATGAGGGACCAGGCAGCGCTCTGGTGAGGGAATTCCACTCAAACATCTCGCTGAGCAGTGGCAGGCTCTCCTGAGCCTCTAACCTCCTCTCTTGTCTGAACCTCCTGAGAATCAAGCCTGTGTCCCACAGGACCTAGTTGGTTAAAGAGCGGTAATGGGAAGGGGAGAAAAGCCATTGCCGAGAACTAACTACGGTACCTTCTGGAATGACCCAGTTACCTGGCTCGCAACACAATTCTATGAATTTAACTCAGTTTAATTATAATTATTATTATTATTTCCAGAAAAATCTAGCCTTCATATAAGGGAAAGGTATCCAAAAAGTATCTCCAGTGTGACAAGCCAATAAAGCAAATGAATGGCAATATTTTCTCAATAAACAGGATGGTTTTAATGTTTCCCTTTGCGGGCTGTGGGGGGTGGGGCTAGCTAAAGCACTGAAGGCTTTCCTCCTTAAGGCTTTTCTCTTTCATTGGAAATCCACTAAATTTGGGTCTTTTGGTTCTGCTGCTTTGTGGTTCTTGCTGTCAGTAATCAACTAACTCAGTTGTTTTTGTAGTTTTGCAATTAAAGAAAAAATGTCCCTCTTTGTATTTTCATACTTTAACTTTAAATGGAAAATTGCAACTACACAAAGGGGTTCCAATGATTTAAGACATAGAAGATGAATTTTTACAGTGAACATAGTGAACAAGAAAACCTATCACTTTTAACAGAAGAGCAGCTTTCTAGACCTGTCACGAGGCATTTGCACAGGGCTGGTTCTCAGACCCAAATGCAAACGTCATGCTAACAGAGACTGGAATAAAAGAATAACACGGGAGGACCGCGGGAGCTGCAATTCATCAGCGCAACACGTGGCAGTCCTACTGCAGCCTCTCAGCTGCGGACGTCCTGCCCGGGAACCTCCTGCTGCTTTTTCTGAGAGGAGAGGCCTGACTTTTTGTAACTTGTTATGTGGGACCTTCCTCGCTTCCCAACAGGTGTTCTTCAGTGAAAGGGGTAGTGAAACTCCGATATTTAAAGGCAAATCAGGTTTAATGTTCTAGGACACATTTTCACAAAGCTAGCTCTGACTGCAGGACAAGGGTAAGAATGTGAAAGCAGACGCAGAGCAGAGCAGAAGAGTTAAGAAGAACTATGGGCCCACTTCTTGAGCTAAATGAAGGAAAGTTTCCTGGGTGCAACTGACTGGTTTATAACTGCATACTTCAATATAAAACTCTATAAATTCTGTGGCTTCCCCCTCTACCCATGCCCACATACATGAGGATAATACTGAGGTGAAAAGAAAAGATGAAATAAAATCCTGTGAGTACCATTTAAGTCATAAATAAACGAACACTACCATTTGTTGATCTCCTGATGTGTTATAACTCAGCTGTTATTTACAGCAGAGAAATGGCAAACCCTCATTAAAGGAAGTAAGGGATCAGTCCTTCTATGATAAAAGAATCCATCCAGGTTGGCCCAGCATTCTTGTGTACTGACAGATAATAATTCTTCACACCCAACCACTGAGATCACATTTCTCCAAGGGGCGCATTTACCAAACAGGACTTTTCTAATTATTATAACACTGTTCCAATCTTGAATCTCACATTGAAGGAGAAAATTCTTAATCGGAGAGTAACTTCTTAACCTGCTTCCTTTGCTCCACTTATAAACTCTCCATTAATTTTGCACTAAAAAGAGTTATGGCTGATGGAACGGAAAGTAAATGCACACCTTAAATAATTGGCCTATTTTCTTCAATGCGAAAACTAGTCACATCCCTAATAAGAAAAGGGTAATATTTCTAAATGCACCACAGTCTTGCCTCCAACACATTTTAATTTACAGAGAACAGTTTTTCTCTATATCTTCCCATCAGAACCAATGGAAATCATTTAAAATATAGCCGAGCACTTCTACCTAACACTCAAGTATCAGGTGGACAAAATAATAGTGACTTACATTTACATCTTGCTTCTCAACTGTCAGTACATTTACTAGCTGTCAGTAAAAGAGAAAAATAAAAAGAAATTGACTGTCAGTTTTAAAAAAAGAGTAAGGGAAACTATACCAGTAAATATGGAGAAAATAGTTTAAAAATATATTTTTCCTCAACTGTAGCATGAGTGTTTCCCCTTTGGGAAATGCATAACTACAGAATTTTAATTGTCTGATGTCTTAAAACTTCAGATTCTAGAAAAGATGGAAATGCACGAGAAAAACATGTTTGTTTTGAACTCACTGTGTCCAAGCTAGCATGAGTCTGACGCAGACACAACCTCCATTCCCCTCGTAAAATAAAGGGTCCCCGAGCTCTGCGGTGCTATTTGTACAGGACAGGGGAAGGAGACTTAGGCTCAGATGAGAAGGTGTATATGTCCTTTAAATTTCCCAGCAAGAATCTCAATGAATTTAACATAAACGAAAAGTTGAGAATTTAATACCAGAATGTGAATGAATTCACACCATAGCTGCACCTCTTCCTGAACATAAAAACCCAAGTCTGAATTATTTTTCCAATCTAAATATTCCAAAACGGTGACAGTTTTTTTACAATGTGTTGGGGTATATGCATTGTATGGTTCAGTGAAAACATTTCAGAATATGTTCTTTAAATCATATTCATTTTAAAGGGCTAAATATTCTTGAAATGGATAATTCTATACCTATACCTTGAAGAGAATGGATGAACTTAAATGCCAATAGCATACAAACAAACACTGATACGGCAAATAGATGTGGTATCTTTTCTTGGTATTCACAATCACACAACCAATTTTGAAGACTAAGTTTTTAGAGATGGAAGAATTCTCCCACCACTTGGGCAATTTCACATTACCATGTTGCAGCTGCTCATCAAGGTGACGCTCCAAAATTAATCACTGCTAATTGGATTTAGTACAATTAAAGCCGGATGAATGCAAGTCATTTTTATGAGAACAATGCAATTGAATCATTACAGCATTCTGTCCGGAGGTAACAAGTGGACTGAGGAGAACATCAGCTGTAAATACATTTAAATATAGCTTTACACATGCAGTAGTAGGGAAGGTAAAAACAGAATATGAAATAAACATTAGGCATCAACTCTGAGCTCACTGTCAAGAGTACGCCCAAGCGTCTAACCACAGAGTTCAGCTGAAGGTAACTATCTGTCAAATGTAATCTGAGCAAGTGAATATGCTTAAGCTGGTGCTATGAATCAACCAAAATTGCTTTGGTCTTATTGACATTCAATTGCAAGAGGTTGCAGCTCATCCAGTCCAATAGACAGCCTGACAACACCCAGAGTGCTTCCCGTGACAGAAAGCTTTAAATAGAGATGCAACTATCATCAAAATACACATGGAACTAAACTTTATGAGCCTTCAGAGCATCTTCGGAAATTGGTCAGTCAGTCATCAGCTGGTCATAGATGCCCCGAGATCTCATCTCATTCCTCCGAACATCTGCCAGCCTGCTCAGTTAACAAACCATTCTTAATGTTTAAAAAAGAAATGAATACGGGTTTGATTGGCAGGTGAAGCCCTCCTGGATTAGGATGAGTTTCCGTGGCATTGTGCTTAACCCCACTTCCTCACGTGGCAGATCTGCCTTTTATCTTTCCTCCCATTTGAAACTTGCCCCCAATACATCTTAATAAATGATAACCGGGCACGCACGGAGAAATCCAGAGGGTCAATGTTAGACAATGCCTGGCAGATATTTTTTTGACACGTATTGAGTTTGCATAAGCACTGCGTGACACCAACAACAGAGCTAAGGTGAGCGGGGTGAAGTGACTTGCTTAGAGTCGTTTCCCCTTGGGCGCTGTGATCTCTCAGGCAGATCCTACCAGTGCCCACGTGCTTTTGTTCCAGGTCTTAATCCTATATTGAACAAAGTCCCGACCCGTTCCTTTTCTGTCTGTGATTATCTTCAAGCCAGAAAAAAACTGTGTAGACTTCCCAACTGCTTGTGACATTCTGTTCCCCTCTGTTAAACACCCCCATCTCTCCATGTCTCATCTGTGCCTTCTGCATAGGGTCATCATAAAATGACACTTGGAAAACCCTTGACACAGTAGGAAATTAACAGACATACATGGGTGGAATGATAACTTAATTTTTTCATTATCATGTAAGTACTGTCCCGTCCCTCTAAGAACTACAGTCTAACAGACATTGCACATTTAAGGACAAGTCTTTATGGGACATAAGGACAAGTACAGAACTTTCTACTTTAAATTTAAAAAAAAAAGAAAACCAATCCAGAATGTAGCAGTTTCCTGAATTCTCATGCTAGTTCCTTCTTCAGCAACTTCCTTCACTTTCTCTCATGGGATCTTCATCAGTTCCCTCAAGACTGACCTTGACCTATGGGGCTACATGGAAAAAATTGGCAGTACGACATAACTTTAGAAGAGAAAGATGGTAGATGAAAGTATATATGCCATAAGGACGTGCTATGCTTAGAACCATGTAAAATATGCACAGAAGAGACTGGTGGAAATTGCATTAATACTACAGCAAAATTATTGGAAGGGCTTGCTTGGGTTTCTCTTTCCTTTTCCTTATTTTCTAAGTGTTCTGAAACATTGGTTCTAACCTGCTCTACCTTGTACAAATCCTAGAGTAAAGTGTTTGAACACTCAAACCATGTGATCTCGCATCGAAACACTATGCCACCCACAAAACCCTTCTGAGACTCCTGCAAGATCATTCCCCTTTTTAAGTCAACTATTTACTGAAATCTTATTGCTTTCATATAACTGAGACTCCTTCTCTCTTAAGCATAGTATTTCTGACGCTAACAATTCTATGTGCTTTCTTTGAATAGGATTTTTTAACAATCAACTTTATCTCCTATCATTTTGAGCCAAAATAAATGTAGCCAATTCAGAATACTCATTAGCCATCCTTAGAAATTGCATAAGCCATTTTAGGATTTCATTTATGCTCCTACTTTTCTTGCTTTATGTTTTGATAAAATGCTGTCAACTAAACATAGTTAACATTAAATCCAAGCCTTTTCTATACAGGTATAGCAAGAGAACTTATGTGTCTCCAAAATAGAGAAGAAAAGGGAAAAAAATACTGTGCAAATTATAAAGACATCCTACAGCAAAGGCTGAAACTCCAATGCCGTTTTTCCTCAATGAAGGGCCACTCTGCCCCTCAAGGTAAATTCTGATTGCCACCAGGATGGAACGAGATGGAGGTGTGAGTAGAGGCCACGGATGCTGCTGGAGAACCTACAATCCACAGGACAGCCTCTACACAAAGAATTGTCCTGCCTACAACGTCAGCAATGCAGAGATTGAGAAATCATGTCCCAAGTGATTCACCTATTCAATAATGTGACGTGCTAATAAAAATGTGGGCACAGAGAACATCAAAACTGGGTGTGATTTCAAGGCATTTCACTCATTCTGTTTCAATGATGCCATGTATACACTAGTCGATGAGTTTTTTTGAGTATCAGAAAGTAGTAACAGCCCTTTCTCCAACACTGTTCTACAAAGGCATAAGGTGGCACCGATTTAAGAAATATATAGAATGTGTTCAATAGGAAGAAATGTAATGTGACTTAAGGAAACCGAAAGCCATACAGAAACAAGGCAGATGGCAAGGAAACCTAGAATCAAAGACCGCCCGTGAAGGGACGAATTCTGGTTTTTATCATGTAGACTGATCACACTTTTACTTATGCTAAATCTAAAATGCCACATGTATTTTCTAAGACGCTGTTTGAAACAGTATCTAAAATGTGTATTTATTAGTATGAGTAATATACTTACGGGAGTTCCCCCTATACATTCAGAAATTAAGTCACCTATAACTAACGCTCAGTGACACTAGTGTAAGTGATTTAGTACAGTGTATTTAATAGGTTGCAACAAAAATTAACAACAACTCCTAATTACAGATGCTAATTTGGATAAGCTCTCACTAATTAATAGAAGAATTTATCCTTGGTATTTATTTTAAACATGATCAAGCATCGCTTATTATTTTAATCACTACATGAACCAGTTACACATGGGTACAAATGAACATCAGCTACATATAGTAACACAGGAAACTCCCCGTGATGAGCTCTGCAAACAGTGACAACCGCTTTTGCATCGTAACGACTCTTTTCCCCCATTCACAAATCAGATGTAAAGCAAGGTGATGGTAATTGTAATGTGGAAAGAGACAAGTCTTGAGGGTTCACGAGGATCTTTTCAACATATCAAGTTGCTTCAAAAAGACATGCCTGCCAAAATGAATTGAACCAACACGTAAAAGAGTGCAAATCGCATTATCTCCCCTAGCTCCATTCTTGGGTTTAATTTGAAACATTAGCAATTTCTCTTTCCCCTGAAGTGTTCATGGTCCCATAAATTAGCGGCAATATTGACACGTTGATGCCAAGTTAAATGTTGCCCTTGCATCGGGCCTGCATTTCTAATTGAGAATTAATCTCCTGCTCGCCCACGTGAAAGGCACACCTCTCTGCCAACAGCGGGAGCAGTGCGACCGCAGACAACAAAGGACACACCCGGTGGTCTACGTAGTTACTGTGCCGCTCTCCGGTGTGAGATGCGGGTCAGAAAACAACTCCACGGTCCCTTTAACCTCGGTGTTGACAAAACGGTTGCGGGACATTGTTAAGAGAGTCCACAGCCCTGCAGAGGTGTCTCATAAGCACTTTACAATTAGCGACTACGCCCAAACACAGGTGCAGCTTATGCCAGGTTTTTATGTGTAAATAAGACCACGTCTAGCTTTGTCAGAATTGACTTTATAATATTTAGCCAGTGCATCTTCTCCTTCTTTTCCCTACATCCACTTCATTTTATAAAAGATTCTTCCTTGCTGCTTACCATTTTAGCCAACCTGCTTTAGATGTAATGAAGAGTTATAATACCAACCATTAGGAAATGGTAGACAGGGTCCTATTGGAAACACTGTGACTTCTGGTTCAGACAAAGATAGAACTGCCCTATTTCCGCCACGGCCTCTCTCTACTATTAAGAATCGGTAGACATAACACCACAAACAACACAGGACAACACTTCGAGGTGGGATGAAGGAGGCAAACAGAAAAAAGTTGGGACCTCAGGATATAAGAAACAACATGTCATAAATCCCTTAGGTTTTCTTATTACTACCCATATATCCTAGACAGAGCATTCCAGAAGCACCTATCCTGGAATTGCACAGATAAGTTTCATGAAAAGTCAACTTCTCCTACATAAAGGACCAAGGAAAGAGTGACATAAAATAGAAGACCTTTCTGGCAATATCCACCCAACATTAGCCAAACACTAATGGAGAACACACGCTCACACTCACACACACTCACCATGGTCCTAGCCAAGCCCACCAGGGGGCAAATGACTCACCGGCCTCTCCCACCCAGTGGAGTAACCCGCAGTAACTTCCGAGTCCCCACTCAGAGTGACAACAGGGACACTCCTTCTCGCAAAAGCAAGCAGTGTTCCATTTCCACTCAGGGTGCCGCTGACACACCAGGCAGGGGGAGTGTCTTCCATCCACCACTGGGTGGAAGAGGGCAACTCCCCCACTGAGCTCTAAAGGTGACTTCGGTAGCACTGCGTCCTGCTTGATTTTCATCCCCTGCTCAACAGAGGGGGTGGCACTCGGACCCCTCTTCCGAAGCAGCTTTGTCAACACCAGCAGAATTCACCAAAATAGGCTATATCTGGGGATGTTAATGCTTATTTAAAAACTTCCATACATTTAAAAAAAAAAGCCTGACATCATACAGAATGTATTCTCTGACCACATTCAAGTTGGAAGGCAATAACAGGAATATAAGTTGAAAAGCCTTCAACTGCTTGCAAAGTAAATGATACACTTATTAATCCATGAGTCAATGACAAATTCTCAAAGGAAATAAAAGATACATACACCTGAATAAAAGTACAATATAACATGTTAAAATAGGTGGGAAATAGCCAAAAAAGTGTGAAGAAATTTACAGCATTGAATTATACACTAAATTGAATTACACAAGAAATTACAACACAGAAGTAAACCCCATGCTTACATTAGAAGAAAGGAAAGGTTCTGAAGCATTCATGTAAGTTCCAGTCTCAAGAATTAGAACAAAAGGGGACAAAATAAGCCCAACAAGCACGAGAAAGGAGATAAACATAAGGACAGAAACTGATAAAAATTTAAAATAGGAAAACCAAAGAAAAAATTAAGAGAAGGAATATTTTGTTCCTCAAGAACAGCAATAAGATTGAAAAACCTCTAGTAAGACTAGCAAATATAAAAAGAGAGGTGATAGTTTACTAATTTCAGGAATGAAACAGAATATTATTTTAGATCCCATGACCAATAAAATGATAATGAAGAATATTATGAAAGTTACAGTCACAAATTCAACAATGTAGAAGAACTAAACCAATTCCCTGGAAACCACAAACTGCCTAAAGTCATCCAAAAAGAAACAGATAATCTGAATCTCCCTATATTAATTAAAGAAATCTAATTTAATTTAAAATATCCAAAACTGATATCCCCAGGGCCAGAAAACTTCCCTGGGAACCTAGAGACCTCTACCAAACATTTAACAAGAATTAACACCAAAGTTACGTAATCTATTCAAGAAAACAGAATAGGAGGGAACACTCTCTAACTCACTTTATGAGGACAGCATTAAACTAATACCACAAGACAGTACTAGAAAGGATAATTACGGATCAATATGGCACATGACGATTAGATGTAAAAATGCTCAGAGAATATTAGCAAAGCAAAGCCAGCAACACGTAAAAGGAATTATCCATAATGGCCAAGTGGGGTTTATTGCAGGTATGTAAGGTCGGTCCAATATTTGAAAAATCAGTGTAATCAAGCTCATTAACAGGCTAAAGGAAAAGGATATATTTTTGTCAATTGATGCAGAAAAGACCTTTGACAAAATTCAACACTCATCATCATAAAAACTCTCAGTAAATTAGAAAGAAAGAGCAATTTTCTCAACTTGAGAAAGTGCCCTTATAAAAACCCTACAGCTAGCATAGTATTTAACGGTGGGGCTGAAAGCTCTCTTCCTAAGATTAGGAACATTGAGAGCATTTCTGGTCTTAGCACTTTCCTTCCACACAGTACTAGACACTCTAGCTAGTGCAATAAGGAAAAGAAAAATCCCAGCGTTTGGAAAGAAGGTCAACAGGAAATCCCAACAATTTACAAAAGAACTTCCAAAACTAATATGAAAGTTTAGCAAGGTTCAAAATACAGGATCTACCCCAAATATAATAACAACATTTCTATATACTAACAAATGTGGAAATCAAAATTTAAAACACAAGACCAATGTCTATCCCTCTAAAGAAAGTAAAACACTTAGCAAACTTAGCAAAACATGCACAGGACCTTGATGGTGAAAATGACATGCCCATAAAAGGCATCAAAGGAGCCCTAAACGGATGGAAATGCTCCCCATGTTCCTGTATGGGAAGACTCAACAGTCAGAGCTACCAATTCTCCACGGGCTAATGCCGACAGACTTCGAGCCATCCCTGCCACATCCCCAAGGACTCACTCCGTGGATGCAGGCAAACATTGAACACGGAGCATCGCACAGACCAACCACTGCGTTCTTGGGCATTTGTCCCAGAGAATAAAACTTAGGTTAACAAACCCTGCGTACGAACGTTTGTATCAGCTTTCTTTGTACCACCCCAAAGCTGGAAACAGCCCAGACGTCTGTCCCTCACAGGTGAACAGTGAAACGCATGCTGGTGCCTCCATACCAGGGACTACCACTTAGCAATAAAAAAAAAAAAAGAAAGAAATAACGAACTACTGATAGACTCGGCAATTTAGATGAATGTCCATGAAATTATATCAATTGAGTGAAAAAAAAACTCAACAGTTACACATCTTGTGATTCCACATATAGAGCATGTTGAAAAGACAGAATTTTAGGAGCGAAGAACAGATGAATGGTTGTTGGAAGTCAGAGACTTGGGCCAGCTGAGCGGGAAGGACCAAGGGGCGTGGTTACAGCAGGGCGAGCTGGGGCACGTTACACGGGTGGAACTGCGCCGCACCTTCCCGGTGCCGGCTACACGGATCTACGCCGGGATACAACTGCATGGAACGATGCAAGAAAAATGTGGGCGGTGCCAGTGTGGACACACTGGTTGTCACATCGTACTACAGTGTTTCAAGATGCTACAGAGGGGTAAAAGATACACAGGGTGCCTCGGTATTATTTCTCACAAGTGTCTCTGAATCTAAATGTATCTAAAAATATGTTTAATTAAAAACAAAAAAGCAAGCGCTGTCTCTGCTGGACCGATCCAAGCTATTGCTCCCATTTTCACAATTTCTGGGGTCTCACTCCTCTTTAATATTTATACAAGCCTCTTCCCACATACTTTGAGGTGCTCTGCCTGACACTTGCAGGTATTTTATGGAATAAATGATTATGTTCCCTATTTGCACTAGTGTGTATTCTCTCAGAATTCATCTCCTTTGCTATGCCCTCCTTTTTTTTTCTTTTATCTACCTTATATTTAACCCAAACATCAAATCCAACTCCTTTCCATAAATGGGGTTAAGTGCTGACAGCCTCAAAATAGCTACTTGTAACACATTTGAGCCAACTAGTTAGTATAACATAAGGGATTTGCATCCCAGAAGACAAATAACTTAAAATTATGCACTTCACACCCATCATTTAAACGTTTTGGTCTACTCCACCCCAGTGGCATGGGTTGAATCTCTTCCTCAGGCCTTTGGGCCCTGCCTGTTGCCCCCTAAATTCAAATGCCTTTCTGTCTCTGTTCCCCCATTTCTTTCTTTCCTCCCCAGATCAGCCGGGTAGGAACGGAAGGCTTTGCAAAAACGATGTGTAACAGATATAGTTAAAAGTAATGCAGATGGTACGAGAAATGATATGGATTGGGATTTTCACGGCGTAGAGGTTGAGGTGATGCTCCGAAGCGAACCCAGTACGTCATGCTCACTGACAGCTGCGAGGAGGGGTTGTGGTCCCTCAATCAACAGAGACGTGGAAACACCTTTGCAAAGTGCGCACGTGGGCATCCACTCCAGGGATTAACAGAGACACTCGGTTTATCTGTTCTAACAAATGTTGGGTGAATTGCATTTTTTCCTTCAGAACTATCAATAATTTTCCTTTTTCCGATTGAATACATAAATCAAAAGAATATATTTCATAAACACATTCTGATTATGAAACTCCTATTCTTCATCTGTCCATTCCTAAAACTTTGTTTACCCGTGCATTTGTTTTCCTTCACTGTATCAGATTAGAAAGGCTCTTTTTTATGTTATTGTAGCTGGAACCCTTTGGGGCTCTTGAATTGTCAGTGTATCAAGGAGCCTTCAAAATAGCATAGAAAATGTGAACAACCTCCTTGCTAAACTATTCCTTGTTCCCACAGTTTCAGGATTTCATTAACTTCAAATTATAATAACTGTTTTACTATAATTTCAGCATAATTACTATAGGGTTACTATACTAATGATTCTTTGATGCTATTTGTCCTAATAAAATGTGTGGAACTGCTTAAGGGAAAATAGTATTTTCATAGGAAACTCTGAGGTTTTAGTTTTAAATAATATGCAATTAAATGTAATACACTTCAAAGCTGTTGTTTCTACCAATACATAAGAAACTCCTCAAGCAAAATCTCTTACATATCCCAAACCATTTTTAAAAGGAAATCAAAAGAGATCTCTTTAATAACTATAGCTTGTGCTGATTCAATATAAAAATGAAGCTTCAAAAATCTTCTAATACTATCAGTGTTCCCTGCTTGATAATAAAAAGACTGAATTGATTTTTTCCAGTTTTAGGACAAAAAAATGCGACATAATGAATTTCAGCTTGATATAATTTGAAATAGCCAATATATTAAACCCCACAGTGAAATTTAAATTGGCAATCATGTCAGATTCAAGTCCCTGAATGAATATTAATTTAAAACTAATCATATTCCAACAGGTTGAAGCTTCAAAATGCTAGTTCTTGAATAAAAGCTGTTAGACCCATGACTATACCATTGGGCATTTTTTTGTTTAGGAAATTAGACCTCCAATATTCAATATGCCTGGCTCTTCCTGGCACCTTTTCTTGTCCAGGGATTTTAGTTATTTAAAAATCACTCTTTTTCCAAATCTGGAATTCTGATTTTACTAATGGAAAGCTGATACTGCGTGAACTGTCAGAGATAAGGTATAAGGTCACATCTGTGCATTAATTTTATGTCACCATGTCTTGTAAAAGTTAAATGTAAAGCTGGTTTCTGAGACAATTCCACAGGCGAGGGCATATCGTTTATTTTTTTACACACACTCATGCCATATAAATTAATTGATTTGTAGCCATATCGGAGGATGAGCAAAAATAGGCATACATATTAATTTCAGACTTGCAAATGAAAATTTGACTAAAGTAGATGATCAGTTATGTTGTATCCTATACCTAGCAATAATGAAAGCCCCTAATCCCCAAGTCAAACAGAATTTGGACGTGATGCATAACAATGCAATCGTAAATTGCATTGTATATAAAAATATATTCTTTGCAGTTATAGAGTAAAACCCACTTGCAAGCTCCCTCTGCCCATACCTCAGCCATAGAATGTACCCTGAAAATATCTCTGTGTAAATACTGGACAGCAGGGGGAAGCAGAAAAAAGAGAAGCTTGCCATCAGTCCAGGAGCTAACTCTGTCACTCCCGACCCAGACAACCCTGCACACCTGCTTTCCACACTTGGGTGAACTGTGCCTCACTCTGCGGCCCACCTGCTTTGTTATCAAGAATTCCAGGAAGCCTCATTTTTTTCCTCCAGGCCCCTCCCCTTATTACATAAGCACAGAAACTGAGTCGAGTGCCTCTGTTAAGACTCCACAGTGCCAGGACCCGAATCAGATCACTCCATTCCTAATCTCTTGTCCTTCCTCCTGCTTTTTGCAACAACTTTTCGGTCGTGAGCACATTCTTTATTATACATCTGCCAAATGGATTACTATGCATTTCATAATATCTTACAAGTATTCAGGCCAGTGTCCACTGAAGGAACCCTCTGCCGATCTCCACTTTGGAGAAAATAATCGCTCTCCCACTTTTATTTCAATGAAGACAGATTTTCATAATGCTGGATACCCCCAAATCTACCAATAAATATCTGATGAATAAATGACCGATCTGCACGGTTTTCCTAATGTTCTTGGCATTTACTTCTGTGGCTTTAACATGAAATGCAGAATGCAGGGTGAGGGGAACTATGTAAAAGTACATAAATAAAAAGTGTGCAAATCGGAAGGGACAAGTTTTCTCTTGATAGTCAAACAGTTATGAAACACAGCAGTCTCATTCAATCATTAGGACTTGAACTTCCTCTCAAAAGAAGGGAAAGGCTTAAAGATTTATGGAGAAATTTTGCTTAAACTAGGAAAGGACTCCTATTTGACATGGACTGAAAAGACAGAGCTGATTCCAATGGGCAGCCTAAGAGCATTTCTCTCCCAGGAGAGTAATGCCGTCCTGGATACCCCTTCACACCGGGGTTTTCGACTTTCTCCGTGAAGCTTTAATGGACTGCCACCAAAACACTGTTGACAGGAGAGACCAGGTTCTTCTTGCTGATGCATGTAAAGAATTACATGTCAGCAAATCTAGTAGTATGTAATCAGGTTATTAGTGGTTCATTCCCATGGAAGAGAACAGGACTGGGTAGAGAAGGGGGTGAAAGGCAAAGTTTCAGGGCAAAGCAGGGCAACAAAAGCGAGAGCGGCTGAAGCCCAGGGTGGCAAGCCCCTGGGCAGCCTGAGGCCGGGTGGTCAGAGGTCCTGTGGCCCAAGAGCCAAGAGCACCCCTGGTCCCCGAGAGAGAGCAAGTCCTTTGTTCTCAGGACTTATATAGTTGATGGGATGGGAGGGGAAGAAGTTACATATTGATTAACGGGTAAAGGTGGCGCCAACTTTCCTGGGGGAATGTGACCACCCAAACGTAGGGATGTGTGGATCCTTGTCTTGCTCCAGACCCCATTTGCTCATCTTGTTGTAAAACAAATACGTGACAGGAGGCAGTTAATTAAAATTGGGGCACTTTCCAAAGTTATTTACGGGCTCTTTCTGTAAGTATCAGGGACTCCCTTGCAAAAACAGATAGTGACCAGAGGTAGGCAATTAACCGAAGTTGTTTTATGGGCTCTTTCTTTGGGCACTGGGGACCCTCTCCCACATTCAGGTTTGGGATGAAAGCACAGTTTCAAGGCTTTCTTTCCCAGACAGTGGAAATGTTACATAGCATTTCAAGGACTTCCCTTCTTTCTTGCTGACGTAGTATTTCTTGTGATGTTGGAACACCTGGCATTATTATCTAACCAGGCTCGGGACTGCTGAGTTAACATGTGAGACTTGTCTCCTTCCTCCTTCCTGCCTTGGTTTACTATTTATTCTACCTAATTGGTAAAAGGCGTTTCCTGGCAACCAGGGTGCTAAATGCTGGCCAGTGACAGTATTGCAGTCTCAGAGTTCTTCCTGTGCTGTCTCCTGCCTCAACACGACGCAGGCTCCCGACAAGGCCACATAAGGCAACTCCAAGGGACTGCTTTCATCGCGGTTGATACAAAAATATGAAATCATGTCGATGTGACATCTTCCGCACATTCCCTTTCTTCGGCAGTTTCTATTTGCACATTTTTAACATTAGAACCCAGTCTCGCTACACTAGTCTGTGGGTGGAATGGGCAATTTCAAGGCAGAGGACAAATTAGGCCCCTCTCTGCTAATGACAGAAAAATGAGAGGTAAGTTCTGACCAACTGAACCCGTCTCTTCTGTAGTCACGGCCTGATCCCAGACACGACCACCCCTTTGTAGGCTCTTTCAACATCGGTGACATAGAAATATTGCTCCCCAACCTAAGTGCCCATCAGTAAACGAGTGAATCAAAAAACTGTGGTACATTTACACAATGGAATACTACACAGCAGAGACAAAGAAGGAGCTCCTACCTTTTTCAACAGCATGGATGGAACCGGAGGGCATTATGCTGAGTGAAATAAGCCAGGTGGGGAGGGACAAATACCATATGATCTCACCTTTAACTGGAACATAATCAACAACAAAAAAAAGCAAACAAAATATAACCAGAGACATTCAAATTAAGAACAATCTAACAACAGCCAGCAGGGAGGGGGAGGGGACAGAGGGGAGAAGGGTTTTCAGGAGCTAACAGACAAAACCAAGGGGGAGGGTAGAAGCAAGGGAAGGAAAGTAGGTTTGGCTGGGATGGGGAGGAGTGGTAGGGAGAAAATGCAGACAACTGTAACTGAACAAAAATAAAGCAATTAAAAAGAAAAAGAAATATTGCTCCCCTCCAAGTACATTTGTTAAACTCACATCCTAAGTAAACGCTGAGCAGATAAGGCACAAAATGCTGATTGAATATCACTTTGCCAACACCTTCCTATAGAAATTGACCACACAGACACTTCCAACCAAGATGGAGGCATAGGTAGACACACTGTGCCTCCTCGCACAACCAAGATAGGGACAACAACAATATAGAAACAAAATAACAACCAGAACTGACAGAAAATTGAAGTGTATGGAAGTCGGACACCCAATAATTTAAAAATAGACACCTTCATCCAGACTGGTAGGAGGGGTGGAGTCGGGCCCGGCGAGGGACGCGGAGCGGAGCACAGAGCAACTGGGGTGGCTTGCAAGTCCGCAGCAGGAAGACCCTGGGCGCACAAGCAGCGGTGGCTGGTGGGCCCCGGCTGGGGGGTGGCGACCAGCAGACCCAGCGAGGCAGCCATTGTGAAGCAAGGCACTGCACACAACTCAGGGTCCCAGCACCGGGAAATAGAGCTGTGGGTCACTGACTGAGAAGGAAGGTCCCTCGGGGTGCACAGGCCCACCCACACCGGAATTGGTGCCAGAGGGGCCCAGTTGGCTTGCGGAAAGCGGAGGAAGGGTCTGAGGTCCTACAGAGAGCAGAGCAAGCGCCACTGTTCCTTCTCGGACCCCGCCCCCACCTATAGCGTCACAACCCAGCGACTGGGCTGCCCCGCCCTGGTGAACTCCTAAGGCCCCTCCCCTCACTACAGGAGCTCCACAAGACCAAAAAAAAAAAAAAAAACAGCAAAAAGATGGCTCAAAC
>CM052546.1:87557661-87586233 GCA_028533065.1 Trachops cirrhosus | reverse complement strand
AGTTCATCACGATGACCAACATTGTATCTTCTTGAATTCCTAAACAATTCAGTTTAGGAATTGGGGTGAAGGAAAAGATGGTGTGATAGCATGACTAGAAGAAAACAATGAGAAAGAAATCAAGTGGTTGTAACAACTGTTTTCTAAAAATATACAAATTATTGCTCTGACCAAGTAGCTCAGCTGGTTAGAGCACAGGCCAAGGTTGCGGGTTCAATCCTCAGTCAGGATGTATACAGGAACCAATCAATGAATGCATCAGTAAGTGGAACAACAAATCGATGTCTTTCTCCCTCTCAAAATTAATTTAAAAAAATAAAAGTATACCCACTATTTAAAAGTACATATATGCCAATGTTTCTATAAATCCTCTGCCTTCATTCACATATATGCATATAAGCAGAAATATTCCCTCTTCTGTTTCCATGGCTTTTTGGAAACGTTTCTAAGGTGCCACCTTACAGGGACTCCTGGCCCCGTGTCTCCAGGGGGGTCAGCGAGCTAATGAGCATTAGAGGGGAGGAGAGGGCGGTACAGCAGGTTCCTCGGGGTATAGGCTCTGAAGTCCAACAGCCTTGACTTTGACGCCCTTTTCTCCTTTGCTTTTGGCCCATGGAATGCTTACAGACCGATTTTTCTGACCATCCCAATTGCAAAGTCATGGCTGCAAATGGTGCACTTTCATTCCTGGTTTTATTTGTCATTATTTCATTGCCCATGTTTTTCTTTCTCTTCAATGTCTCAGTAACATGCTTTTACTTTTGTAAAAGCGTGTGTGTGTGTGTGCGCGCGTGTGTGTGCTACAGCAAATCTTCTGTGGAATAATTGAGCATCAGTATGCAAGAGAGTAAATAAATAAATGCACGTTAGAAAATTCTGTCTGATATGAATACTTTTGCAGTAGGAGCTCCAAACTCCTCCAGAAACATGTCTTATGTGCTACTGTATCTGCCGACCCTGTCGCAGTTCCTCGAACATAGCAGGAACCCCGTGATCGTTAAATGAAAGAGTGTACCTCTCACTGCATTACTATTTTTCTTTTTTGCCTTGGCCAGTGAGGAACCTGCTCAAATTTTTAAAAAATCTCATGAGTTTTATCTTAAAATGACAAATGCATGCGGTCTTCACATTAAAGGCCTATTCGGCATTAAGTAAACCATAATTTTTCAGGGCGCCATGGTGAACACGGCCAGGCTTATAACTGGAAATCCTAACCATTCAAAGATCTTTTCTTCCACCTTGCAGTATATTAACTCTAAGTGTATGAGTAGGTAATATATAGTCTGATTTTAAAGATACTAGTAAAGTCAGCTTTTGAATTAGTCTCAGAAAGCAGGTGATGAATAAATACAGACGGGGTGGTTTTGCCAGAGAAACTCAGACATGGAATCCTCAGTTCAACAACAAGCCCAAAATTCAACGGATGCCTTTAATAGAATCTAAATGGCCATCACTTGTCTCGGGAAGGGATAATAAATTAATGGTGTAAGCAGCAACTAGATTTATATATACATTAATGTCTCAATTTATAAAAATCAATTTGTGCGGTAAGGAAAAAATAGTGCAAGGCATTTCTTAATTTGTTCCCAGAATCTCATTTCCCTTATTAGTATTTGTTATTATTTGTAAAATTAATTGATTTCCTTTTTTTTTTCTCCACACTTTTCCTGATTTTCTAGAAGGGGTGAGAGCGCCTTTTGAGGTTCTGAAACACGCAGTGGGCCAGTCTGACCGAAAAGCTGACTGATGGCTTAGTGCCCGTAAACGCTGTCATTTCCCCTCCAAGCTCGGTCACATGAACTGGAGCAGTGACAGAGAGCAGGCCCCGTCCCTCAGGGCGCAGAGTGACAATGGGTGCTCCGTTCTACCAAATCTGGGGTCTGCACACAGGCCCACTTGGGACTGAGTGTGACCCACCTGGCTTCTCCAAGGAGCAGATGAATCCCGTCAGAGAAAACATGTTTCAAACGAGGAAAAGGAAACTTGAAATGTTGTCACCTCTCAGGATTTGTGTGGTTGGCCTTCCTTCCTCCTCTACTCTTTGGAAAATAATCATATGTTCTAAGTTCATTGACTATTTTTTCTAGGTTTGTGCTTACAGGTACAGGTCATTCATATTACTTGGAAGTTACAAAATGGGGGCAAAGTAGTCACCCAATACAAAGAAGTCAAAGTCAAGACAATCTTAATATGGAGAATAACGAAGCAGCTTTCTGAAATACACCACAAGGCACCGCTGGAGCCTAAATATTCATTAAGTCAAGTTAAATGACCCCAGCACATTAAGTCAGGCAGTGAGAGAATGGTGAGACACTTCAGGATAAGGGGAAACTTCGAGCCGGCTGAGAAACACTTAGTAAGTCCAACATGTGACATGGCTCCAAGGATTCCGATGAACGGACACGAAACAGCTGCCACGATTCTCCGTGTTGCTCTCTCGCCCCGTCTCCCTCTCAGAGTATTTTCATCTCGTCTTTGGAACTTTCTCTATATTTTTAATGATCCTCAAAACTCCACTCTCAATTTTTTTCTCAACAGTCGAATGATGCCCCCTGCTATCTCCTGAACCCCCACCTTCCACACATGGCCCCCACACCTGCGTGTTCAACAACCTCCATTACTCAAACCCGCACCACCTCAGTGGCCACTGCCCTGAACCTACTGCTCAGCCCGTCGCCGTCCACCCGCCCCCAATGTCCACTGAGTCAACGCCACCCACTGACTCTGCTTTATGACCAGCTCTTTCTCTGGGTACAGGTTTACCTTGGACAGCTCCCCTTAGAATGTACTGGCAGAGGATTGCCTCGCTACTTCAGAGCTTTCCCTGACCCTAGCCTCTCCGTCACTCAGCCCATAAGCTCTTTCTTTCATCAGAGCTACACCTTGGAAGTCGCCATCCTGTTTAAAAGTTTTCAGTGACTTGTCAATAAGAGAAGACCAACAGCCTCATCAGAATATTTATTCCATCTGTCTGTCTGTTCCTTCATCTATCCACTTATTTACTCAACAATTACTCATTCAACCTCTGCAAAAAATCCAGGCACTGTTTGTACTGAATGTGCAATAGGGAGTCACGAACAAGTTCATGCTGTCTCTGACCCCTGGCCCTTACTCCACCTCCCAGCCCCATCTCCATCCATGCTCCCATTCCACCTGCACCTCCACCCCATGCACCCCAATTTCTCAGTTTCCTAAGATTGTTCTGCAGCTGCAGGTGTAAGTCTTCATACATTCCAGGCTATTTCAAAACGAGCTTCTCTTTTTTTAATCTCTGAATGGCAGATCTCTAACAACACTTAAAGACCAAAGTCAGGTGTCACCTCCTCTGAGAGGTGACATTCCTAGATCCCCAAGAGGGTGGGCCACTCCTTCAGGGCTACCAATAGGGTTTGGTTTCTATGATGAGACCTCCTTTCATTAATCAGCCTTTATTCAGCATGTACCACAAAGCCAACAGCTCAGTGCCAGACAATTGACTAGTTTTATATTTATCTTTCTTTTTCTAATTTTTACTCCCAGCACTTCACGCAGAACTCAGTAAGCATTAAATATGTATGTTGGGTAAAAAAAAAAAACAATATTTTTTCAAATCCTACCTTATACATGTAAAAATTAAAGTTGTTTGGTAAAATAATGAATAGTTTACTTCTCATACTGGAGGCAAAGAAACTAAATCTGAAAAAAAAAAAAAGAGAAAAGAAAAGCAAATCCTACCCCCATCTTTTCTGGACATGGGGGTAAACGATTTTGCCTTTTGACCATCTCAACTCCTGTTAGCGTTGTTCTGACCCAGTTAGAAAGTAAATTAGTGACCCAAATAGCAAGCCTGACTGAGGTGAATGTACTGATTGGTTTTGGAACTGGAGGGCAGGGTGCTGGTCTCACGCGTGCAGCTCTGAGATATTCTGGGGAAAGAGTGAGCGTCCGCAGCGCTCCCCCCAGAAGTTAAGGCTTTGCGAGCAGCTCTCTAATTACACTTTAAGATGCAAGTATGCGCCGTGACCTCTTTTGACCGTATCAGCAGTAGCTGTCTAATTCTCAACCTGCCACTTCTTGAAAGAACATTAACTTTTCCCAATGGCTGCTCTGCACACAGTTTAGAATAAATGTCTCCATGGCCCCCCAGAGTCACTCAGAAAACCGACAGCACCTTCTCCTGCCCAATTTCTCCTTGGCTCCCCACCCCCAGCCCCGAAGCGTTTCCAAAGCACCAGCCTAAGAGCTGACTGATAACATTCTGTGTTCTTCACCAGTTGCTGGTCTATTATCTAAAACCGGCTTCTTCTCACTGCTGGCTGGAAGTCCCAGGAGCCCTTTCGGCTACAGCACTCCAAGACCCGCAGCCAGGGACTGTGAAAGGGAGAGTGGAGGACAGGAAGATGCTCTCCTGGGGCTTGCGTTTCAGGCAGGTCCCTGAAGCCCAGTCGTCCTGGCTGCTTTTCAGGCACAGGTTCATTGTTTGTTAAAAATATATGGCACAAGGCTTAGCGGGTGTACAAGAACTCAAGCCATTGGATTGTATGGAAAGGGGGAAAGTATTTTGTCCGCTTTTGAGATTTCTTTTTAAAATGTGACCAGACATTCAAATACACATACAGAGTCTCATTTGAATCAGCAACATGCAAATTGCATATTCATCTGGCTAGACACAGGGCAGGCACTGTTCAGAGAGATACGCCCGCACATTGTAGGTACGATTCTGTTGAAAGAAAATCTTTTATTTCTTTTTTTTAATATTGGAGGTGAAAAAGAAACAACTGCTACAAAAGTAAACAGAGTTTGGGACCAGGACTTCCAAGGGGTGGATCTTATTTCTGGTTGCCTAGTAAAAAGCCAACCAAATCTCATAGTTGTCATAAAAACATCAGTACAAATTCCACCATCAGATACCATATAATTATTTTATTCCTAAATGTTTCTGTTTGCCACACTGGTGCAGTTTCCCTAACAAAAACCTTTCAGTTGATTATGAGTGAGTCACATTTCCAAGCTGGCTTATTTTTAACAACCAATTTCAGTGTAGTCAGGGCTATTTTTGTGGATGAAAGGGCTGAATGCCATTCCAGAATCTGTTTGTCCAAGGCATCGGTACCATGATATATACCTACAATATCTAAGGCTGAAACAAAATAAAGTGTATGGAGTTATAAACAATTTTCTTCTATAACAAAAGGGCCGTATTTTCATCACATGCCTTTCTTCCATCAGTGATTATGTCTCTGATATCCTGGGAAGCATCGAGTTCATAAGTGCTCAGTTGTGTGCTTCATAAGTGATGGTGAACCTGCCTGAGTAGCCTCACCCCACAGCTACTTCTGAGTCACAGGGAGTGGCCGTGGGATGATTCTGTTCCAGTTTGAGCCGAGGCACATAAGCGGACTCCCTTTTCTTCTGTTTTTATACTCCATAGCACGTTTGGAAAAGTATGACCACAGCATAGTCAAGCTCTCTTATTCCACCTTCACTGCGCTTACCATCTTCCGTGGTTAGTGCCCCATATTCATCTGCCAAGAGAGGCTGCAAACCCCACAGAAGTGGAGACTAGTGCCTGCTTTGCCCATTAGCCATGTGCCCACAGTAAGGAGCAGTGATGGCACAGAGAATCACACGGGCATATTCATACATGTTTGAAAAGAAACAATAAGTTGTGTGGATATGTGAGCCCTCATTGATCTCTTCTTACTTATTAAAAAGCTGATCATTAAGTGCATTTTGGAATTCAACATGCAATTTCTAACACAGGTAAATAATTGTGCAAAAATTTAAATGGAAGATCAAAATACAGTCCAGAGCTTACAGAGAGAGAGAGAATGCCATGCCGTGATTCACACTGCCCAGCGATGTAGCTGGAGGACTTCTATGGGGACGAGAACAGAGCTATAACCATTCCTACCTCAGTCATACCAACGATGCCACTTCTCCTAACAGGAATCTTTAAAGGGAAGCATAAACAAGAACGAGCGTGCACAAGTTTTCCACTGTCAAGTGCACTGACTTAGACATGAAAAGCACAATGACATCCACGTGGGGGGAATAACCCTGACAACGCACACACCTCCTGCCTGGTCCACCCTCTGTCTACGCTGACCCCCTCTCTTTCCAGAAAAGCTCAACACTAGGGACAAAAACCTTTACCACCTGGATTCACATAAAAGCTCTTGGTCCAGGTGTGAACACCTTTTCTGGAAGGATCTGTGGGAACGTGCGGTCACACAAAACCAGCTTTGCACTGCACTCCACCCCCTTCCGAACCCCTCCTCTCACTGAAGCTGGAAAACCATGGCCCTCCTCCTCGGAGGGGAGCGGGAGCCGAAGAATCCCCAGATAAGTTGGACTGTGTAGGGCAGGAAGGCCTGCAGGTCACAGGCGGGGCCTGCCCAAATGAATGAGACCGCCGCTGGAATGCGAGAACCGCAGTGTGACTCAGGAGCATCGGACAGGAGCAGGTTCGGGTAGAGAGGACGGGAGACAACATCTCCCCGAGAGCCCCCTTCACTCCCACAGCTCTCCAGAAGCCCAGAGAACACAGGATCGATCCTCCAAATTCCCATGCTTTGCCCGCCCCAAGTAAGGGCTGAGGTTTGGGCAGCATAAAGAAAGGGGGCCTTGAGTTTAGAAGAAAGAGTCTACTGAGTACATGTTGGAAGCCTGGGGGCCATGAGGAACTGTGGCCCTCGCAGCTGATGGCGTCATGGCCAGACACTTCTCCATGATGCTACGTGAACCCCAGAAGCTAAACACTACTGCAGGGTAGAATACAAAAATGGACTTTCTAAAAAGTTAATTGAGTTAAAATCTCAAAGGACTGAGAAAGCTCAGTATTCACTAAAACATGTCCAGCCATTGGAACGGAGGGGACTCAATGACAAGGTTGGTGGCATGACGGAGCAAGTTTCCAGAACAGTACAGCTAGGACGCGTTCACATCTATTAGCATATCTTATAACTGCATTTGGCAAGCAGCGCGCTAAGGATGACAAGTGCGAGTGTAACTAAACAATCTTCAAAATGTCATGAATACCTGAGAAGAGATAAATACAAGTTTAATGCATTTTCTCTAAAGACAGCTAAAATACAAGAGGTGGCAGAATGCATTGTGGACACAGATGTGACCAATAATTTCCTTGGAAATGTCGTTTACCTCATTAATGTTTCATAGCAAATGAAAATATTATATTCCTATTTAAATGTAGCTGTTCCTAACAACACTGTCGCCAGGAGAGGAAATGAGATGTTGACCCCTTGTGTTAGGACGTGTACTTTAAATGTCTGTGTGCTGAGTCATTCCCTGACTTTACCAAAATATTTTTTTTCAGAGGCTGGGTCAGTGATGAAGGAGTGCAGAGCGACAGGAAAAAGTCAAACTTACTGACCCATAAAGAAAACATGTCATTAGTTTGATGCAATTATTTTTATCACTATCTTCATCATTGTCATTGTTATCCAAGGAGCAGCAGATTACAGCAGACGCTGGGGTAAAATCCTAGCTCATCCTTTTACCAGCTAAGTGATGCTACGGCAAATTGCTTAACCTCTCTGGAAAGCAACTTGCTTTACCCATCTGTACAATGGAAACACTCACAGTACCCGCCTCTCAGGAATGTCAGGAGGATTGAAAGAGCTTAACAAAATACACTTAGAACAGAGTCTGGCACATAGTAGGTGCTATGAAGGTGTTTACATTTCCATATACTACTGGTAGTAAGTTTGGTGACATCTAAATCTAGTCTGGTGTTTGACATTTTAAAAATCATAGCTATGTACGCTTATCTGTTTGAATCTCTGTAAGAGCCTTGAGAAGGAGCTGGCACTGATCGTTCCATGGTTAGAAAAGAATACTGATGTTTGGCAGGATTTGTGAGCTCCCCAGTAAATGAGAGGGCAGAGACAGAGACCCCTGGATCCCAAATTCAAGTACAGAGCTCTTGTCACCATATTTGCATTTTCAGCTGCACTTGACCTACATTATTCTCCTGTTAGGAAGACACCAGTAAAGGTAAGGGGAACTAATAGTACTTTATCCAGAGACACCTGATATGACAGAGTCTGAATCGCTGATGACATCGGTGTCAGATGGGGTGAAGGGCAGGGCACACAGGAAGAAGGGGTGGGTGCCCTGGGTCACCAATGGAAGGGACCAGCTGCAGAGCCACCTAAGGAGACCGCACCTGTAGGAGAGGTCCACCGTGCACAAAGCAACCCCACTGCTGAGGGGAGTCTTGGCGTGGGAAGATCTCTCCTACCTTTGTAAGTGATGCTTGATAAAATTTACAATGACCTTACGTTTCAGCTAATAATTGGAACTCAGAGAACACAGGGGTTTACTTACAACAATAATTGAAGAGAATATTTGAAATAGAAACTTCCAAAAAAAATGTCAGCTGTATGGTCATGGGAGGGACTTTGGGTGGCTGGGGTCTGCATATTCAGAGCATGTATGTCAGCTGGCTCTTGTCCATCTTTTGAGTCAGTGTAGCCTGAGTGGTAGCAACCCGAAAGGGCAGCTATTCCTGCTTATCTCTGTTTCTATTTTGTTCCAGAAAGACTTAAAATAACAGGAAGATTCACAGGCATAATAGTCATAAAAAAACAGTAAATTAAGCATTTGAGATTAGATTCTCAGTACATTTGAAGAAAACAAAAAAATTTAAAACTTGAACAACTCCCATAAATATAGTCAAATTACCTTTAACAAAAGAGCAGGGAATACAATGGAACAAATGATGTCTCTTCTTCAAAACGGTGCTGGAATGCCTGGACATCCACATGCAACACAGTAATGGAGACACAGACACTGCACCCTTCACACAAATTAACTCAGAATGCACCCCAGACCTACGCGTAAAACACAAAACTATAAAACTCCTAGAAGACAAGACAGATGGAAACCTAGAAGGTCTCGGGTACGAGGATGCATTTTTAGGTACAACACCAGAGGACAAGACCCATGAAAGAAATCATTGATAATCTGGACTTCATTGAAATTGAAAACTCAGCTCTGCAAAAGATACTATCAGGGGAATGAGAAGATGAGAAACAGACTGGCAGAAAATGTTTGCAAAGACAGACCTGATGAAGGACTGTTACAGAAAACAGACAAAGAAATCTTAACACTCAACAATAAGAAAACAGACAATCTGATTAAACAATACGCCGAAGATGTCAACACTTCACCGCAGACAGTATGCAGATGGCAAATGCGCGTAGGAAAAGGCACTCCAAACCATATGTCGTCAGGGAAATGCTCATTAAAGCATCAGTGAGATGCCACTGCACACCTACAAGGACGCCTAAAACCCGGAACGCTGCCTCCTGGGTGTGGGGCACGCTCCTTCATCGCAGGTGGGGATGCAAAGGGTACATTCGCTTCGTGAGACAGCCTGGCAGTTTCTTACAAAACTAAGCCTACTCTTACCATGTGACTCAGCAACCACACCCCTTGGTACTGACTCAAAGGAGCTGAAAATTTAAGTCCACATGAAAACCTGCTTATAGATGTTTATAGCAGCTTCGTTCATGAACTGGGATGCAACCAATAAGCCTGCCCTTCAGTAGATGAGTGTATAAACAAACTTGGCTCCATCCTGACAAGTATTTAGTGCTAAAAGGAAATGAGCCATTAACCCCTGAAAAGACATGTAGGAGTATTAAATGCATATTATGAAGTGAAAAAAAAAACAAACTAAAAAAGCTATGTACTGTGTGATTCCAACTACATGATGTTCTTAAAAAGGCAGAACAATGGAGACAATAAGAATATCAGTGGTTGCCAGAAGTTGGCAGGTTGAGAGGGGAGAAAGAGATAAGTAGGCAGAGCCAGAGAATTTTTCAGGCAATAATAATATTATTCTCACTGTATTTTGGTGTAAGCTATTATAGTTGTGGAAACGTATCATCATCCATTTGTCCAAACCTGTAGAAAGCGCAACACGAAGAGTGACCCCGTGATTCGAACTGCAGACCCCAGGCGAAGATGCGGTGCCAGTGCAGGTTCATCCTCGGTAAACGGATGTGTCGTTTTGGTGAGTGACACCGGTAATGGGGGAGGCTATGCGTGTGCAGACAAGGGGCGCATGAGAAGCCTCTGTACCTCCCTCTCAACTGTGTTGTAAGCCTAAATTTGCTCTTCCAGAAAGTCTTCAAAAACTTAAGAAGAGTGAACAACAATATTTTGAGTGGTGTCCTGAGAAATTCCCAAGGTTAAAAATCTGCCAGGTCCAAGAAATTTGGAGGCCAGTCCTCACAATTAGAGAACATAGCCTTCCCATATTAACAAAAATGATACTTAAAAATTGAAACATGAAGCCATGGTATAAGCATAAGCTCTAATATTAATGGGGCACATAAAGAGAAAAAAATGGTTTTGTGCTATTTAATCTCAAAAATGGTTTAATGACCCTGATCTGATTATGAAAACAGCACAGGCAACTGTATTAGATAAATAGGACATTAAAAATACTGCTAACTGGTAAGCAGCTTGAAAGTATCCAAATGAATGTATTTTTAAATCAAATTTAATAGTCACGGAAGGAATATTAAGGAGGTGTCCTGGATATAACTATAACAGAGGCAAACACGAGCACCTATAAAGAAAGTTAAAGAAAAGCACAGGAAAAAAAAAACAGCTAGGGAAAACAAATCACAGAGGGAAAATTAAGAATTTGGTTAATTCAGTTGAGTCACAGCGCTGGCTGCCTCGGCTGCCTGTACTCTCAGACCAATAGGAAGATGGGGAATAATGCCATATGTTTTTAAGGCATGACTACACCATGTTAATGATGTGAACAAGGTTTTTCCAAGGTTCTTTGGAATTTGGTGTGTTTTACCTTAGGGGTCAGCCTTCTGTTGACCTGGGGAGAACTTAAGAAACCTGTCATGCAAAGTACCTGAAGCTACCTCCCCTCTCTCCCACTCACCTTGACGACCATAAATGTCACCATCACTACTGAAGGATTATCACTAATCCTTCAATATTTGAGTGTGTGTGTGTATGTGTTTGTGTGTGTGTGTGTGTAGGGTGGTTTGGGATGCTTCTGGCTTCTCTTCTTAAGTGTCCATTCATCTGCCCTGCTTCTTTCATTTTTTGGTCTAATTTTCGTATTTCAATTACAGTTGACATTCCATTGTTTTATAATAGTTTCAGGGATACAGCATAGTGGTTAGACATCCATATAATATTCTTCTTCCCTCTTACAGCTATAATATAGGACAAGCACTTTACCCCAGTCCCCAGGAATCAGCGCACCGGGTTAGGATTTGTAACTTGGAAGCAGGAGAAAATAATATCTCATGGGTGGCTGTACGACAAGAGAGGTAATCCCGTGCTTGGTAGGACCCACGAGGCCAATGCATGTGACTGGGTGCTATGCGTTTCACACCACACTGCTGGTTCCTCCTAACTTTTACTACCTGGCTCCAAGCCCAAGGTTCAACCCTCTCCCGATGGCCCCCTGAGAACTTCCTAATTTCAGCCATGGTGCATCAGCTGGCTCTCCTGCTACCACAACAGTGCATCTGGAACACACGTGTTAGAGTAATAGTTGGAAAAACAAAAGAAGACCATGTCAGAGGTACTCCCAAAGAGCCAGGTAATTACCCCAAAACATGTGTCTCCATCCCAAGAGCAAAATTGTACAGAATCAATGGACTATCTCAGCGCCATAACACTGATCCCTTGAGCCGGAATGGAAATCAGACTGGAGTTCATTGGTGGGAGCCTCTGTCTGTTGTACCGTCCACAGCGCTGTGGGTTTGCACCTGTGGGCAGCTCCGAGGGGGGCACCACTGAGACAGCGTTGCTGGGATGCAAAGAGCCCTGAGTCAGAAAGAACCAAGACGCCCCCTACAGGTCATTTAGTGACATGACACAAATATATTTCCCTCTGCCGCAGACCGCACAAAAACCACAACAGTCTTTTCTCTCCCCTTCAATCATGGTCTAACGTTTCAAACTGTAATTTGGAGAAACAGACCAAAAACAGTTTCTGTGAATAAAACCTTGGTTTATTGTGTTTTGTTTTCTCCGGGGAGCTGCGCGTCTTATGTGTTCCCACATGGATAGTCATCTTTATGAATCCATTTCCCATTTGGAAAACAGAAATGAAGCCTAGAAGAGCGAGGTGGTGCGAAACCCATCCCCCCTCGCTCGGTGCTCGGTGCTGAGAACCTCCGAGCTCTTTCCTGTAGGAGCCCAGCTGCGCAGTCAGCTGCGCCAGGCAGATGTGGCCCGAGGCACGCATCCTACGAGCCAGCACCTTCTGAGATCCCTCTTCCTTTTCCTTGGGAAGCAAGCCCTCACTGCCCCATCATCTGCACGAGTGTCGATTAGCTGACACAGGGTTCCTCTGCCTTTACCGCAGTGCAGGTTCTAGGACCAGAGTACAGGACCAAGCAGAGAAGGCTTTGGTGGGCCAGGCAGGAAGTCCCATCACCTGCAGGCTCCAACAGCCCCACGTGAAGTCACTTGTCATAAACGCAGCTACCTGTGATGTCTCTGGAACTACTCCACAATGCGAATCTCTCTCTTTCCTTCATTCCTCTTCCAATTCTTTTTGGAACACATCAGATTACAAAGAAAAAAAATTGGTTTTCAAATCAAGACTGTTTCCACCAACACCCTTCGCAAAAGGGAGAAAACGTCAGACTGTTAGGCAAGCCATAATTGGGGATGGCACTGTTCTCTCCTGCTGACTTTCTTTCTTAATTGACAATTACAGATATAGTGCATCAAGAGGCCCTGTGATAAATATCACTGCTCACTTGACCTACCAAATATATTTGTTTGGGAAAATATAAATGACAAATTGACCTTCAGATTAATAGCTACCGTATTGGTAAAGCACAAATCACTTTTAACAGCCACATTACTTTGGTAAAGAGAAGCTTGCTAACTGCTCTTTAATTAAGTACACTAAATGACCTTAAGGGGATTAGTAGTCTTGTCTGATAATCAATAAGCATGGCAAGATTGCTGCCTCATAAACCGGGGTGGGAGAACCAAATTAACCTGCAAAGGTTAGTTCCCCTAGATTTTCCCTTTTTTAGTTTGATTCCCTCTGACCCACAGGAAACCGGTAATCCCAGGCAAGAACATACCAGTCATGCATGTATTCTGAAGAAGTAGATTTATTTTGGCCACCATGGCTTAAAAAATAATGCCAAGAATCCAAGTGACAGACAGTAGGCTTTTCCTGCAAATCACGGCTTGAATAACGCTCCAATAAAAGCCCTGCCACCCCATCTTCTGAGTGATTGACTAATGAATTTCAGCGAAAGGTGCCACCGTGAGGTTCGGTCTCGTCATTTGTAAAATGAAGGAGGAGGCCTCTAAGGTCCTTTCCAGAGTCCACATGTTGTATTTTGAATAGATAAAAGTCATAGATTTATTTTGTGAATTATCTTTTTTTTTTAAGTGGCAGGTCAGCCTCGCTCAATTCAAGACGAAACTTCTGGACAAACCGTCATCTTCATTTTCCTCCCCCCACTTGGCGAAAGCAAGCGTAGAAGACCAAGGAAGGATATTTGAAATGCATTATCAAGGCAAATCAGGACAAATAAATTAAAAACGTGTGCAGTGTGTGATGCAGTACAATGCAATGGAGACAGATGGAGAGCGGGGAGGAGGTAGAATTTGGGAATAATAGCTCAGTCGCCACAAATGTTTGGTCTAGTACTTATGAGATGCATAACCTTAGACACATTTCTCTTCCCTCTAAACCTCAGGGCCTGTGTACAATGGGGGTTAGAGTGCAGGTCACCAGAATTATAATCCGTAAATGCCCTATGTATGCATCACAATACTTTCCAGGTAACGGTGGGCCTCTTCCATCCCATTCTCTGACGTTTCCAGGTGATCGATAGATATCACGTGCCATGTTACATACATGTTCTACATGCAGTGTAATTACATGTGATGCATAAATTCTATATTCGCGTCTGAGGACCCATCAATGCTTTGAAAGAGGACTGTGCCTATTTATCTATGGGTTTCAGCTCTAAGTCTGGTACTTGGAACTGACGGACACTTTGACCAAAATAAGTAAGCAACCTTCATAGCAGTTTATTGGGGACATTCAATTTTAAACCCTCAATGTCTCTGTTAGCTGGGTTTTCTCCCATAGGCTGCATGTGTGTGTCGTGTGGAGGCTGCCGGAGCAGTCAGCCTACTTGATAAAACTAATGTGTAGTATTTGGTTTCTTCTTTAAATAGGTCACTGTTATCAATTTTATGCCCATCAGTTTATTTGTACAATAATTAAGCCCTACCATGTCCCAGGGATTGTGTGAAGCAGTTTTGAATATTAAATGATGTTAATCACAAAAATTATAAAGGCGTTCAATGTGCATTCATATTTGGTAGGCTTTTTCTTAAGATCTTTTCATAGTTACATTTAATTTATTATTATAAATACGTGTCGATTATTATCCAGGCGATACCAGTAAGACTTGCTGACTCAGAGGCTGACAGTGTCAGGCAAAGCCCCCCGACCATCATGGGAGAACCTCCTACTTATTAGGAATATTATGGTAACACAATGAGGGCCACAGTTGCTGGACAATCTCAGAAAATTCAAAAGCTAAAAAACAAGAACAGAAACAAAAACTGACCTTCTGGTAACACTGCTGATATTCCAGAGACCCTTTAGGAGGCACTGGTTATTTAACTTCTGAATGGTGAATCATGCAAATGACGCTTCTATGTGAGGAAAATGCAAAAAAGTTCTTCAGAACAAAGTCTCGGAGCAAAGGAAAGAGGCCTCTTTCTCTCGGTATAAACACTGTTAACATACCCCACATTCTAAGAATAAGAAACCCGTACAGTTGGTGGTAACGAAGCCCATTCTGAAATTCACACGTGAGACGCCAGATTTCTAGCCTTGCTGTGGAATACTGTTGTCCGTATTTTTGGATCCCACTGAAATTCTCTTTTTTTCCCACTTATGCAAAAGTAGATGGAAAGGTCAGCATGCCTCCAGCACTTTTACAGCCTATAAATGCTTAAACACGGTTGTCTGCGTCTCCCAGCAGCTTGTGTCCAGGCAAATGCTCTGGGAGCCCGGCCGCAGCTTCCTCACAGCTGGCCGGATGCGGTGGAGCACCTGGGAGTGGCTTGGACTCCCGCCCTCTTCCTCGGGGGACCCTCGGCAGGGCACCTGTGCTGATCCGCGAGCAGACACTGCAGTCCGGGCCCACGGCCAGTGCCTGGGCACCCTCTGGGTGCCAGGACGACGCTCTCCTCTGCTGTGATCTGCCAGCTGATCTTCAAAGTGCTGAAATATGCATGCTTAGGGGTCACGCAGGAAGTCCTCTCCTGAGAACCACGAGCCACCACTCTCCTCCAAGCCATCGGCGTGATCAAGGGTGTCGTGATAAATGGCACAATACCGTGCTTCACTGTTTTGCCACGGACTCTCTGACCTCAATATCCATAAATTGTAGGAGGTCATGAGATTTTCTTCATCTCTTCCTTCCTGAACACACTGCCATGAAAACAAACAAATGCTAGCCACCCACACTTATTAAAAGTTCCCTCAAAGTCCCCTAGCAAGGGGATAAATCACAAACATTTATAAAATTATCTTAAATTTCCACTGTGCCTCTCAGTCTAGCCCTACAACATCAAAATGTCTGGGAAGTAGTGTTATCATGTCTCTGAGCTTTTAACGAACAGGTAAGAGAAACAAATACTAGTAGGACCAAGATCTTATTCTTGATATAGGTGAAATAATACAACAAACTATTAGACAATTATTAGAGAATGATAGGGTATTACAGTTATAGTTATGCTATTAGGTGTTTGTAGGCAGTGAGACAATGAACAAGGACAGAAAATTCCAGATTGATGGAGTAGAAGAATAACAGACCTACTAAGTGTCCCTCCTCCTTTCTGGCTCTTGTGCATCCACTGCCAGACACTTAAGCAGCCTCCAATTTTAGCTTCATCTCCGGTGGCCAAGACTAAAAATTCACGGGAGAAAATGCAGAATAAGAGAAAGCACAGGACTCACTACCACCGCCTTCCACTCCTCCGTGGGCCCTTAAGCAAATCCCTTCCCTTCTCCAGGTCCCACGGCCCTTTCATAAATGACCAATCTCACAGGGCTCTCGGAAGATGTGGAGCATCTAGCACCATGCTTAGTTCAGAGCGCTGATTCTTACATAGGCGCTCTTTCAAAATTAGTTAAAAAGGCCAAGGTGCCCATTCCCATTCATTCTGAATAATTTTATTAGGAGCAAGTGAGGCCAGTGGGACCCAGACGGAGAGCAGAGAAGGTTCACAGAACAAGATGAGTCCCCTGCGGCCACTCGGAATGCGACCTTAGAGAGAGATCGGGGAGAAAAGGTTGCAGAGAGGTAAACAATGGAGATGCCTCAAAAGGCGTTCTCCGAGGCATCCATCACAGTTTCATTTACAGTTTTGCTCTGGACTAGCCCTGAGCTTGGGCAAGGATATTTAATCAGAGAGCAATTAACCGTTATTAGCATGAAATTAAAATGGAAAAATATTAGCAGGTTTTCCTTTGCAATAGTCACATTTTCATATCCGTTTCTCTCTTGCAGAAAACACGCTCCTCAGCAGGTTCTCGCGTTGGCACGGTTCCGTTTGCACTCACGATGGTGTCGGAGGTGCCGAGGATGGAAGGATGGACCCAAGGGACGGCTGTGGAGTGGCTCCGGCTCCCGCAGTTCTGTCGGACATATTGATAAACTGACCTGAAATCAGGTTGCCAATGCCTCCGCCACAGATTATAAACCGGAGGCCGGGCCTCTGAAACTCCCTGCCAAGAGCATTCTTTTTACGTTTTTATTGCCTACAAAATGCCAGGAGAGTTTCCAAGTAAGAGCAATCACTGTTAAAGAAAATAGGACATAAAATAAACTGTTATTACCTGCAAAAACAGCTGTATTTCCTTTCCTTCCCAGAGAAGCACATAAACCCTCTGTATATTCTGACAGGAAGAAATGTAATAGAACTTTTATTTCGGTAAACACCAGATATTTGTTCTTTGATAGGCAACATCCCGGGAAAAAAAAGTTATACTCAAACTTTTATCAGCTGTTCCATGCTCACAGCGATGAAAGAAGGGATCTCACCGACTGATCTGGTCTATTCCTGGTCTAAGACAGCCGGTTGTCAAGGTTAAGAGCAAGTGCTTTGTACTTGGTCAGACTGAGGGCCAACCTTAGTCCTGCCTATTAGCATATTCGTGACCTGAGGAAACTTATTTGAGCTCTGCTATCTTCAGTTTGCTCAATGTCAAAGTGAGGACAGTAATAGCGCCTGCCTCGTAGGTCTTGAGTATTAAATGAAATGAAGCATGTAAAGTGTTAAGTATAGCACTTGACCCATTGGAAGTACCAAAGAAACAGCAGCTATTATGCAAAAACCGTCCCCAGCAAATGGCTGTCTGTCATCATCTTAGAATATCGAAGGGGATTCCATGCATAATTAAGGCAATGAAATAGTTTTAATTGCATGCCTTCCTTTCCTTTTATTTAAGCCCCTTGCTTTCCTGATTGTCTTTTTTGTGTACTGGGGTGGTGTCTCAGCACCTGTCTTATAAGCATCTCCTTCACATACCTGGAATCATGACTGCACAGCTGGGAGAGACCTCACACACAACTCAACGCAACCCTCTTGTTTTCCAGATGATGGAACTAAGTGTTAAAAAGGATGGCGGGACTGTGCGAGGTCACAGATGCAATCATCAACCAGATTCCAGAATACCTTTCTGGGCCTCCGTCAGTGCTACTTTCAGGGAAAACAAATTAAATTGAAAGCTAGCTCTCATCCTCACCAGCCCGTCTCCTGCCATGAGTTCTTCCAATGGTTTCTGATTCGTCATTCCTTCTTCCTTATGATACTTGCTGGGCACGTTGCAGGTTCTCTGACCTGTTTTACGACCTGAAGACCCCACACCAGCTGCATTACCCTACGGGTGTCTAAGTGTCAACCAGGTTCCTCCCTGAGTCCTGGTTTTTGGTGCCACTGCGCCAACTCAAAGGTCCTTCTCTGATACCTTTCTGGAGCAGCCCTGGGAAAGGTCATGTCCTCCTTTGACCTCTCACGGCTCTGAGTATTTGATAACCCTTCCTGGATTCTACGTCTCTGGACAGAGAAGCTCTGGCTCTTGTATCGATCACCCCACCCTTCTCCATGGAAGAATCCAGAACAGTCTTCTCTCTGTATGTAGAAGACCAACTCCCAGAGGTATATTAAGATACACTAGGGAAAGTCTCTGACTTTTGGGAAGTAAAGCAAAAAGCAGGAGAATTTGAGTTTTGGTTCCTCCTCCCATCTACCTTCTATTTTTTTATTGTTGTTCAATTACGGTTGTCCCCATTTTCCCACCATTAGCTCCTGATTTTAAACAGACGTATCAGATTCTCTGTGGTTCCTCCCACGGGCCACTGCCAACTCTGTTGTCATGTCCCATGGATACAAATATTCAAGCATACTATTTGGTTTAAAGAAGATTCCATTGACATTCTCATTTAATTTTTAAAGCTTAAATTAACTTTTTTCAACAACTAGCAATATTGTGCTCAGAAATCAAATGCTGCTCCAGAATCAAGCAAACAAAGGATGACATTATAGAAAGAAAACCATTTAATTACCCACAATTATTAAATTAAAGGTTTACATGAAAGAAGCAAACTGTGGCCCCTCTTTCTTCAGTTCATCTTATTTTCACCTTGCTTTATTCATGCATTTATTTGTTCTTAGAGGCTGCTTGGCATAACGGATAAAACACAGATTTTAGGCGCATTCAGACCTGGATTCAAAGTCTCCTTCTCTCCTACTCGCTCTAAATGATTACTTTCTGTTTCCTAATCTAAAAAAAAAATGGAGATAATTACAGATCCCACAGGGCCCTCCTAGGAAGATTAATTGAAATAACTATTACTTCCTTTTTCCTTTAAAAATTTTCCCTTTAATTAAAAATATTTCTAGCCCCCTCTCATGTGATTAAAGTTTTACTCTCCCTTGCTTTGCTGAAGGCCAAGGAAGTATAGCTGTGGTGTGAAAATAAGTTATGTCACTTGGAAAACAAGAATGTGAAATTTCAAAAACCGCATCCTACCTCACTTGATTAAAACTACTCTGAAATAGTACTTTAACCCCTCTCCAATTCCACGGGGTGGGTTTGCAAGGTGTATACAGAACACTAGATGATGTTCGAGTGTTCTGATGGCAGAATTATGTTTTTTAAAAAAAGACTTCTGCTTTTAAATCTGACTCAAATGAATATAAACCTTACTCTGAAGGGAGGGCCTGGGCAAGGGTGAGAACGAACTCCCCATCCACACAAAGCATCTGGCACGAGGAAAACAGTACCAAGTCCAGATGGTACCCAGCTCTGACGCAGGCCCGGGAATGCTCTGTGGACAGAAATGCCATATAGATTTTGTGTGAGGAAGCACAAAACACGGTCTTAAAAAATTAAAAATAGGAACTGTCATGGTTGGGTAGAGGGAGAGAACTATAATGCAGTCCATATCCGAATAAGGATTGCTTTGTAAGGCCTTTTATCTATGACTTTCTGCCTGTGCTTTCTTTTAAGATGTGAGGTACCGGGCAATTTCGGGCTGGCGGCTCCATTGGGAATGCGTCGAGGTTGCCAGGGTTGAAAGAACCCGTCGGGAAGGCAAACACGCACAGCACCCAACTGGTTTGTGGGCCATCAAATATGGTTTAAGGGACAATCGCGAGGTCAACAATTGGCCTCTCACTGTTGTCATTCGGCAAGTATTTGGTGTCTCGCTTGCAGATCTCCTGTACCAACTTGTTCTCTCTTCCTTTCCCTCTCTCCTCAGGGAAGCTGAGAGCGAATTATTCTCTGTTGAAATAATTCATCCGCAGGGAGGCCTTCCTCAACCCAGACGGGCGGGATTCTGGCTCTCCTTTCACGCCCAGCTGCCGGGACTGCCTTTTTGAAAGGACTCACCCCTGCCGTTGGAATCACTCGCTCAGAGCCTGTCCCCCCCACCCCAGGACTACATGGCTGCGGGGATGCGCCTGCTTCTCCGCGTCCTTCGCCAGGAGCCACAGCACCTGCACCAGGGACTTGCCTTCGCTACTTCTCCAGGCTGCACAGCAGACGCTGTCCCAGGCACAGGTCATACGGTGATGAGCAAAGAGGACAAACACCCTTCTTGACGGAGCATGCCCGCTTCAAGCGGAGACAATCGGATAAGGGGGCAACGTGCTCTACAGAGAAATGTCTGATGGTGGTAACCGCTCTGCAGAAAAATACCCCAGAAAAAGGGGGCAGTGAGCCTGGAGGGCACTTCCTGGCTTAAGTACAATGATGAGGACAATCCTCTTTGAAGATCTGCACAAAGAGCCTGAGAGGGCCAGGGTATTTGGGAGGGGATGCTTGTTTGCTGAGGAGAGGAACGAGTGAGAGGAGAGGAGAAAGAACACCACTGTGGTCTGGGGGCGCAGTCCTCAGCCCGGCTCTGACCCTCCGCCCAGGAGCACTGTGCTGGGCTAGAAATGGCACACGTGAAAACCTGAGAGAGGCGCTCTGGCTTCGAGCTGTTTGCTTTCTAGTTTGGAATACACAAGAAAGAAAACTCGATTGGGTGGTACAGATCCACAAGAAATCCAGGAAAGCAAGAGTGAACAGAGCCGGGGCCGACTTCATGGAAAATAGTGGGGATGGACCGTGAGCAAAGGGGGAATGGAGGGACGGGACACATTCGTGGCTTTGAAGACACAGGGGAAGACTTCATCTCTGGGGCATTTGGAGATAAGCCTGGCTCAAAAGGGTAGGTTAGAGATACAGTACTTAGTGCCAGAAAAGAAATTTTCTTTTAAAATAGCAGCGCACAGCCAACACTATCCTTGGAGTCAGAAATTCTGTTTTCCTTCCTCTCAGCTACTTTGACTTTAGCCTAAGTCACGGTCAATGAGACTAAATTGACTTTTATAATAATAAAAATAAAAAAATAAATAATAATAATAAAGTAAATCTTAGAAATCCCTGACAGTTTTCTTTCCTTTAAAAGCATTAATTAGCATGAGCTGCTTAAACTTCCCCCTACACTCAACACCAGGGATGTCTCAAAATTGAGATGAAGTGTTAAAAAAACACTAAACTGTGAGAAGTATTTTGGATACTGCACACACTGTGTGAAGACGAAGATGAAGTCACAGGAAGTGAGAGGCTGGGGAAGCGAGGGAGGGCTTTCTCCCTGGGCCTTGTTTGTCCCTCACCTCCCACCCCCCACCCCCACACCCCATCTTCACCACCGCTTCCCCCACTTAATTATTGTGGGGCAGGAAAAGAGAGAGGGGACCAGAAAACAAGGATGAAAAAACACACATCACACACAAAATAATAATAATGCTACTGGAGCTAAGTTAAAAGAAACAATAGACTTTAAGTAAAAATGGATCCTACAGCTAAAGAAGAACAATTCATAATGACAAAGGTGCCATTGGCCAAAACCATTCACAAAGGCTAAATTTATGTAGTCACAAAGAATATAAAGCAAATATTGACAAATTTACAACGGGCAACACGCATCCACAGTCTTATTGGGATAGTTTAACGTGCCTCTCTCAGGAGCTTGTAGAACAAGCAAACGAAATTCAATAGGATTTTAAGATATTATAAAAACTGTAGAAGATTTGATGAGCCAAGTTGACCAAAGGAAAATGTATTTAACACTGAACCTAGCAACAGAAGAATATGCTTTTCAAGCGAATGTGAATATTTACAAATGTGGCCCTATAATGAGCCACAGAGTAAGTCTCCACAAATTTCAAAGGAGTGAATTTATCCAGACTAGGTTGTCTGACCAGAGTGCAATTATGACATAAATAACTAAAATAAATTTTTTAAAAACCCTTCTACGTCAACTGTGATCAAAGAAGAAACAGCTTGGGGTATTAGAAATTATTTTGAATTTAAATGTTCACAAAACACTAACTTGACATATGTGGAGGAGCAAAAGCTGTTGAAGAGAAATTTTCAGGACATACATTAGAAAAGAGGGAAAGAAGAAAAGTAATGAGTATTTTAAGAAGATTAAAAAAGCAAATTAGTCTAAAAAGCGAATAATAAAGGAAAGAAGAGAGAAATTAGAAATTAGCAACCATATCATAGCGGAGGAGGTAAAAAATCAAGTTTGTTCCTGGAAGAAGCTTTTAAAAATCCATAACCCTTGGAAGGCCTGGTTAAGAAATAAAAGGCGGGTGTGCAAATAATTGACGTTAGAAATGAAAGAAGTCCCCACCACTGTAGCAGGCCGAATGACGGCTTCCATAGAAGCAAGGTCCGAATCCCTGGAAACTGTGTTACTTTATTTGGGAAAAGGGGTTTGCAGATATGGTTAAGGATCTTGATATAAGGAGATGATACTAGTGGATTCTAAGGATCATCTCGAGTATTTTTACAAGAGGAGAGAGAGAGACACACACACACACACTGAATATGATGGACCAATGTACATGCAGCAGAGAGAGTGAGAGAGACAGGCCTGGAAGGTGGGAATGATGTGGCCACGGGGCAAGGAACGCCAGCCACCCCGAAAGTAGAAGATGCAAGGAATGGACCATCCAGCAGGGGCGTCCCACCCGCCGACCGCGGGCCGCATGCCGCCCAGGATGGCTATGGATGCGGCCCAGCACAAAACCATACATTTACTTAAAATCATTTTTTTTCCCATCAGTTTTTGTTAGTGTTTTTATCCTTAATGTGTGGCCCAAGGCAACTCTTCTTCCTCCAGTGTGGTCCAGAGACGCCAAAAGTTGGAACCCTGCCTAGAGGCCCTGGAAGGAACTCGGGCTGCCGATGCCTTGATCTGGGAGTAGTGAGATGTGTTTCCGGCTCCTGGCCTGAGGGTGCGTGCCTGCCGTTTTAAGCCAGCAAGTTGGCCATAATTTGTTACAACAGCCACAGGAAACGAATGCAACCACTTTACTATAGATTTTGAAGTCACTGAAAAATTAATAGAAGACTGTGAACCGTGTTAGACCGACGTATTTGAAAACACAGATGAAAGGCATGAACTCCTACAAAAACACAAACAAGTCAAAAAGAAATTCAAAACTTGAAATGGTGCTACAATTATTACTAAATATAATCCTAAATAAGTAATTTTTACCTAGAGAAAACACAAGGCCCACACCATTTCCCTGGAATATTTTAGTGCGCCTTTACAAAAAAAAAATCAATCTTATACAAATTCTCCCAGAAAAGAAAAGATAAAAAGGTTCCATTCTTCCAACTTATTTTATGATAACCTTTATATCATAACCTAGCAATTAGATTATAAAAAATTATAGAATTTTCTTGTTCATAAATAAACAGAGATGGGAAAATTCTTACAATATAAGCAATCCAAATTCAACAATATATAAAGAGATTAATATACCATGATCGAGCTAGATTTCAGGAATGCGAAATTAGTTTTATATTAAACTAACAATCAATATAAGTTGCCCTATGAGCAGAATAAAGGAGACAAATCAAAGAAAGTTAGTAGATGCAAGAAAAAGTATTTAATAAAATTCCAAGTGCAAGTACTATAAAAATTCTTAAGAAACCAGTAGAAAGGGAGGCAACATTCTTACTCTATTAAAGGGTGTCCACAAGGAAACCACGCCACCCCAGTGAATTACAAGGAACACACCTGCACCAGCCGGATCCGCAGGCAGAGACAGAGCCACTCGGTCAAGCCCTGTCTCGTCACCCCAGTCGGCTCCAAGAAATCAGAGCCTATTTTATTCCAGGGGGGTTGTTCGCTTATGCAGAAAAAACTGACTGATAGAAAGCTCAGTATCTAGAGATGATGCTGCTGCTGTGAGGAAAACCTAAATACGTGGACGTGGCTGTGGGACGAACACAGTGGGAATCTTTCATAAAAAGGAGCAAAATGGCAATGGGTGTCACACACAAGCAACCCACTGATAAAAGTTTTGCCATCAGTACCTTGGAAGAAAGAAAATAAATCTAACAACGTTATGGACCCGAAAAGATAATTTATAGTCAGAACGCTACAGGCATTGCTTTTAATTGCCTATAATAAGATATGACTAGAAAGAATCTGAATCAGAAATAAACGGATCAGTTTATAATCTGAATTTAGAGGGTGTGTAGATCATTCACATAGAAAATCCAGGACTGTAAACAGCTGATTGGAACTAATAAGGAAGCTCAGCAAATTCCCAAGTAAGAGATCAGGTTGCACAATGAGAGAGCACTGCTTTACTCAAAACAAAGAAACCTTTCACGAATACAAAAACTTAGTTGAAATGTGTACCAAGGGTGTTGCCCTTGGACAAGTCCTTAAACTTAGCAAAGCCTTATTCCCTCATCTACGAAATGGAGATATTAGAAGTACTTGTCTCATAAAGCTGTCATGAATATTCAGTTTTATAATACATTCGGAGAAGTAGCTTAGCACCCAGCACACAATTAGATTCAGGACTGGTTTCCAGCCAAAGCTGCATTGCTCACAGGTGTGCTGACTTTATCCTACTTGACAGCTGTCTGCCCAAAGCAAGCCACCGGAAGCTTTTCCAGGGTCCCACCGCTACCCAGAAAAGCAGAGCTCCTAGGAAACTTTCAGAAATGCCATGAAGTGAAGAAGCCGTTATTAATTTACACGCAAACATTTCTGAGTGGTCCCAGACCCAAAATTCAAAGCACACACAATGTCTACTTTGTTCACCACAATCCAAATGCTTCATTAAGTCTCATTTAATGTTACGCGTAAAAGCCTCACGGGCTCCCTTAGGCTTTTGGATACCTACCTAGGACACACCTTGCATTCTGATGGGGACACAGCCTCAACCGGGAGGACGCACCAGTGCTTGCAGACACAGATCGGGGCGGTGGCCGCCTGGTGGGAGCGTGGTCCTGGGAAGGAGCCGCCCGCCGCCGTGGCTGCGCCCGCTGCTTCTGTAGCAGCCTCTGTAAAGCAGGCGCCCCATGCTAACCCCACTCTACACCTTTTATCATAAAAGCAAAACCTCTCCCAGGATTTCTTTCCCTTAGTGAAAATAGGCACTAATGTCGGTCTTTTGTAAAAGTGACGTGGGGTAAGACAAACTTTCTTGTCTTTTATTGAATGCACTGGGGGGGCCACGGGTGAATACAATTATATAGGTTTCAGGTGGACAATTCTATAACACATCATCTGTGTATTATACTGTGTGTTCTCCAACCCAAGTCACATCTCCCTCCATCACCATTTACCCCCCTTTACCCTCCCCTACCTCCCCCACCCCCTTCCCCTCTGATGGTCATCAAGCTGTTGTCTGTGTCTCTGAGGTTTTGCTTTTTCCCCCCACTTTCAAAAACAAGGGATGGTGCTTATACTGCGCATGTACTGCAAAATACTACCTATATTTTGCTTCTGCCCTCATGACCTCTTCACCCATCCCCCTGTGGGATTATCTCGGAGTCTAATCCAGGCTCTCTTGGTGAAAGAAAAAAAAGGGGGGCAGAAAAAAATGAATTTTCACCATATTGAACACGGTAAGCTGTTTCCTTATATTATCTGATTTAATTCTAACAGTAATCCTTTGACAGTACATTCACCCCCATTGACTGAAGTTAAATAGACCGTAGTAGCAAGGTCACAGCTGGTGAGGGGCAGAGCTGGGGTTTGAACCCAGTGTAGCTGACTCAGAGCCACACATGACACTATCACGTACGATCATCTGTCATTTCCCTCAGGCTGTTTCAGCAGCACCAACTCTTAGTAAACTACCACAAGGAACTCCCGTGCCAAATTCCCCAGGTGTCATATCTAAGTGTCATATCAAAACATCATTCTACTTATTAGCCAGACCAGAAATTACCACCAATGACACACAGTGGTAGGCAAAAGTAGGTATACTGTTGTATGTGAAACAGTTTATTCCTACAATATTACTTATTACTGTATCATTTCCCCAAACAACTGTAAACCTACTTTTGCCCACCCTTGTGTTTATTTTTGTGGAGAGATTTTTTTCAATATGCACACTTGAAAATACAGTTAAACCTTGGTTCTTGAACCTCTTGGTTCTCGACCAGGTTATTCATGGAAAAAAACGTCGTCTAACAAAATTTCGGGTCTCAATTCTCTGCCCAACAACCCTTTCGTGCTGACACCTGTATGATCAGTCACGTGTCTCTCAGGTGCCAAACAAAGGAGATTCGGTTTCCAAACAAATCGCGTTCCGAACGGTTTTCCGAACAAATGAAGTTTGAGAACCGAGGATCCGCTGTATTAGCCATGGAGTTGGCACTTGGGGCCTGCTCAACTCACGCTGTTCACTAAAAGAAGACCGAAGCAAGTAAAACTCTAGTGGGGATAAGGAATTTCGGAGATAGCAATACCAAGTACCAGCGGGATATTTTTATACATTAACGTGCACTATTTTTCATTTGTAAAATATGTTATCATATATGAAAAAGAAAAAAAATGCCAACCCTTGCATAGCTCTAGACAGCGTTTTGGAAAATGCTCTTCTGACTTTAGTTTTGTGGGGTTGGTTTGTTTTTGGGTTTGTGTTTTTTCTTAGCAGCCAGTTCTGCACTTTCCAACAAAACTGTGAAATTCGACTGGGCATGACAGATTGAATCGAAGTGTGAATAGTATGATTTAATGCCCCTGCTAGTCTGAAATGTTTTCTTGTTTGGCCATCTCAGCGACCCCTCCCAACGGTCTGTATGTCTTTCCTAAAACAGCTCTCCAAAGTCCAATCCATTGCAAAACACACGGATCACTGCGATTTCCATAAAGGCAGTAGGCATTGTTTTGTAAAATAAGGTCCGGTTCTCATTTGACTACCAGCAACAAAACGTGTATTGACAAAAATCTTCAGTTTCAAAATCTTTTGGCAACGCTGCGGCATAGGCCCTGCAGCAAAGGGCTTCAAATACATGGTCTAGGATGTTCTCTTCAATTCTTTTTTAAAATAATATTGGAAAAGGATACGGTGTGCTTCTAGAGCATTTTCATTCATGTCCTGGGCTTCTGTGCTGTGTTTACCGTGGTGCCGGTTAAAAATATTGTCACACACACAGACACATTTGGTTTACAACCTCAAGTTCAAAAACACTTCTTTCTTGGAGCAGATTCCCTCGCAGCCACATTTCTGTGCCATGCTATGGCCCTGCGTTGTTAGTGAGACACAGTGAGACACCTTTCCTTTTTTAAGGCCATACAATGGACGGGACAGTTAATTATGGATCGGCTGGCATCTGTAATGAAAAAGGGAGTTCTCTCGATCTCCTGTGTGGCTGCAGTCATCATCTTCCTGCAGCTATGGTGTCACCTATTATAATTTTTCTGCTAATAAACAAATTTGAACTAGCCAGGAATCCTAAATTTTGAGGCTAGTTGTTTATCTCAAGTACACTCCAGAGAAATAGTAATGCAGTTCTGCTTTGAATTTAATTTAAACAGGGACAGGCAAAACAAATCTCTGTGGAGGACATTTGACAATAATAAAATATTTCTCCCAGCGGGGGAGCTGGTAGCAATTGCATTGTTGCGATCCAAGCCCACGTTCCAGTAGGGTCATTACCATCATAACAAGCCCTCGGACCAACTGGGTTGGACATGCAACATTGGGCCCCTGATGGGCACATTATTTCAGACCTTTAACTTCACGGAGAACAAGACAAATACTCCTGGGGAAGGGGGATTATATTTTGAAATTCCTTTCTTTTCTATTTTGCTTCATAATAAGATGTAGTGTGCAATCAATCTACGTTATTTGCTTGGTTTTGTCTTTGTATTTTTCTCCACACTACCGAAGAGCTTGAGGCCCGACTTAGAGATTTGGGAGCGTCAGAAACACTGATTTGAACAGTTCTTTCTATATCTACGTGACTGTGGAACTATCCATTCGGTAAGTAACCCATTGTAGATGAAACAAAAACGTATCCAAGCGTCTCTCTTCTGCTTTTTACAGATTTATCACAAATTAAATTTCACACTTAGCAAAGGGTCCCTGAAGTTTTGGCATAGGCCCAAGAACGAAGTGGTCTATCTCCATTCTATCTCCTCTCTACCTCTTACCTAAATCAGCAACTTGGAAAATATAGGTAAGATAAGTCACTCTGAGAAATCAATTGTGTTCTAAATGTGTTGCTGTTTTTCTTTTTATAGTAGAAAAAAACAGGTATTTTGAGCTACACCTAAATCTTTTAAAGCATATGAAAGGGTTTAAGAGTAGGATTAACAATTTTTGAAAAAAATTGTGACATTCTGCACGTTTGTTTTTAGCAGGTGTCCCCGTGTTTAAATGGAGTATAACCAGAAGGTGTGGCTTGGGAGTCAGCAGTGAGATGTGTTTTTCGTGTGTGCTGCAAAAGCTGGGATGGGAAGGATGAACACGGGGGTGGGGACAGTGGAGTGCAACATAATCCAAGTGCATTTCATTGGTTTTTGACTTGTGAGTTAAAAAGAAGTCCATTGTGTTGAATTTTTTATTGCTTCTAGAGAGAGAGGGGGAGAGAGGGAGGGAGAGAGAGGGAAGGAGAGAGAGGGAGGAGAGAAAGGGGGAGGAAGAGAGAGGGAGGGAGAGAGGGAGGGAGGGAGAGAGAGAGGGAGGGAG
>CM052546.1:87520704-87557561 GCA_028533065.1 Trachops cirrhosus | reverse complement strand
AACCTTTTGGTGCATGGGACTATGACGTTCCTACCAATGCTTCTCTCAATATTTTTAAAAATCGGTCTAAAACCTTCACAACAATTCAGAGCCAATGTATGAAAAGCTTTTTAAAAAAGTTTTAGGACATCCCTGGCTGATTTGAGAAATGCATAAAATTTAAAACAGCGGTTTTCTCATCTTGTCACCTTAAAATCACCTGGAGAATTTTTGTTTGTAATTATTCCAAAGCCCGGGCCGCGTCTCAGAGCAATTAAAACCCAATCTTGGGGGGTTTGGAATATGAGCATCAGGAGTTCTTAATACTCTTCAGGTGATTCCAAGGTGCAGCCTAGTTTGGAAACCACTATTTTAAAGAAAAATCACTTACACACAACAGGCACAAACCGAAGCCACCCCTTCGCACAAACAGGAGACCCACTTGTCAGAGCTACCCGTTGTTTATAGATCCAGAAATACAACCTGCTAAAACGCCCCAAACTGACTTTGTTATTTCCTTTGACACCCGAGGCATCTCTGATGAACATGGCAGTCTCCGAAAAAAAAAAAAAAACTGCTCTGCAATAATTCTGAATTATAGAAAGGAGCAAGACAATCCTGACACTTAAGTCCTTAAAGCGCATGTGTGTGTAACACAGGTGTTTTAAAACGAGGACGTCCATGGCAGATTTACAGGCACGATTTTTTCCTTTCAGATTTGTTCCTTGCATTGTCTGTGTTCCACCCAGATACTGTGAAAACACCCCAAACACTGAGCTATTGCAACTCAAAGGACATGAAAGGAGGAGAGAGGCAGAGTTCTGTGGCAAGCCAGTGCGTCTCGGTGCTTCAGGTCCTCCCAAGCCCCTACCTCCGATTCAGCTTGCGTCTCTAGAGAACCAGCCACCTCTGAAAGGTGAGAAGTACAGTGAGCAAACGCTGACACACCACTCACGCGAAAGGCAGCAGGGACAAGAACGCACATATTAGCACCTTGGTGATGGCTGCGGGAGGGTCCAGGGGACGCGCAGCTACCCCGGAGCAGCAAGGGCTGTAACCTCGGAGTGAAAGAGGCAAGGGGAGGCCGCCGGCTGTCAGCACAGCGGCTGAGCCCTCTTGAGCTGGGAGACAGCTCCCCGCCTCCCGCGCACGGATCTAGAAACTGTTGATTTCTCATTCAGGAAACCTGGTCAACGGCGCCAGGGCTCCTCCTGAAAGCGTGCGGCTCTCGCCTACGAGCTCCGTGCAAACACGATTTAATTGTGGATGCAGGGAAAGAATAGGAATCGCTCGTTTTAACGCGATCTTAAAATAGGGGGAAAGTTTTCTGTTATGACATTGACACAGAGGCGATGATTTGGAGTAATGCAGGATGATGCGGAGATGCTTTAAGATTAAGGAAGAGCTATATAAAGGCTTGTCAGAATGAATTCTAGGGTGCCAAGAGACATTTTGCATATTTAAGAGTATGCAAAGTGTCTTGTGGAACATTAGAATTCATCCTGACAAGCCTTTATATAGCTCTTATTTAAACTCCCGCTTTATTTTTAGGGAAGAGGTACTCCGAGATACTCTTTCAATGGAAGCAGCAAAGGGCCCTGTTTGTTGATTTGGTTCTTTCGTGGTGTGTGTGTGTGTGTGGGCGGGGGGAGGGGGGATAAAGAAACACGATGCAGAAGAGCAATCAAAAGTGGAAGCTTGTTTAATATTGCTCTACCATCATCCTGAAAGGCGTAATAATTTGAGTTACACGTCTGAACTGATTGGAGTTACAGAATCATATCTCCTTTTTGCATTTAACAATATATACAATATAAAATAAATACATTTACACAAATGGACATCGGCTGGAGCACACGGTATGGTACACATCACAAAAATATACAATTGATTGCTTTACAGATGTGAGGCCCATCTACAGCTATAGACATGGTTTTATTAGTATTATTATTATTGTTATTATTATTCTTTTTACTACTGGCTATAATGCAACTCCTGGATTATTATAAGCAGTTTAAATTTTTTTTTGTCCTTTTACGATCTTTGCACATAAGACTGCCATAAAATGTTTTCCTAGGCAGGTAAACAGAGACGCTTAAATAATTAAAATACAATCACCAACACCCATTTTCTCTTCTATAAGAAAAATAGCAGTTTTAAATTTTTTATATCTTTTATGTTATCATTTAAATGCAAAATAGTGGAATAAATACAACAATCTGAGCTGATTGAAACACAAGTGTAACAGCAGGTAGTCACACAATCATATTGCTTTAAATAAGAACAAACTGAAAAAGAAGAAAAATAGAAATTAAAATCATATGGCTAAAACATACACCTTGAAAACTTCCCAAAACGTCACATTAAGTAAATGGTCTTGCTTGAAACTCGAAAAAACTTACCTCCAGCGAGGTTTAAGAGGAGCATTTGCCCTAAAAGCCGGTGCAGTTCTGTACGGTTCTCTGAAATCTGCGTGTTAGTTGTGTTTTCTAGTTATGCTTCCCTTAAACTGAAAACTAAAGACTGCCCTTCCTTGTTTTCACGTATCTCCATCTCGTGTTTTCAGTTGGTTGGCTCTTACTTCTGAAGCCCAAGTACTTTAATGTGATCCAGTAGAAACGATGTATATATTATGTATACTTTATTTATATAGTGTGTGTTTGAATAGTAGCAACTTAAACCCTGCACAGACTTTCTGGAAAATAATCTTTTTAAACACTTACATATATAAATAATCTTATAGAATCAGCACCTTTTTTATGTCCCAGGAGTTGGATTTTTCTGTTGTTATTTTGAAAGGGATGTGCCAATTTCTGAACTCCTATCACAGCTATAAATTTCAAGTTATTGACCATCTGAATGAATTGCTAATGATGATTTATCTAGGATCACACTACAGTCACTTCTCTAGAGAAACCACAATCTACAATATAGTCCCATATAGCTAATGATAGATACACAGTATTTCTAGCATCAGGCTGATGAAACACCAACCCAAGGTATTTCGTTTAAAGCACACAAAAGTAGCAACAGTTTTGGAGACGTATCCGCACCAAAAAGTTTTGCAACAACACAGAGCGAGTTAATAACAACATCTGAGAGATGAGTGAGTGAAAGCCATATATACAGCATTTAAAAATTAGACTTATCTATATTCTTGAAATATTCAAAGTTTTATTTCTAAGCTATACATTGGTATTCTATAATAAACCATTAGAGAAATTATTCCTTGTTTTGAAAATATTATTATGATTTTGATGTGTATCTGTTTCGTAGTGGATACTTGTTTGGAGTTTCAATCTCTTAATTATTATCAGGAAGAACCTTATTACCGGTAAGGAATAGAATATACTACTGTAGTCTCCTGAGGAATTGTACATCCAGTACTGTCTCTAATTCTACCCTGTGTCTAAAAGCACACACCACAAGAATCCAAACACCACAAGAAGAACAAGACAAACAGTCTTTGAATGCAACATAAAATTCAGAAAAAGCACAGCAAACATGAAACATTGAAAAGCTGAACTACATTTCTTTTGTTTGTTAGGATTACAATTTTAATTACATCTGTGTACATAGAATAAGACTGTTCACATAGTACAGGGAGCAGCTACTAACACTGGTCCATTGGTATAGCATTTGATGGAGGTTACTATTTCTTCTGTTTCTTGGTTATTCAGTGACTGTAGATTTCGGGGGCATCTAATTGATTTCTTCATTAGATTACACCTCTCAACAGTCTGGAACCTGACTGACTTTCTTGCTGTGACAACACTGGTTGAAAAAAGCAGATATATCGGCTTAGCTCTTGGCAAAAACTGCAGGTTAATTGAAACAAACATTCCTAAATGAATCAACTCATATGGACAGGTTTTAGAATTTGGTCAGGCGTCTGTTGTCCTTGATGATGTTTTTGTTGTTGTTGTTCAGATTCTGGCATTCGCCTTATTGCCTCTTAAATGAATACTGGCTCACAGCTCCTCGGGGAAAGGTCTGTAACTTCACAAACAGGCGGGAACTCATTCCTAGCCACCGTGGCAGGGCAGCTAGGAACTGTATGGCGACTGCACCCCCCAGGCCGAGAGGTGCACTTCTCAAACTCCTACGGATCTGGGTTCCATGCGCAGCACTCATACACGTGACTACCCAGAGCCACGGATGGCATGATCTAGTCCTTTGTGTCAGTGGACATGTGGGTAAACTGGAGCTCATGTTAAGAAATCGATGTTTGGGACCAGACTGGCACACAACATAAATTGCATCCGTGATAATATGCACCTTCCCTTCAACTATTGCTTGAGTAAGTTAAATTCCCATATTAATACATGGCTGAAAAGTGGTAAAGCTGGTACAAAAAAAATCTCCATTTGTAAGAAGAAAGAAAACGTTTTTGTTTAAAAATCTTCCTTCAGGATTCATCTGTCCTTCATTATTGTCCGTAATTGTTCAAAGCCAGCACAAAATTGCAGTATTCTTATTTCTCTTTAGTATTGCATGAATGAATAAAGCTTAAACTATTCCCTGAAAAAGTTACATAGTAGCTAAACTAACAAATACCTGGAAGACTTGAAAAAACAATTAAGGAATCAAATGGCTGTAACTGATCTAGATGGGAAAGCAATGATAAGAAGCAGCCGGAGCAACGATGCGACGTTGCTTAAGGTGTCTAATTAGAGGCTGCTCCCACGAAATCTAATACTGCACTCAGTCAATTTGCTTATGTTGCACTGTACTTTAGGTACGGCGGTTCTCTCTTTGATTCCTTAGTCATTGGGGACATTATGGTTCACAATAAGTTCACTGGCATCCATATTATGGATTTCCATCCTTTGGCAGGGCTGGCTTCCTTCTCTGTTCAATTAGAGACCTCTTTTAAAAGTTCAGCAGCAGAAGGAAGGGAGGGAGGGAGGAGGGAAAGGAAAGATGAAAAATTTTCTTACAATTAGAGCTATTTAAAATTTGGAAGGATGAGAAGAGAGAAAGGAGAGTAGGAGGAGGGAAGGAAGGAAGGAAGGAAGGAAGGAAGGAAGGAAGGAAGGGGAGAGGGAGCCAATAATCATGAAAGTCAAAAATAAGGGAAAGGAGGAGTAAGAGAAGGAGGGAAAATAAAGAGGAAGAGAAATGAAAAAAAAAAAAAGATGAGATCAGAAAGATGAGATAGAAAGAAATTCATCAGGAAGATATGGAAAAATCAGAAAGCTGCTTCGTAGTCTTGCTGCTAAATGGTCAGTGCAGTCTTTGTTGATTTTTGATGGTGTTGACTAAACTCTATGTTTCCTCGACATTACCCTCGGGTTTATTTTCCCTTTTCCAGCGTGCAGGATAAGGAGGCCCAGAAGGCCTTCGGTCAGACCTTGGCCTCCAGCATTTCCAAAAAAAGTTTGTGCATGGGGACTTTGCCTTCGAGTTTGATGTTGTAGAAATGCTGCACGGCCTTCGTGGAAGTCTGCCTCAGGAGGGGCAGCGTCATCAGCATCTTGCCGGCCCTTCGAGGGTCTTCCATGTGCTGTCCAGCTTCGTAATCCTGCAGGGCCTCATGTAAGACATCCTGGAGCTTCTGGACAGCTTCCACGTCCTCTATGTGCATGGAGTCTGTACCAGAGGGCAAAAAACACAAGCCATACTATTAATGATGAGAAAACCTGTGCCTAACAGTGTTATGACAGTTAACAGTAATAAAACCCTAGGTATAACCGCGTCATGACAGTTAAATGTTATTCTTGAACTCCTCTAAGCTCTAAGCTGTGATGTGTTCAGAGCCTCACCTTTCCAAACTCTGTCTACATTTCCCGACAGTAGATAATATGCAGTGCTTACTTAGAACATGGGAATTATCACAAAAGACCCATCATTTAAAAGGTGTGGGTTTCTCTCTCTCTCTCTCTCTCTCTCTCTCTCAAGACTGAGCAAGAGGAGCCTTTCTTTGAACATATGACAATCTTGGCTATTGTAGTCATTATGCCATTCATGTATTTATTCATTCCTTCAACAATTATGGAAGGTCACCTATTGAAAGTATTACTTTCATTGCTGTGGAAGTAAAGTTGTTTAAAATTCGGACCTTGCCCTGAAAAAGCTCATATTTCCCAAAAGGAAAAACATTAATGACCAAGATTTTAAGAATTTCATGTAAATACCCTGAATCTAACACTGTGTTCAGTTGTAGAATTTTTAGGGTATTCTTCACAGCTCCTTGAAAGATCCCTACATAGTCTGCTTCTCCACTGATACACAAATAAAGCCTTTACATTAATGAGGTCTGAGTTTAATTTAAAAATCTAATTCGGTCAGGCAAGGAAAGGGTTAACAGGGTTGCCACGTTATTCTTGCAAGAAATGTGAGAGGGTGGGGCGGGGGATAAAACTTACAGCTCTAGTTCTAAACCAGACACTTAATTATATACAAGTTTGAATCATTTAGCACGTTTTATTGATTCTGATGACAGTTTATCTGTTAATTACACATAATGGGGTCTTTGGGGGGATTCTGCATGTTTAATAATTCTGGTTCTCGGAGAATGCTGAGTTCTAAGATATATGTAGTTAGTCTAATCCTTCATATAATTCAAACATCAGACCACATGCACAAAAAGGAAATGTGATTTAAAATCAAGTGGCTAAACATATGATAAAAAATTATGGCAAAGTAATCAAAAGCTTGAATGCTGTTTTTGAATTTTTTAAATTTCTGTTTTAGAGAGAGGGGAGGGGAGGGAGAAAATGAGGGACAGAAACATTGATGTGAGAGGAAAGCATAGACTGGCCCCCTTCGTCCGTGCCCCCGCCGAGGACCCATCCTGCAGGCCAGGCGTGTGCTCCGACTGGGAACTGAACCAGTGACCTTTCGGTTTGTGGACAACGCCTAACCAACTGAACCACATCAGCTGGGACAAAAGCTTGACGGCCATTGAAAGTGGTAACATGTTTTGAAATTGTCTTTTATTTTGTTTATTGTTTTTCTTTTATGAGGTCATTTGGAATCATTTTGACTGAATTATTGGTGAAGTACGACTACTTATGTTAGGTGGTTTGAGAGAGTTCTGAATAACCTGGACTACCATTATTTTTAAGTGTTAACTGCTCAGGACTCGATTCCTGCCTGAAGGAGCCCAAAGAAGGAATTCTTCCACATGGGAAATGTTCACAGTGGGGTCCTGGAGTGGAATGCAAGGCACTCTCCAGCATGTACCCCCATCTTTCCATACAGACTGCTTCTTTCTCGAAGTCTCTCCAGTATGGTTCCCGGATGAATGGTAATCCCATCCACTTCCTACGGCTCTTGTCTTTCAAACAAGCACGTGTAATTTTCAACCCCACTGAGGGTTGGTAATATTGGTGACAAAAAGTAGTCACAGAGATGACAACTACGTACTCTGATACTTGCCTCTGTTTTTGCATTACATGCTGTGTGAGGGGAAATGGGGGCAGGGACACTCACAACGGTGAATGCCCAGGCACGCAAAAGGCCTTGTACAGGAAGGGAGCAGAGATGAGGGGACCTGTCCTTGTACTAAGAGTCAGCACTCTGAGAAGTAACAGAGGGAATAAAAGGGTGGGAAAACAGAAATGGTCTTCTTTATAGACAAAGTTAAAACAAAGGAAGTATTTTCCAAGCAGAATGTCCCCAAACACAGAATATAATAAATACACCTGGTATTAAGAACCTGTTTCAGGCACGGCCTCTGATCAGCACTGTACGTGTGACCACTGCCTCATTTCATCTCCCAGCTTCCCCACAAGTCACCTGGTACAGGGAGTAAGGGTCAGAGTTCGGCTTAGCCTCGGGTTTCTTTGAATCACAGCATGCTGCCAGAATTTATAACCCTGTACATGACATTTCTTTTCCTTTTTTTTAAATGAGTTGAAATTGTCCTCTGAACTCATCCCATTCACCCTTCTACCTTCATCAGGAATCTCCTCTACATCGCTTTCCTGAAGACATTTCCAGTTCTACTCGGGGAGAGCATTCTACTTTACAAAAACAGAGCTAACTATTTAGCTCTGAAGACACAGAAATATCTTCATATTTTTCCAAATGTGTCTCCAACTTCCAAACTTTGGTCCCAGCTACTGGGACTATACAGGGGGCATTTCCTTCTTCTACAAGGAAGATCTTTAAATGCTTGAAGTCAGCGGCAGGGCGCTCAGCCCCCACCCCCAGTGGAGCCTCCCCTCCCCACCACTCTGGCCCGGCAGGAGATGTATTATAGGATGTCACAGGAAATGAGGCGAGAACAAATAGCAGGGAGATATGCTCACAAACAGCAATTAAGACTTCAAACTATTCTTTAAAGGCTGTGATTTAGCGTGTGAGATTTAAAAATGATTTAATCAAATTACTATGATAATTTAACTTCCCATTTGCAGAAAAAGATTCTAACTCATTTTAGCTTTACCCATTCTCGGATCTGCTAATACTTTAAATGCAAACTCACTAAATCTGAACTATTTAATTAGACCATGATTCAGCTGGCAGACTGCTGAAGAAAATATTAATCTCCATTAGAGATCCTAGTTCAAGTTCGGACTCTGTAGCTTTCTTTAATCTTTGTTTTGCTCTTCAGGCTAAATTTATAGATTTATGCCAGACTCAATAGAACTGGCATTCATTTATATAATTATTTAGCTTTGGTTGTTGGTGATGGTTTCTTTAACTCTATGTTTTTAAAGGAAATAGTGCCAGTATTCATGCAGAAAAAAATAACCCTGATATGCCTAGGCCCAAGCCCAGACTTCTTGAATCAGAAAATCAACATTGGGGCTGGATCAGGGCACCAGCATCTGTTAACATCTAGGTGATTCTTTGGACAAGCTAGGCTTGAGAACTATTGAACTAGACAGTAAGACAAACAAATGTTATTTTAAGAAAGTCAAGATTTCAAAAGATAACTAGAGTGTAAATGATAGATATATCATCACCCATATATTAAGCTTCAACTCCTAATCATAGAATAGAATCGATTCATTAACTTCCGATATTTTACTCTCTGAGGTGGGAGCCGAAAGGAATGGGAATTTCTCCAGTCATTAAAGGAGCGGAACACAGTGTGATGGACACGACAAAGGAGCGAGATAAAGCTCCTCTGTAAGAGAGAGTCTGTGTCTCAGAGCTTCCTATGCAATGCCCAAGGGGTCTGAGAGAGCGACCCTCTGGGTTGCCCCGAGCTGGGGTGCTGAGGAGTGCTGGCTGAGGCTGCGGCCGATGGGCTCCTGATGGATGGAGGAGTTGGCACCTTTTTAAAAAAAGAAGTAGCAGATCATAAGGTTCTGATTAAAAGTAGGCAGACTGGATTCAGGAAGATGGCGGTAGTGGCAGCAAAATATTTTAATCTCTCTAAATTTGCATATGACAATCAAGTGATCAAGAGAGAAACTGATGGCAAAACTGAAAACCCAGAGACATCACTTACATAAAAACTGGGTGGCAAGGTGTCCCCAAGATACACACACATCATCATCCGATCATTGTGTGTGTCTGTGTCCCCACCTCTGTCCCCTGACGGGGCCCAGGATGAATGGCCAACCCAGGGATGTGGCAATGAGTCAAGAGTGACCTAGCATCCAGGTTATAACTGCATTCCAGACCCTGGCCTGGAAATATTTTAGATGAGCATGGAGCACCTTGTCATACTAGACAGGAAGGGCATTATTAAACTATTAAGCCACTCAAAAGAATACCAGAAGCTAACCTGAAGGCTGGCCCAAAGTAGAACTTCACCAACACTAAAGGACAGGAAGGACATTATCAGCACCTGTGTTCCAAACTGACCCCAAATTCGAGCTTGAAAAAGGATTATAACTGCAGTTGATTGAAATCCATTGAATATGTTTAAATACATGTGTTTCTAATGACATTAAAAAATAGAGTGCCGATTCTTTATCTTGAGAATAGGCAAATAAAGAGAAAAATCAAGCATTTAGTCTACCTTTCCTAAACAAACTGTATCACTGGTAACAAAATAAGGATGAGAAAAAGAATCACTTTATATAAATATCCCAACTACTGAATGAAAACAAGAAATGGTAAAATTACAGATCACCATTTTGCAACCCCCAGTGATGGATGGATGTAAGTAACGAGCATCACAAGGAGACAAGCAGATGTAACGTGCTTCCCAGTGGAAAGCACACCCTTTGTGGGTGCGACGGGGATCGAAACCAGTCCGATTAAGTCTCTGGATCCAGACTCGAATTTGCACAAAATGCAAAGGGCAGAGAAGGAGGATGAATTACATTTGGAGTATGCAATCTGCCAAGTCCAGATTTCTTCAACAGAGGAAAAAAAATGAAAGATGAACTTTTAGATTAAAGGAGAATGACAATTCCATAAGGAATTTTTTTAGAGGTTTTTGATGGACAAGACACAACTACTGTGCCTGGGGATACACCTCTCAAAATAAAACCATCGGAGGACACAAGAAATTGACAACTGTCGAAGTCAGGACAGTGGCTGCTTTTGTGAGAAGGGAGGGGTTTCCGACATGTCTTGCAAAGGTTTCTTTCTTGACCTCGCTTTTATTCATATTCACGGTGGAAGGGCTGAAAACTGCGCCTTTGGCAAAATCAAGTGTTTTATAAGCGGGAGGTAGAGGAAGAAAAAGGCTTCAAGGCCACTGAAGAAAAGGCCACACTTGTGGCTCTGAAGACAGAGGAAGGGGCCATGAGCCAAGGAAGGCCAGGCCTGCTGCTCTGGAAGCTGGAAAGTCGAGGTTGGGGGCTGTCCCCAGAGACCCTCCCTCCGGAAGGGGCACGGCCCTGCAGATACGTTAACCTAGTGAAACTCATTAGGGACTTCTGACCACCAGAAACACAAGAGAATAAATGCGCGTGGTCTAAAGCCACCAGGTTGTGGCAATTGGTTACAGCATCTGCAGGAAACTAATATACTCATTAAGCTGCACATTTGTTTTCTGTGTGTGTGTTTAATGTGTTGTGTTTCGTGTTAAATTGGTGAAGGGGATAGAGAGGGACTCAGAAACTGCTCGTGGAGCGATCCCTTCTAGAAATTAGTGAGCCGAGGAGAGTTCCCATCAAGACCGCAGAGACACTTGGCAAAACTACCAAGAACACTGTTCACGTATGAAGTAGGCAGTTGGATCTAATAACTTTCAGGTGTTTGCTAACTCAGAGGAGTTGTATTTCTAATGTTAAAAACAGTCACAGTAATTCTGGTTTTGTGCTGAACCGTGGCGAGAACTCCTGATTTCCTGAAACTTACTGTTTCAGGAAAGCTGTTCTCTTCGTGTGCTGCTCTGGCTGTGAAACCAGAATTTTACATCAGCTCCACCACTCACTCTTACACAGAATTCATGTAACACCCCCGTGGTCCACCATGTCTTTCCTGCAGGCTTCTCGCACAAATCCCCAATTATTGTTAGCATTGTTACGTGTATCTCACCAAATGAGACTTTCCTGCTAGGTCCTTTCTCTTCCCTTACAAGTACTCAAGGCCTTCTTCTCTCTGCCTCCAGTAGCTTATATTTTTCTAGGAGCTTCCTAATTCCATTTACTGGGAGTAATAAAGACAATTATATTCAATAAGTGAATGTTGATTCCAGCTTGGGTGGTACATCTTCCAACTTTCCCCAGATCATCAATGATCCGTACCATGGTAATGACCTTTTATAACGGGATGCTCATTATCTTAAGACCAGTAAAAAAAATGTTGTTATGCCACCCCTTAGAAAAAACAATGGCAAAGTATTCTGTATGCTTATTGCCCAGGTTGGGAGCGTAGATACACCTGAACACAATATTTCCTCTCCTACGTCAATGCATAGTGAACACTGAGCGTGATGAAAAACATCTGAGGACCAGTTTTTACTGTTTTACACATTTGAAATATAAATATGTATGACATGTAAGGGTTGCATTACATTAAAAAACAAGCCAAATATACTATCTTAAATAAAATTAAAATAACTCAAACAGTGATGGTAGATTTCAGCAAAAACCAAAGAACAGCTGAATATGTGGTGTAAGTAAGCCTCTGAGTTTTGTGTTTTTTACCTTCAAAATTAACTGGAACAACTATTGAGGGTTTTCAAATATTTAAATGTAAGAATGACAGTATTAGTTCATGATATATATATTTTTGGGGGGGGCATATACCTGAAGATACAGACTATACTTCCACCCGTGTTCTGGTGCTCTAAGTGTTCCTGAATTCACATATGACAAAAACAAAGCTACAAAAAATATGACAGCAATTATCAGGAAGCCAATTCTCTGTTTCCCGGGTGTAAGCACAACATTTATAATTATTGAATAAAGACAGATGTTTAAAATAAGCTGAAATTTAGATTAATGAGACGATGGTGGTGAACATTTTCAGCCATAGAGGGGATGCCAAGATATCCATAAATAACACTGAAATAGATTTTTTTTACACACAAGGTTACTCATGGTGATCTGAAATTTCTAAATACTCAAAGACAATCTATAAGCTTTTTAGGGTCTCTAGAAATCGTAATAAAACATTTTCATATAGATGTATTTATGAGTAGCTTAAAGAATCGCTGGGTCTAAGCAAGATCAAATCTACAACTTTATCACTGTCCTCTCACTACTGGTCCAAAAAAGAAAAAGAAAAAGAAAGGAAGGAAAAAAAGGAACGAGTGGCATCATGTACAGTATCAGAGAAAACGACTTTCTGAGTCAGGAATCCCAAGTAAAATGTCGAAGCTTGCAGGTTAGATGGGAAGAGAAGGACCGTGTTTAAACAGCACAGGGGAGGGGCACACTTAGGAACAACACAGGGCTTACAGCCCTGACTCATTTCTCTTTACTATGGATGCTGGCCCAGTTGCTATTGGTATGGAGAGGCTAAAAGACTTAGAATAACATGAGGGAAAATTTAGTGACAAGGTGAAATTTTCTTAGAAAAAGTGGTGTTAGTACTATAATAAAGGGAAAAGGCGGGTGGGGGGCTTGTTAATTATTTCTGCCTTGAAACAAGAAAAACAAACTAACTAGTTCTTTAAATAACCTCTAATCACCAGTCTAAAGTAGGTCACTTCCTCCTCCTAAGGGAGGAGTGTGTAGGGTTCGACTATTTATCTACAAAAATATGAATGATTCTACTTCTCTACAAAGGAGACAGAAATGCTGCCACTGAGGCGCCCTAAATCTTAATCCATAGCCAGAAAGTCTGCATCTAACTTCTCACATTATAAAATCTTTAGCAATTTTGATGATTAAATCTTAGCATTGCTCAGCATTCATGATTAGTTAATTATCGAAAAAGGCAATTGGAAACATCAAGGATACCAAAACAGGCTTGCTGTACTTTCTAAATAATTATCCAAGTAAATGTTTAAATTTGAATTTCTATATAATTACCAAATAAAAATGCTTTCCCAAACCGTTCATCTAATTACAGGAGATGCTGTAAAATGAAGTCTCTGCACATTAGTTAAATTCTCGGAAAATTCCAACCCCATGTCCCTCTTTGGTTTTCTAGAGAGCAGGACCGGGGGTTCCGGAGGGTTTGCAACGCAATGCCATTTGTCACAGTGAATCACATTTTACAGTTTCACTGGAAGTAGGAGAAGAGAATGCTGCTGTGAGGAAGAAGGCTGCATTCACAAATAAAAGTGTGAAATGCTGAACTCCATTATAAAGACAGAGAGGAAAGTACAACTTCATTGTGGAAAACAATTTCCCCTCTATCAGTCCAAGGATTCAGGCATCAATATTGCAGATGAACTGTTAATTACAAAATCAATTAAAAATTATTTCTAAAAACAGTCACGCGTCCCTGGCTCTCATGGGGGCAATTTGGGCAGAAGGTCTCATCTCACTAGGGCCGCGCCAAATCACAAAGTCGTCATCCACAGCTAAGCAAAAGCAATCTGGTTTTTCATTTTTCAGCGCGGCTGAGCCCAGCCTGAGATTGATCGTCACATATGGCCCCAGAAAACAAACTGTCAATACCTTGAATGCTGCAGAATTTGAACAAATAGCCGTCCGCCCATTCAAGCCACTCATTGCGTCCCATTTAACAGATTTTATTGACAGTTTCCTTCTTGTAATTAAAGGGAAAACTACTGGCCGGCAACCAAGATAAAGTTCAAAGATAGGGTCAGAACAAAAGCAGATGGGAAGGCACGGTGTGGCTGTCAGTGGTACAGAGCATCAGAGCACGCTATCGACTAGCAGGTATCTAATGATCGGCACGTCATTAAGGAGGGATGTATCCGCAACTTTATGCAAATGCTGAGACAGACCTAAGACCACAAGAAAGCATTCAGGAAGGCACAAAGGGGAGAACAACAAAGCGCCAACGATTTTTACTTATCAGAGGTGGCTCCTTACTTTAGCACGTTTCAGTTCAAATGTAAAGACTGTTTATTCCCATAATTCTGACCCCGCACCCGTCAGCAGTAAATACCTTGGAGAGGAAGAATACTCCCTCAGCAGAATTTGACTTTACAGGATTCCAGAAGGTAAGAAGGCAGTGTTCACTGATAACCAAGATCAGAAACACCACCAAATATATATTTTTCCAATTGCAAAATTTGCATTTTTTGAAGGGGAAAAAATGGTTTGTGTGTATTTGTAATTCACACTTATTTTCCCTTGTGCATGCAAGACAATGGAGCTAATTTTGGCCTGAGAATGGCCATACACTACACATTAGCAAATGCACAAGGCGGCAAAAATTCCACAGCTTTCAATAGGCAAATACAATAAAAATAACTCCCCTTAAGTTGATTTTTCTTATTTTTACCTTTTCACTCGAAAGCTATAATGACTCTAATTTTGCTGTTTCATACAAGAATTTACAGCTGGGTCTAGCAAATCTCTGCAGAAGGTAAGGGAGAGGGTGAAACTGACATACTCAGAAATGGAACAGTGACCGCGTGGATATGCCAACCTGAATTAGCAAGAGCTATTGCTTTGAGGGTGACGAATTCTTCTTTCTCCAGCTTCATGCTCTTGTATTTCTTCACCAGCTGTAGGATGGCGTTATTTAGGTCAAGAAGGCCTGCTAACTTGGACTGGTCTTCATCCATTATATAATCGTCTGCATAGACAAGTTCATCCTCAAAGGAAAGAGATCGGTACACGACACCGAGGATCAGGATTTCCATCCAGGCGCTCTGCAGCAGGCTCATCTGGTCGGCCAGGGACAGCGTGGAGAAGCCTGCGCGGGAAGACGGGAGGATCCAGTTACTCAAAAGCCATAATCGGACACATTAGTGTCAAATGACACATCAGTTTCACAGGGCGGATGGCCTCTGCGTTAGGATTCAAAATTATGCCGAGTTTGATCAGACGCTCTTAAATGTTCCCCTGATCATTCTGTGAATGGCAGAGTAAAAGTCACCAACCAGCTTCGACGTGGTGGTGTTTTCCCAATACTTTATAGACTGGGCTGAGGGGACTGCAGCAGGGAAGTAGTTTTGTGTCTTGCACTTGAGGGGAAAATACGATGGAATCGTTAAATATACTTGATTTTTCTGGCTGAAGTCTTAACGATTCATAGAAAGTCAGCGTTTCAACAACCTCATGTCTAAAAACTAGTGTTGATAAACGGAAAAGTTTCTTTATAAAAAGCCAAAAAATAAAGAAAAACAAATAATGTAGGTCATATAGAGGAGTGAAACTTGGAAACCTTTCTCTACAATAGTCATGAACACCTTTGTAACTGGATACGTTGTCCACAACAATATTTCACATGAGTTCCTTTTTAAAATAGTGATTATTGGTATAAAAGAGAGTGGAGTACTTAGCACCCTGGCCTCTTCACTAAGCAGAAAAGCACGTTTATTTTTGGGATCAAGTCCCAGTTATTTAAAAAGTTAAATACAGGGCAATGGGGTTTTGTGGAGAGATTGAACAGAGCCAGAACTTAATTTAGATATTGGCCCCAGGAAGCTATCTCACCTTGAAGCAGATCATTTACCTGTACCTTAATTTTTTAATGGAAAATATAAAAACCATTCAACAAGACACAAATTTATAATATGCTTTCAGTAAGGGTAGCTACATTAGGTATTATTTCTATCTGAAATATCTGGATGACTGTTTTCAATTTACTAAAAACCTCCTCTACATTTATACATGCATGCTTACAGTCCTTTCTGAGCTTGAGAAAACATATGCAAATATATATACATAGAGATATATATGAAAATGAGGTTAAATAGGAAATGATGAAGTAGTACAATTAAGCCTACTTGGAGTAAAGAGATACATTTATGACTTAGAGGAACCAGATCTAAATTCTAAAAGAAATTTAAAGAGTAAGATCTCAGTGAATAAATCTGATACCCAGTGACATACTTTTACCAAAAGTCCTAAAAAAGATTTCTTTTTTAAAAGTTCACCTTCATTTCCAATGTTATGCCAGGGATCCCAAGGGTAACCAACCAACCAACCACCCCTGTGGTCTTTGAGGACAATGGTACCATGATCTGAGGTACTGCTACCAGCAGTTCTACAGAAGAGGAAATTTTTGGATAACACAACTTAAGAAATTTATTTTTACGCCCTGTCTAGACTTTATTCAGTGCACCCCACCTTCTCAGGCTCTTGCCATGGTCACTGTTGTCCCCATTTTTATCCCTATTGACTGGCTCATATCCCCTGTGATAGTAGGAATGACAGCACAGTAAGGGGAAGGACAAGATTTCCCGGCCTGTTGGGGATAGCCAGTAGTTTGGCATTTGGCCCCATTAAGTAGAAGTGTTTAATAAAATCATCAGGAGGGATCAGTCGAGCTTTACTTAAGGGGGACTTCAGGCATCTGTAAAAGGCATTTCTTTCATTGTGTATCAAGCTGCTGTCATGTTAGTTGACGGATCTTCCTTTGGACTGGCTGCGGAAGTCCTTTTTTCCTTTCCTTTTTTTTTTTTTTGTCTTTTCCATATGGGGTTGTATCAATAAATATCCTCATAAAATTAGTATAACAACTGATATCATTTTAAACAGGGCTTCAAAAGAGAAAAACATTGATCTTATCTGAGGAGGTTTGGCTCCATTTGCTTTTGGTTTTGAGAAGGTTACGCTCACATCAAACAAACAAACAAACAAACAAACAAACAATATTGCTCTATTTTCTGTTCCCCCTTCCCAAGAGAAAGAGGCCTTGCATATCTAACACTTTAACTCCAGTAAAGGGACTCTACAGGAATTTCTTTTGTAAGTTAAATGGGTGAAAAATTAAATGGTCACCTAGGAAATTATGACCAAAAAGGCATTTTCAATCTTCTTAGGTCTCCGTTTCCTCTCCATCCCCCACCGGCCATCTTCCGCCACAGCAGATGGACGAAGCCCACAGACCTCAGCCCCTTCCTGTGACGGCCCGTTCTCCCTCTGTTAGTAAATAGATTTACACATTCTCCAATCTCCACACATCTTTCTGCCGAATAATTAAAAGCAGGATGATTAGTTTATTGAGTGGAAGGAGGAACTTTTTTATTGAGGTCCCTCCACGATTTTATCAGGGCCAGCACTTTTACGGTTGCCAGGAGGGCGAAGCCATCCAATTTTTCTTATCTGCCTGATTAATACAAACGCTGTTTCAGGACGCATTAATTAACAGATACAAATCTACGTTCTCATGGAAGGATCAATACGGAGAAGAAAAGAGGCATCAATGTGAATTTAGTGCTGATGATGGAGAAGGCCCGCTATCGACATCTACGTGCGCGGAAACTTGAAAGTTGCTCAGGCCTCTTTGTCCCTGCGATTTACAAATGAACAATTTTTCAGCCATAACGGTGTCTCACATATTTCTTTGGGGTTTCATTAACCAAAAAAAAAAGGCAATAAAAGTTTTTTTTTTTGGCAGATCCTGCCATTTCTTTCTTCTGTGCCGGTGGCTGTGTGTGTGTGTGTGTGTGTGTGTGTATTCTTCCTATAAACCTAAATTTTCCCCTTTCCCCATTCACTTCTTAATAAAAAAAAACAACAAAGGAAAAAGTAAAGAAAGGTTCTACTTTTGGGAGGGGTCAGGGAGGATGGGAAGATGGATATAACATTAAAGGTTGGACGAGTTTGCTTGCTTTCTGCCTTCAAGTCTATTTCAGCTGATTAAAGGAGGTGTAATTTTGCAAAATGATAGGGAAAACAACAATCCACATTTTACACAACAGAAATACAAGTCTGGACTTTTCTCTCTTCTTGGTCTAGAAATAACTGAATCTCAACACGTTAACCCTTTCCTAGCTCACCTCGGCAATCGAGAAGCTAGCAGAAAGAGCTCTCCCAACCAAAGGCCCAGGTAACCATCCTATTATCAGAGAGTTGTGCTCACTTGATCACCAAGGAAGCCAAATACATAAGAGATTACATTTTCATTCCACCAAGTTCACCTACCTGCCCTTTAGGAGTGCTAGCTACATTTTACACACAGACAGACACATGGATACAATACTATTTTCATCAGTAGATCTGAGCAAAGCATAAAAACCTAAATGCCCTGCGTGTAAATGCAAAACACACGTTTCAATAAACTGAGCCGAAGGAACTTGGTAAACACATGAAGGCTCCACGGGCACACACATCCTTGCCCCTGAACGGTAATTACTTGTTTGGGCTGGACCAGCATTTAGTGGTGCTTTATAGCTACTGGGCTAGAAGTTAGAGGTCCTAACCTTCTATAACATGTAGCTTTCTTTGGAGAGAAAACTCTTTCCCAGGTGAAATAAAATATGCTTTGCTGGGGTGTCGTTTGAACTTCCCATTTTGTACATGCCGGGATCTTAATCTTTGGTGTGTGACAGGTTCTAGTTTTAAATGTTCAGCTGTATTACGGCTTTTTAAAATACACTGATACCATGGCGCATTTTTTTCTCCCCCCGCTGCAGCCCATTCCGTGCCTGCCGCTGACAACTCTGATCTGCCTTCATCTCTGTCCTGGAGTCTTGCCATTTAATGTATCTCGGGCATTTCGCTGGCAGAATGACTCTCTACCTTGACCCGCAGTTAAATAGCATGTTTATCTGCAGTACAGTGTGCTCCAAATACAGCAGATGACAGTTGGGAATAACATCATTTGGGAGGATTGAAAAGCTGCTCAAGAGGCAGGTACCCCTGAAGTAATAGGCTTGAAGAAAGTATGTTTTGTGCCAACCCTCTTGCCTCTGTCTCCTGGAAACTTCGGAGGATGACAGCGATGCCCTGGGCACTCGTCACGTACTTTTTTTTCCCCTTAGCCTGGCAAACGGATGCACTTTGCAGTTAACTTACAAAAAAAGGCTAAGCAATTGAAAGTGTGAAGGGCAAAAAAAAGTCTGACGGCCTGTCTTCAAAAATACACTTTCATTTCAGAAAGCATAAATGTTTATTTCCTAAACGGAGTGTTGACAGAAGTAGGCTGCGGTGCAATCCTTTGGTTTAACCCCTGCGAGGCGTTTGCTTCCTGGCCGCTTCCCTGGAACAGACAGCAAGCCTCACCAGGCTTCGGGGTGTCTGTTGATATCAGCTCATCGTGGCATTGATTCGGCTGCTTGCCGCGTGGGAACGGCAGTTTCTCTGTGCCACCGAAAAACTGACTCTTTTCAACAAATAGCGTATCATGCTAGAATCATGATTATGCCATAATGACGCACTAGGATGCAGACGAAGTTCATTGAGAGAAGCTGATTGAGCAACGTGGCAAAAGTGAGCTGCTTTCTTTCTCATACAAATAAACCTGGTGTTTACAGGAGCTGGCAGAGAAAAGAATAGCAATGGCGTGAAGATTTGGTCTTTGCTACCAAGGGATGCACAGATGCATAACCCTCATTAGAGATAAACTTACTCTGCTTTCAAGCCAGTTGATTTTTCCACATGAGCAGACATAGGCTCTAAAACTCACAAAATCCATAGCTCTGGGGCCTGTAGCGTGCGTGTATACATGTATGTGCAGGCATGGGCTCACGTACTATGTATATGAATGGCTTTTTCTTTTTGTTTTTATAGACATGGACTTCATAGACTAGATCTCCAAAGATGTCAGAGCTAAGCAGCTACAAAGGTCAAGTGCAAAAGGTCAGAGCTCGAATATCTACCTGGTGCTATTAGAATCATTTTATTTAAAAATTTGGAAGGGATGATGATGATGACTTCTCTGTTACATTAGGACTTAAGCACTAGATAGGTTACCTACACGGCTACCCTTTGAACCTTTTATTCTCTTATATTTGAATAAGAAAACGTAAGAATAGCTGACAACAATGCAACAGCTCCCTTTCTTGCTGATCACATGCTTCAACATTTGTTGATTCCTTAAAAAATCTGTTTTATACTTCAAGCAGGGTTCCCGGAGATTTTGTGGAGCCATTATTTTTAAGCAGTGGTTCCCCAGGATAAGTATGAATACCTAAAAGACTCAACTCCCATTCAAAATTTACTTGATATCTACGTGGCAGTGTTGACCGCCATGTATGGAATTTAGCAAACGAGTTGGGGAGTGGTGGTGAGAAATTCCAAGAAAGGGAGAACAGAATTGTAAAGGTGACATCTACCAGCCCGAGACAGAGTCATCGCTTCTTAAAAGGAGTATGTACTGATTTTAGAGAGAGAGAGAGAAGGGAGAGAAAAAGAGAGCATGAGAGAGAGAGAGCAAGCAAGCGAGAGAGTGTGTGTGTTTTACTTATTTATGCATTCGTTGGTTGATTCTTGTATGTGCCCTGACCAGGGACTGAACCTGCAACCCTAGAATATTGGGATGACACTCTAACCAACTGAACTACCCAGCCAGGGCCTGCATTATCACTCTTCCCTGACTTTGCAGGGGCCCCCCTCAGACAAGTTCACAATCTGCCTACTTCTGGGCACAGAAATGGAAACCACGCCCCCGTGGCGCTGGGAAGATACTTTATTTAGCAATCGGCCCTTGTCTCTCAGCACAGCTTGCTAGAAAAGTTAAAAGCGTAACAGGAGCTAAAAAAAGGTATTCTCTAGTGGCAACACAGGAATGTCTCAAAATGATGACAAGGGTTTTTTTGTTTGTTTGTTTCTGTGAGTGGGCGGTGTTTAACTGCCAGCCGCCTTCGGAAGAAAAGGCCTGGATATAGGGCAGCTGAATGCAGAATGAGGACGCAGAGACGGTGTACACGGGGTGCGCTGTTTCTTCTGCGAATCTCACTTCCCTGCCACTACCGGGTGACTACGGAGAACCTGAAATACTGCCTTTAGCTTTTCCCAAGCTCCCGCCCCCACTCCCCACTTGACCTCAACTTAACTTCTTCCCTCCTTTCAGCTAAGCCAAGGAGAAAGAAAAAATGTTGGGAGACATCAGTCAGAGCTGCTTTAAAGGATGGAGACCCAGTGACTTTTTTCTCTACAACCTTTATTTTTTGCTAGCTGAAAACAAGAAAGCTCCGCCTGGAAAGATCACCTTTTTTGATGTGACTAAAGTCTGACCACCAAAACAAAAAGGGAAGGCAGTGCTGTAAGATATAGGACTCTAAAAAAATATCCTAGAACAGGGCATTTCCAGTCTCACTTTACGATGATGAAGGATCTGATGAAGGAGCCAGCTAAGGAGGGAGAGGTGTTGTTTTGAAGCCATATTTCCGACTGGAAAGAAAAAGAACTCGTCTTTGAATCTGACTTTCTCTACCCAATCACTGGGAAGAACGGGTCAAGAAATACCATAGGATGTCACAGGGCACTGACCAGTGGACCAAGGGAAGCCAGTCCGGCCTACATCAGCTACGTGAGCACTGTCCCCTTTGGGAAATTCCTAAGTAGTCTCCATCAAGTGTAGCCCAATCCTTGATTTGAAATTCAAGTCTCCAAAAGAAATGCCTACTGACTCTTTCTTGAACTTTGGGGATTTGTAAAGCTGATGGACATTCCTGTAGACACTTAAAGAGTCAGTGGGAAGCATTTAATGGCAAATACCCAAAAGCTAAGGGTTTGCTGTCACTGCGTGACACAGGAGGGAAGAGGCTGATGTGGGGGACAGTGACCTCAAGGCCTGGAGGTCTGGGTTCTAGTGTCACCATGTTACAGCTGGTGGTGTTAACTGGGTCCCTTTTGGGGTTGAACTGTGTCTCCCCAAAGATTACAGAGTCCTAACTGCCAGGGCCTGTGAATGTGACAGTATTTGGAAACAGGGTCTTTGAAGATGATGCAGCTAAGATGAGGTCATTAGGGTGAGTCCTAACCTAATAAGACTGTAACTTTATGAAAAGAGGAAATGCAGACAGAAACAGCTACGAACTGAGGGAAAACGATGTGAAGACACACAGGGAGAATGCCATCTACAAGCCAGGGGCTGTTGGAGGCTACCGGAAGCTAGGAGACAAGCCAGGGGCAGATTCTCCCTCATGGCCTTCAGGAGGAGCCCACCCTGGTCTCAGACTCCCAGCCTCCAGAACCGTGAGACAAGACATCTCCGTTATTCAAGCCACCCAGGCGCTGGTGAGACTTCGCTACGGCATCCTCAGCGCACTGACTCACTTCCACAGTTGCCTCTTCACCTGAGACCTCCACAGGATCTTCTGTCCCCAACCCTGTCTGATTCAGTCATGAACTGGGAGCTGGTGTGTGTGAAGTGCAAGGCTGTGTGGGCCCCGTGAGCCTCAAAGATCGCTGCACTGGGACTGAGCCGGCCCAGCACTGCGGGCTACCTCTGCCACCACGTCACTGTGTGACTCTGAGAAATGACTCCTTTTCTCTGGCTCCTGATTTCTCGTCTGTGTAACGAGAAGGTGGGGAAATGTTCCTGAAGGTCTAGTCCAGGCGGACATTATTAGGTTTCCAACGGTGTCCCTGTAACCAGACTTAAATCAGTTGGTATTTAGTGCACCTACAGTAAGTGGAGCACTGTGCTCAGAACCATAGAACCAGAAGATGAGCAGGGCATAATCCTCGCCCTCTAAGACTTCACAGCGCAGTAATGGGAGGTGAGACCACACCGCGGAAGAAAACATTAAGGGCCACAGAGAGTGAGTGATGTGTATGTACATGCAGGGGGGAAAGGTCACTGGTACGTTGTATATGAGCTTCTAACTGTGTCCATCACTTTCTCTGCATTCCCCCGCTCCACAGCTTTGGTTCAGGCCTCCATCCTCTGTTTTGGAATAAAGGAATACCAAAGTCTTTGTATCTGGCATTTCCCTATTCTTTCCTGCGTGTGGCTTTTCACACTTTGTTTGAACTACGAAATAGGATGCCATCTGCTAATCCAAATGCTTTCTTTCTTCCACATCTTCTCAAGGACAAAACTGAGACTCTCCAGCACAATATGGAACTTCTCTCACTATTTTGCCCTCTTCTCCTTTTCCTGCCACATTTCCTGGAAAAGCGCCCCCAGTAACTTCTCTGTAGATGGTCGAACATGCTGAAAAGTGAGCTCATTTTCTCGACCCCAACATCAAAACCCACAGTTCCCCAACTTCCCAGATGCATAGCGTCATCATCCACTGATGCGGACACTGGCCAGCAGTGTCCATGGCGTTGTGGATGAGACGAGACAAATTCACGTGGACTACCGAGTCCTGAGGAGGAAAAGGGACGGCACGGCCACTCACTCAAGGGGAGAGAGCCTCAGAGCACCTCGGCCACTTTCTCAAGAGGAGAGTGCCCTGACCCTTGCCTTGACAAGCTTTTATTGCTTTTCTGGGCACATTACATTGAGGATGGTCCTCATTTACTATGCACAGGTTTGCTTTAGGTGGTTACCTTTCACAGATAGCAAAGGAGAGGGTGTTGCTAATTACATCACAGAAGAAGGATATTTGTAAAGGGAAAAGTGGTTGAACCTGGTCCTTGGAAGGCTCAGCATAGATTTTAGGAAGTTACTTTAAAGATATGCCGTAAACATTTGTTGCCTCAATTCAGGGTGAGGGAGTTTTAGCAAAAAGCAAGTCTCAAAGCGGCCTAGGTACAAAGCAGGCCTGGTTCCCCACAGGAAAACCGATCTGTGGGCTTGGGTCCTGTGTACTGGACTTTGCTTTCTGCTGGCCTTTTTGAGTGGAAGCTGGGCCCACGCCACACAGAACAGTCTCCTGTAATCCACCCCCATCCCACCCCTGGTTGTCCAGAGATCTCTCGCCAGTTCTTCTCTTTTATATTTCTGGAATCAACTGTAAACATCTTTCTTTCCATTTCTGCTGCCATTATTGTTCCCCTGCAGCAACTGGGGAGATTTACAGTTGTAAGTTGGAAAATATAAAGGTGGAGCTCCAGGTACAGACATGAGCAAGTACAGTAGTAATGCAATGTCCTGCCACCCAGCAGATCTGTCCTCATCCTTCTTAGGGGGCTGCCATGTTGCCCAAGCTTAACAGTAGAGATCGCCTCTTCCTTGTTTTTCCCGAACCCTAGCATACGCACCTGGCCACATAGCAGATGCTCAATCAATACATGCCAAAGGAAAGAATGACGAATTCCTTAACAACTCCTCGCCTGATTTTCAAAAAGAATGAGGAACAGCCACTATGGAAACCAGTATGGAGGTTCCTCACAAGATTAAGAATAGAGTTACCATAGGACCCAGCAATCCCTTTTCTGGGTACCTACCAGAAAAATGTGAAAACATTTATTCGCAAAGATATATGCACCCCTGTGTTCATTGCAGCATTATTCACAGTGGCCAACACCCAGAATCAACCAAGGTGACCTTCACTAGATGACTGGATAAAGAAGATGTGGTACATACATACTAGGGGATACTACTCAGCCATAAGAAAAGATAAAATGCTACCAGTTGTGACAACATGGATGGACCTCGAGAGTATTATGCTAAGTGTAACGTCACTCTGGAAAAGCTAAGAACCATATGAGTTGACTCATGTGTGGGATATAAAACTGAAACTCACCGACACAGACAACAATACGGTGGTTAGCAGAGGGAAGCGGGTGGGAAGCAGTAAAGGGAAAGGGGACAAATGCTCCTATGTGGTGACAAAAGATGATTCGATTTGGGAGGTGGGCACGCAGTGCAATACACAGATCATGTATCATAAAAATGTGCACTTAAACCTACATGATCTTACTAACCAATGTCACTCTAATACATTTAATCAAAAAATAAATGCATGCTAAGTATATTTAAAAAAATGAAGCCAGTATTCCAAATACCAGTCTCTTCCTAAACAAAAAGATTTCTGAATACATAACAAAGAAGTCGCCTAATTTTTCCATCATTCATAAAGTATTCAAGTCACCCATTACATGTAATGTTCTTTGCTTGTGAGTACCTATCTAGTTATAGGATTTCCTTTGGAGCCACTTAAATTTTGATAAACTCCTGCCTAAATTTCTCAGCCTCAGCTTGTACCTTTTAAATTTGGAATTAAAGTGGACATTTTTATCATATGGCCTGTTTTCTCTTATATTTACAAATAGCCATTTATGGTCCCATAATAAGCTCCCATGATAAGGTCACAATAACTTTTTATTACTTTCAAGTATCTGTAATTAATTCCTCTAGTTTATTCTAGTTGTATAATTATTTGACAATGTGTAAATTTATTTTCTGGAGACAGGATTTTAAACCTCTGAAACCCTAACCTAGCCTGGTCAGGAATGAAAACATCATTGCTTCTTTCTACCTGCTAGAATCAAAAATTGTATGTCTGATTTTATTTGCATGGGTTCTTAGGAGATTTCAGATCTAGATTTTGTAAAGCCCAAGTAACTGGTAAAGACACTATCTATACTTTAAAAAAATGGTAAGCAGACTGAGAAACTCTTGTTTATTTGTTTTTTAGATTTTATTTATTTATTTTTAGACAGAGGGGAAGGGAGAGAAAAAGAGAGGGAGAGAAATATCAATGTGTGGCTGCCTCTCGTGCGCCCCACCTCACTGAGGACCTGGCTTGCAACCCAGGCATGTGCCCTGACTGGGAATTGAACCAGGGACCCTTTGGTTCTCAGGCCGGCACTTAATCCACTGAGCCACACCAGCCAGGGCAGAAACTCTTGGTTGTTATCATGATGGGTTCCTCCCCACTTGAATCAAACACAGCAAAAAGAAAGCAATGCAATTAAAAATGCATTCATACAGCCTCTCCCGCTCAGTCCATTTTAGGGCAATAGATTGTGTTACTGAGTGTTCCTCGGTAAGTAAACACTCACTTGTCAGACGTATTGGTGACATGACAGCCACTGAGCTGCACACAGGCAGTGAGGTGACATCCCCTTCTATAGCAGCAAATCAGACACTTACAAACAAGGCAGATGGTGCTCGTGGGTTATGCCCTTTCGCTGGGTCTGCACAAGAAGGTGCTAATGTAATTTAAATACCACTTAGACACGTTTCGGGTTATCAAACTGGGCTGTACGTCCACTCCTGTGGAACCACTGGGAAGGGAACCATTTCTACCTGCTGTAGGAGCAAGCTTCGAGGGAGAGAGCCCTACACAGAGATTTCTGGGCACCGCAAGCAGGGTGCACTTCAGTTTAAAAACAGGCATGTTGGACCTTCTGGAAATCATGTGGGAGGACAAAATGATTTGCAATAAGTTAGGTAGTGAGGTCACATTATTTTAGTGTGTACTTTGTTTTTCTTTTCTTTTTTTTTTTTTTTTTTTTTGAGCATACCTGGCTGAGAGTTTGAACTTATGAGCCAACAAATTAGGTATATTGGGCATTGTTGTTTTTCATTTAAAATAGAGACATGGGAAGAAACACAAGGAGATGACTTTTGCTAATATAAATTATAGAATCAAATATACACTTTTATCTTACAAAAGGTTAATAAACTAACCAATAAATTACTAGTGGGGCATGTCATTTGTCAGACTTCAGCTAGAGAGAGATATGCCTTCAATAAACTTTTTAGCTATTGGAGGAAACTCAGCTGTAATTTTTATTAGCTTTTCTAAGCAACAAATTATTGGCATTTTAAACTTCCCTTTATATTTCTAACACTTGATGTTTTCACTGAGTGTCTGACCCAAAAGTATTTTTGAAATTAAAAATGCATTTTTGTGAATTTTTCTTTTGCTCACACGTGAAGTTTAATAACTTTTTTGAAAAGATGAAATGCTTCTCTTGGGAACAGTCAACCATTAAAGGAAATCTATAAATAGTAAGTCAGCCATGGCTACTTTCTTTCTGCTATGCGTGTCCCAACATAATGTTCCGATATGGAAGAATCTACAAGAACATTCCACCCACTGGATAAATTAGAAATAAGCTGTAGTGTGTTAAAAATATATATGCATATACATATATACATACATATATATGTATAAGTATATATAATATATAAAATTTACAAAGTTAGCACAAAAAAGAAAATTAGAAGGAAAAGGGGAATAAACCCTCGATTCACCCCGATCTGATTTTAGAATAAATGCTGTCCATCCAAGAGAGGGGGAGGTTACAGGTTTCTCCCAATGTATCTGTTTGCATCGACGAAGGCAGAGTTTCTGGCATTAAGGTCACACAGTCTTGTGAAAGGAATACTTTTATCACCATTTTCCCATTTGTGAGGGACACACCTACACACGTGAAGGCACAATGATGTTGGCATGGTGAACACCTGGGTAATTTCATGAACTCACCTAAAGATTGGAAAATTTTATTTCTGCTCCCAGTTACAGAAGAACCGAGCATGCTGGTCGCCTGGGGAGCCCTCGCAGACAGGACGAGGAATTAATGCTATCTGGGGTCTCTAAGAGACAATCGCTTATAATTCCTGCATTAATTTTAGACAACATGCCTTCAAATCTTTTCAAATTTACCTAATTGGTCCCTTGGTATAGAAACACAAATTCCAACAAGAACACTAATTATTAGAGACTTGGTGTCTTTGGTGTTAATATTAATATCCCCACTTCTTGCACTTGTACCAGTTACAAATAAAGCAGGAAAAAAAAATAAAGAAAGTCCTTCAGGTGAGCTTTACTTGACTTTCTTGAAAAGAAAGACATTATAACTCCGTGTCTCCAACATATGGCCCAGAAGGAGGAGAGGTAGAAAAAAAATCAGGTCTTCAGCATAAATGCAAGTTAAAGGATTTATAGCACAGGCCATTAAAAACAAAGTGTCATATGTATTCATGAAAGGACATAGAAGAAATATGTTATCCATGAGACGCACGCCACGTATGAAATTATAGCACACTGACCCTGAAACTTCACATTCAAATAATGTTAGAAACCCTCACTGCCTGTGCATAAAGACATAGGCATAATTTGTGCTGGGGACAGCGTCTCTGAATTCCTGGCCCCGAGAGTTCTGTTTCAAGTCAGCCTCCTGCACCATTTTTCTCTGTGGCTAATGAAGATCTGTTTACGAATATTTACTCCCAAGTTCACGGCTGGTGTTTGCTGGCTCAAGCAGAGCTAAGTCATTACGGCTTGGCATCCGTTCCACGGGGGAGGCTAGCAGTTATCTTATTGACAACAGAGACAACCCCTTCGATAGCTCTCTGCCTCCCCCTCTTTCTCTCTACACTGCCCCTGGTTTGGATAACTGGCCAAGTTCAAACGAAACAAAAGCAAAAACATGGAACAACACAGCTCTTGGAACTCCTCCACCACACGGATGCAGACTCGTTATCAGCCGTAAAAGGCTGCCTGATGTTACTACGTATTGCGGATCTCAGATACGCAAACCAACCTGTGCCTCCTCTAATAACTCTTGCGGAGACAGTCTTCCACTCCAAAGTAGCACGCAGGAGGGAAGCGCGGCTGCGCTAAGAAAGCTCTCAGGCTGCAATGCCTCCCTGAATGAGCACGGAAGCACCCACAGCACCGCTTGCTCTCCCCGCTTTGACCTCTATCTAGGAAAGCATATTTATCCTCGGAACCCACCTATCCTCTTGGCTGTGACGGGTCCCTTTCACGGAGGCAGGAAATCCTTGAAATTCCCACATCAGGTTAATTTAAGGAAATAAGCCAAGGAAAATACAAGAGTGATCGCCCAGGGATGAATCCCTTCGGAAGTTGCACTGTTCCCTAACTCCATCTGGGTAGCATTCACACGACTTAGAGACTCTTAATGTCTGCAAGAGTCCAAAATAAAAGGGGGGAAAAAGGAGGGGAAAAAAAAAAGCTGCTTGATTCTAATACACCTAATTAGCCATTGGCAGACTCTTAATTGCATACATTAGGATGATTCCATAGTGGAGATTAATTCTAAATATACCCAAGCAGCTGGTTAAGATGCTGTGGATTACAGTGTGGACTGTACTTTTCCACTTAATTAGATATCAAAATTAAGCAGCAACAAGCATTTTGACATAACGGGGATCAAGCCGCCGCCTGGTATCCCAGAGCTGCACTAAAGTGACCGCTAAACAGAGCCGCACAGATGGAGAGATATTAAATGCCTCACTGGAAAGTAATTTCAAATAATAAAATATCAATATTTACATTTTAATTACCCCTACTGAGAGCCGCTCTGTCATCTTCACTATTGCCGACGCAGCAAGGGGTAGTGGAATGACATTGTGGCTCTGGCTGCAATGACTATTTTGTTTCCATTAAAGAATGACAAGTGTTTTGGAGGCAGTGACACCCGGTACGTGAACGAGAATGACAGCGGATCAGAAAATTCCTATTAAGGGACTAAATGCCTCAACAAGAGAATTCACTCTGAGCAGCCGCTCCTCCTTGAAGCACTTCACCCATTCCAAATTTTCCGCTCAAAGTTTATTATTGGGGAGGCCCTAGGGGAGTTTTAGTCTCCCATGAAATATTCAGACCCGTAAACAACGTTCTATGATGATTGTCAATTTAAAAACAATAAGCCTCGACATAAACGAATATCCAGGAGTTATGTGTAAATCACTATGATATTAGGGCTTTCTTTTATCATTTTCTCTTATTGAAATAGACAATACCATTGGCAGTGTTTCCTGGAAACATATCTATTTCCTATCTCACACACGGATGAAAGCTTGGAGGATGGCTTGGGGTCATCATCTTAAAGAGGCTGAGTTTGTTTTCACTATCTTTTCATTAGTATTTTACTGCATGCAGCCATCTCAAACAGAACTTCCTTGGCGTGGAAAATAAAGTCAAGAATGGGTCACGATTTGCATGTGCAAAATGCACAGACATGTGTCTGAATACTCTGTGTTTTCCTTTAGCTTCTGTTATTATTGAAAAAGAGCCAATTCCTCACCCAATTTAATTACTCTTTATGGGGTGTGAAGAGGAGATTATGGAAAAAATAAATAACAGGTATACATCCGGGGTGACACGCTGCATTCACAGGATAATAAATGAAAACAGTAAAGCCTTCCTTTGGGAATGACTGTCAAAACTGCGGAGATCTTGAAAGAATTTTAATGCCTCCAGGTACGAGAGAGTGCATCGGAGAAAGTCCATGGTCAGTCCACTAGAGAGGCCGTTAACTGACCCCCTATCTCAGAGCCCGCATTTATTTAATGTGCGGAGATGAACAACCATAAATGTGATAAATGGCCGTAGCAAGGGGCTGAATAGAATTTTTCAAAGAAGAGAAAAAGGGAAGTTGGGGAGTTATACAGGTGCTTAGCGCTCTTGCGTTCCCATTTAAAAGAAACATCAGTTTTGAAGTTGGAATGAAAACTTAATAATTGACATGGCATACTAATAATGCTTATTCTCTAACTAGGAGATGTTTCTCATAGCAAAAAGTACAAGTGCCTGGGAAAGTATTTCTTAAGCATCCCTAATGCTTTTAGGACAAGCCAGGTCCCCATTTCTCAGCGACTAGCACCTTTTAATTTCTGAAAGAGCCACGGTTGAAAATCTTAATTAATTGTTCCATACTGCTTCAGGATCATTATGCAATGTAATAAAGGCCGTGTAATTATGAAATTTTACAGCCATTACCAAGGCTGATGGCTCGTATTTCATCCTCAGCCGGACCCGACGGCTTTTAGGCACTCGGCTCCCTTTTGATGAACTACAGACAGATCTATCAGGCCCAAACAATATCCAGGCGAGGCAGCTATAATAGCTACCTACAGATGAAGCCATAGATAAAGATAAACTATAAATCTAACACACAAATGCAGGCCCATCGCCTGGGGACGGCAGAGAGAGGATGAGACGCTCGGGGAAGGCGTCGCCCCCGCGGAGGCGGCCTCCTGCGTCCCCCGCTCATTCACTCCAGAAGGGGCTGGATTTCAGGAAAGACGGAGAAACCCAAGTGAGCGTCTCATTTCTTCCCTGTATCTCGAAATCAAACGAGGGAAGGGAAGGGTGTTGCGTGCACCCATGAGCATTGTATTTAGTGCGTTATTTAAAGGGCAGAAACGACTTCGATAGCCTGGCATCTATGTCAGTGGTAGGGGGAAACAGAAAAGGTAGATACCAGGGATTTTTCCCCGCTGTGCACAGCACTTTCACAGTACCCAAAAATAAGTACTCTAAAACAAACTGGATTATAGCCCGTGAGTATCCTTCTTACAGATCTTAACACTTAAAAAAATAATTCAAGAACCAAAAATACCCATACTGAAATGTAGGCAAGGAAAACAAAATCATATGCACATGTATAACTACAGCATTTATAGTTAAATAAAGGAGGGCCACCCAGGGGGTTCCTCTGACAACCCTAAGTACCACACTCCAGGGAGCAAGTAGTTCAAGTCTGCCTCTGGGACATGGAGGTTTCTTCATGGGGCTAAAGGCCTCAGTCGCAGGATGGCACCGGCCTCATGCTGGCTCATTTCACGAATACGACCAGACAGCCAATCTGCCACAGGCTTATGGGGGAGAAAATGCCCATCTGAGGGTCCATCCAATTCGGGCTGCAAGTTGAAACAGTGGGGCATGCAGGGCAAGAAAGGGAAGTAGCTGAATGCATGCAGGCTGGTTTGAAGGTGGAAGGCTGGCCGGGGGGGATAGTGTATGTGTGCATAAGCAGGGGGGCGTCATATAAAAAAGGATGTAATACCGGTTTAAGTGCCATTAAGTCTCTGGAAAGCACAGCTTGAAACAGTTCACCGAAAGGACAGATTAAGAGTGAGACCCACTGGTTTTAGCACTCTCTCAGCTACTAACCAGTGGTGTAACCTTGAGCCAGTCACTGAATTGCCTGACAGAGTTGCTGTACTGAATTGACCAGTCCGCAGTCCAGTCCAGGCTGACTACCCCAGTACCTTTGGGGTGGGAAGAAGTGTGTGTCCAAAACACACCTTCCCTACATGAACGGACAGTCTCCCTGCCTGAATCCCTCCCCCTGGGTGCGGCTGGACTGTATTCTGCCAGCTCGACCTCACCTCCTTGTTTGTGGAGAGATGGGGAATAATGGATACAACTGCCCTCACCCACTTCCGCTTCCCGTATGTCCGAGGAGCAGTCTCTGACACCTTCTCGCTGGTGGCCGATGGAAAGACATCTCTCCTTCTTCCCAAGGCAGGTCTTGACTGTGATCTCAGTTCTGTATTCTCTGGACACCTTGACGGTTTTGTCCCATCCGTTTTCAGCTCAGTGCCTCTCCCTCTTTCTCTCGCCTGTTAATCTCCACTCCTAAGGTTCTTGTCCTTCACCGACCTATTCTCACATCATCTTCCCTCCACACTCAATAACTATGGCTCTGCCTGTCTGTCTGCCCCTCCCTTCCCACTCCCCCCACCCCCTCACCACCAGAAGTCCTGACTAAATGGCATATTCACACTTCTCTGCCACCATTCACCTGTGGTCCACTGACATCTGGGTCATGTCTCAGCAACTCATAGTGCAGTCACCAAAATCACCTAATTGTCAAATGCAGTGGCCCATCCTCCTTCAGATTCTGTTTCCTCTCTCTGAGATATTTAGCCCATTCTGCCCCCTCTCTTCCTTCTCAAGCCCCAACACCCACCTATCTGGCCCCTGAACACAACGTTCTCGTGCCCTCCCTTCCTGTTCTGCCAATCCTTGCCACGGGCACTTTCAGTGAGTCTGCCTCGGCTTCCTGTCTTCTCCCCCACCTGCCCTCTGCTGCTGTGGGTGTAACAAGCCTGTCACGCCAGTGCACACTTCTCCCCAAAGTCCTAGATTTCAGCGTTTCCAGCTCCCTGCAGGCCAACCCCATCAAAACATGCCGCAGGCGACTCATTCAAGATGTCCAAAATTGGACTCATTGTTCCCACAAACTTATTCCACGTATTCCCTACGGCATCATCACATACCCAACAAGACAGAACCAAACTTTGCGCGTTAGCTTTGATTCTTCTCTCATGTCCAATTTTTCCTATGAGGACTCTCTTAGTTCCACCTCTAATTTCCAATCCCACTGCCTCATCCGGTCCCTCACTGTGGGTTCAGGTTCTCCGCCTGAACCGAATGCACGGTTTCAAATACCGCTATTTTCATATTCTGCAGAATCTCAACAAAACCAATGGGACCAACAATCCACAGATTATGAAATGGGTATAAACCTCCACATTCCGTGCAGAGAAAACATTTTACGGATGACTCATGACACTTACTTTTCATGTATTACACATTTTAAATGAGAACGAAGAGGTGTAACATCAGATTGGTGCCTCATCACATCGGACTGTGCGGAAGACTGTGTGTGGCCATTGACAAAGGGCCTCATTTCATTTGTTGACGGGTCTGTCTGTCTGCTACAAAAGAGGTGCTCGAATGTGCACAAAAAGTATAACCCGGTAAGAACCAGTTGTCTATATCACTCTCCAACAGCTTTAAAATTACATCATGTTTCAAACTTTTTGTTTCTAAATTCAATTTCAGTATAAACAGAACTATTCAGGTAATCCTGCATTTAACAATCGACAGTAAAGGTGTAGATGTAACGTTGCTATGTGCTACACTCAGTTTCGGCTTCTCCAAGTTCAAGGCCTAGAAAGTACTTGAGTAATGGAACTACAGGAGAAGTGATAGCTAGAAATAAAGGCTTAGTCAAAGCCAATTATATCCCAGTGTGAACCTTTCTTTATTCCTGTGCTTTTACAAACGTATGTTCTTTAGGCAGAGTAATTCCTGCGATGCTTGATTAGGATTATTTGCCACTTAAAATTCAACAGTTGAGTAAGTTCTTTAAAAATATCAAAGAATCTGCTTTCCTCTTCCTATTGAAAATGGGCGGTTTTTCAAGAGGTTCCTTTATAGCCCAGGAAGATGGCATTACTGGTATGGGAAGGGGACGCGGACCCCGTTTGGAGGCAGTCCGCACCAATAAAAAAGATACGGTTCAATGTGTTAGCTATGCTTCCAAGTTTTATTAATTAGGCGGAAAGCCTTTCCCACTGGAATAGCGCAAGGTATTTATTAACACTTCTCCCCACAAATAGAACAAATGAACAGCAAAGGAGGTAATTATTAAATACACCGATCCCTTTATCAACTTGGCAGGGGCAACCCAAAAGATGGTTTCTGATTATGATCTTTTTCATGATATTTTAATTGTGCTTCTTAACCTGCTAAATTAAAAACTACAGGGCGATCTCCCTTAGATCACAGACAAAGGAGATCATATCAATTTGCAACACAGGGTATGAATGCGCCTATCGGCGTTAATTACACCGAGAATTTAACAGGCAAATTCAATAGGATCACACAAGGATTGAGAGCTTAATGTTATCTGCCTGCCGATGGCATTATCATCTCCTGTATGTTGTTATATATTATGGAGTGTGAACCTATTTAATATTAAGTTTAGGAGATAATGGTATGTCAGAAAGAGAGGTTTCTTCAGATATTTTTGTGTCTGTTGGTGACTTTGTGATCAGCTACCCCACACACCTGACTGGGAGCCAAAGAGGAGGGGTTATGGAAAATATTCAAATTCTGCCTTCCTCTTAAACACGATCAGGATGAGAATTCCAAATGTGTTTTTGAACCTTTATTTCATTCTATGTCATCTTTAGAGCAAAATCCTGCCTGGATGTCTCTCAGGCCAACCTTTAGTTTTTCTCAAATAGTCCATTTATCGTCATCTCCAAATCCTCACCTCAACCTTCTGGTGATCCCCACATATGAGCCCAGGTTCGTGGGAGTTTCAACTTTCAAGGGCCTGAGTTTTTTCTTTCTGTCCACACACTGGGAGCCTAACTCAGTCCAATTCCCTGGTAATAAATTGATCTAAAGCGTTCTCCGGGGTGAGATTCATGAACTGCATATATTATATCTTGTGGATGTTTAATGTGTGTTTTTTGGGGGGGTGGGGGACATGGAGTGGTTTCTGATTCTCCTAATCCTGGTCGGTCAATTCCTATCCCTTGTATGGTAGTCGCAAAGGAGATCCTTCCAAGTGCACTCCATTTTTCCCTCTTTCTGGAACTTTTTAGAAAAATCTTCCTGCAGAGGGGGAACTTTTTATTTCATCACTTCAGCAAGACTCAATGCTTTCCCAGACAGTGCACCTCTTTTTATTCTTTATGAATAGTCCTTGAACATTAGTTCTAGCTCTTAAATACTCATAAATGAAACATCAACACACAGTCAGGACACAGAGAGCCCCACTCAGGCCAGGCCAGATGCTGCATCACCTGTATCTGCAGAGGTCCCTGTCAGCAGCCAACGTAGCTGGAGGGAAGGGATGGGACAGCATCGGGACGCCTACCCTTCAATAGTATTCGAAAGCTAGCAGTTTTCCATCCTGAGTTAGAACACATTGCAGCATGGAATCCAGAGCTACCTTGAAACCTTTGTTTTTTTCAAGCTATCGAACTTTATACTATTTTTCCAAATAAATTTTAATGCCTAGTTGTTGTTCCACAAAGAATGCATTCCATATTTTTAAAAACTCATTGTTGCATAATTGAATTTTTTCTCCCTATTTGTCTATTCATTTACTAACGTAATGTAGCTCTAGGCGCACACTTCTCTATGGTTCACACAGTCTTGCACGTGTCATGCATGGATATGCCAACTTTGCTTAGCATTAGTGTGCATTTAGAATTTATTCCCACTCAAATTGTTCTCAGCCAATGGTACTACCCACTCCATCCCTCTCTGCCACCAGGAGGCATCTAGAAACATGTGCAGGTGATTTTTGAACTTCACTTAAGTATAGCATTATAGTTCTTTATCTAGAATTTTTTTAAGTTCTCTATCACCATTAAAGAACGTTTAGGGATAAAAATGCATTGCTTTCTTTAGCACAAACATCCTGGAAATTCCTTCCATGTCTCTAGTGGTTCCTGCCAGGTCGAGAGGAGGACGGAACTTCAAAAACTACTTTCTTTGACTCCCTAGGGTGGGAGATCACCTTGGTGACAGAGGTCATGTCACATAAAAATTCCAGTGACCTTCTGATATATGATCTCAACATTAATGTCCGAGTTTGCCTCCTGAAGGCTTAGGACTGAAGTTTGGATTGGAAATATGCCATATTTCAACATGTATTATTAGCGTAATTTCATTCACCTCCATCAGTTCACTATCAAAACTATGGTTACATTTGCAGTGCATTTCCTCAATCTACTGAACAAAAACACAGTGCTCAGCAGCAATCAAAGTGCTTCAACACCGTTCTGAACTTTGCGGGACTCCATTCCTACTTAACGTCACAGTGACAAGTAAAGTTACTTAACGTATTTTTAAGAGATTGACGAGTAATTGCCAAAATATTAATGCCACACACCAATATATTTACGTACAAGAGTTTTATATAAACTTTATATAACTCATTGGCAAGCTTATGACATACCCACCCTAACTCATCAATTCTAAGACTGTCCAAATATTAACTTATTTAGAGTTGTTCTGGTGTTATTTGTATATGCTCATATGAAAGATTCCTGTCAAAAATTCAAATGCCTTTAAATATACCCAGCATTTAGCTGAGTGCTTAGAACGTTTATCACTTAAAGTTTGTACATTTTTATAAACATTATTTATAACCAAATAACTAAGAACAGGTTTCTGTTTGATGAATAAATGCATATTTTACTTATTGGTTACAATGCATATTGCTTATTCAATGTGCTAGGACTCCTTCCTCACCTTTATATTGAATATGTATTTAGCCACACAGTAAATATGTCCTATAAAACTTCCAAGAAAGCTCTTAATACGAATGTGCCAC
>CM052546.1:87515315-87520204 GCA_028533065.1 Trachops cirrhosus | reverse complement strand
TGAAAAAATATTTCCAGACTTCAAAGCATCAGTCCTTCAGATGGAATCATACTTGCCCAGTGCTTTCCATTCACTATTCACAAAAAAGTCTCCAGTGCAAATTTCAAATGTGAAACCCGGGACGTCACACGTGGCCCTGAATCGACACAGCCAGGTCCAAGCGTGCAGGGAAGCCCACCCGGGGGGGCTGCACATGCGTGACTGCTGACATCACCCCACGTTGAGGGTGCAAGCGTGTGTGTTACGCCATGTCATCCATTAGAGATGTAAATTTTATTCTTCAAGCTGAAAGCCAGGTGATTAATTCTCATAGCGGAGCGATCAGCCGGTGCAGGTGCTCCACCTGTATTAATGTTTGTTTTTGTGCGCATTAGGAGCGGGAGCGCACCAATAACACAGGTGTCTGACACGGGGCTGTGCCGCACTCCCTGTCGCCGGCAAACGTTGGAGATCACTACTTAGGCTGCACGTAGTACTGCCAATTTTTTCAATTAGACCCATTATTGATTTGATGAAAAAGCAAATTAAACATACCATGGTGGTATGTAAATCGGTTAGAGAGAGCAGAAGGTTCTGGTACAAAGCTTCAAAGGCACGAGCTGCATAGCTTTCATCAGCTGTAACTCATAGGGGTTCCTGCCAACTGCTGCTGCGTATGGGGCTCCTTGAGCTACACGGGCTGGCTGGCAAAACCATCCCCTGGAAAGACCGGAGCTGTACGTTATAATTTTGCAACAGCTCTGCAGAAAGGAAAAGCACGCTGGAAATCTAAAGCCGAGGGGATGATGGGATGGGAAGAGGTGCAGAAGCAGCACGCCGCTGTTTCCAGGGAGTGATGGTTTGCCCAAGTGGATGGCATGCAGGGCGCACCCAACAGGGATACACACAAGATAGCTCAAGAATCAATTACGCTGACTCAAAATTCTTGACCACTACCTGAAGCTACTGCAGGTATTCACGGTCTACATTTGAAACCACCTGGCCAGTCATAATCAGACACTGATTCGATTTCTTTGTTATGATTTCTTCAAATCTGAAACACTGTGCTACAATGAATGAATGATGTTCATCAGTGAATGAATGATGTTCATCAGTCCTGCTAACAAATGGGGCACATATATTGAAAATGGACCAGTTTAACGTTCATTATTAGTTTCATTAACAGAAGGAAGCTAATGTTTAATTAAAACGTCATCTTGATACTGCTCTATCAATTTGTCTTCACTGGATTGCTATATGAGAAGCCTTCAAGGCCTTAAGAAGCCTTCCCTGATTCCACAGTTAGAGTTCCCACCACGACGTAGAGCTGGAAGGTGATGCTTCCCCATCACTGCCCTCAGAACACTGTGTTACAGTTCCTCTTTGCTTGTCTGCATCCCTGATAGGGTGATGTCCCTCCCGCATCCTACCACCAAGCAGAGACATTAAAGATACCAAGACATTTAAAAGAAACAAGTAATGCAATCAAAACTCTGTCAACTTTAAATAAGATATGCTTATTAAATAATAGCCCAAAGAATTTGCTTTCCTCACAACTTTTCTCTAGCAGGTCAAAGAACTGGTGTTGCCACAGAGGGTAAGCTCCGACTCCAGCCATAAAGAATATGATAAACCCGTCAAGGCAAACTGGATTCAGTCAGCAACAACTGGAACTGCCACCAAACGAAGTAGCAGGTGCACCAAGGTCATATAAATACGTTCTTCACATCCTATTTAGCAACTTACACGGCAGGGAGCAAATAACTTTTGCAGAAAAGAAAAGGAAAGAACCACGGTGATGTCAGTAACTGTAGAGGGCGGAGGGGAAACAAAAATCAAAGAGAGAAAAGCTGCAAAATTTAAATACCAAATCAATGACTGAAAAAGCGTGTATTTTTAAAAAATAATAGAACTCAGAAAAAGGGAAGCAGATAAACAAGAGACAAATACTGAGTAAGGATGGAAGAGTGTGAATAGCACGCACTGACATTATCACGTAGAGCCGGGAGATACTGGGCAGGATTCTCATTCGTGGGAGTTTGTGCAAATCAGCCAATGAATGAATAAATGAGTGAATGGATGGGCGCTTGACACAGTATCAGAAGATACTGAGCTGCCGAGCAAGCAGAATCAGGGGCAAAAAAACGTGCAGATCGGATAGCCCATCCCAGCCATTGCATTTCTTACCCCGTGAATTATCACCGTCTCTACTTATCAACATTTCACTGGTGTGCCCAAAATTAACATACTCTTTCTTCCCTGGCCACACGAAGACATGCCATACATACCACCCCCGACAGAAGCACTAAACATGTGAAACTTGGAAAAATAAAAAAGTTGCCATTCACTTCTTCCCCCTGGGGAAACGGTTCCGTCGAAACAGATGAGGATGAAGTAAATCATCAGAAGAGTTCTTGGGTGCTTTTGTTTGTCTTTATCTTCACATTTGTGAGTTCATTTCCTTTTTTAACAGAAAATACGGAAGGTTGGAGCGGGCAGGGCCAGCGGTTCCTGAAGGGAGAGCACAGGTGCCCTGGCCTGCTGGCGCTGGCTCTCGCAGCCACGCAGCAGCCAGTTCGAGTCCCTCCATCAAAGTTTGTGCCACTGGAGGGACATCGTTAGAAGTTGAAAAAAAAAAGCAATGTCCATTTGAAGCTCGTCTGTGAACTTTGCATGAACCGCTAGGAATAATGTAGTGTGATGACAAGCCAGTTATACCTTCCACTAAATTTGCTGTCTGGAATGAACTGAAATAGTGTTTGGTTTGTGTAATTACGTCCATCTATCTTTATATTCCAGCGGCATATCGCAAATTGAAAATACTAAAAATTGACTGTTGGTTCTGATATTTAATGATTGCCAAAGACAAGACGATGATTTATTGGTTACTTACCGATGTGACACATTTGCATCTTATTAGACGGAGATTACTATTCCTTAAAATGCGGACGAGGCCTGATCATGTCTGATGGATTGATTTGATTTGCAAATGTAATCAAACTAATAAGAGGGAAAAAATGAGCAATAATGCCTTGTTTTTCAACTGGCAATCACTCCGCTGCCAACAAGGCTGATATCCCTGACTAAGCAGCCTTCACACAGTCTTCCTGTCGCCTCAAATAAACAAAGGGCGCTAAGAGCTTGATGAGAAGATAACAAGCTAAGTATGGATGCCACATGAAGGCCGCACCTCTGAACCGGGGCTGTGGCAGCCACGGGGACGAAAGTCACCATCGGAGAGGCAAAGCCACCTTAACAATCGAAAGCTATGGTGAGCATCAGCTCTCCATGCTGATATGAATTCAAGGTAAAGGAAGGACCTTTTCTTAAAGGAAAGGAACCCAACTCCCTCCTGCAGCAGGCAGGCCACTGTTCATGAAGGGACTCGATCGCTGTGGTAGCTGAGCCATCTAAAACTCAAACGGGTTCAGAACATCACCATGCATGTGGTCTGGGAACAGCATACAAAGCCTCTCAGGCAGCAGCTGGCCCTCAGTTTCATCGGGGAACCAGTAAGGACAACAGACCCAGGGATGGAGAGGCAGGCAGAGGCAAGCTCTGAAATATGGGGCCAGGAGGCAGGGCTGACATCCAGCTTAACTACCCTCAAGACACTTGTGCTAGACTCTTGCGTCGTATGACAGAAAAATGAAAATCGTGATCAACCTTCTTGAAATTGAAGTACGAAAGGTGTTTTGATAGCCGATCAATGAGGCCTCATAATCATAAAGTAATGACAAAGACGATCTCCTAAAAAAAAAACTTTAGGGGAAGGCTGTACATAGTAGGTCCTCACTATATATTTTGGTCTGGTGCCTGAATGAGTAGGTATTAGCTTGCTACAAAAATATATTACTCATGATATTTCCATCAGGGAACTGAATATTACAAAGTGTTTAGGAAAATGTCAAACTGAATTTATAGAGCTTATTACTATATTCGGATACCTCAACTATTATCATAGCTGATGTTTTGAAGAGAACCCATCACCCATTCTCAACCCATATAAAATGAACTCAACCATACCAGCACAGGGTGATCGGATTCAAATTAAATAATAAATAACTCCATTCTAACTATGTGAGATTGTCTTAGAAGTTTGAGTTAAGTTTCACGGCAAATGCAGAGATGCTAAAACCTAAACCCTCACTGAGTGTACATGGGTCGGGTAACTGACCGGGTTGATTAAAATCCATACATTATTCACAAGCTAATTTTAACCAAATGTTATACACTGATCTGCCAGAGACATTATTTTCAAAGAGACTGCATCAGTGTTTACACAGCAAGTCTACTCAGAGGTGCTTCATAAATACCGCATTGCACACAGTTGTGCTATTTCAGCCTTGTGTTACCTGGACACGTAGCTCGGCATCAGGAGACTCCGCTGAGCCAGTTACTGGCCGCGGTGGGCGGCCGGCAGCAAGGCCAGCCTCGGCCTCAGTCGGGGCTTCTCTCTCCTGTGTCTCCCGGCATGAAGGAGGAGGATTCTGAGCCAGACTTGTAAAGACACAACCCTTCAGGAGGGGTTTGATCTGATATGTGCAGATATTATAGCCAGTCTGTGTCAAAGACTAACCAGAGATCGGTTTATTGTGTATAATCGATGATATATCATTTTGAAAAATAGCCCTGGCTGGTGCAGGTCAGTGGATTGAGCACAGGCCCTCAAACCAGGGGGTCGCCGGTTCAATTCCCAGTCAGGGCACATGCCTGGGTTGCGGGCAAGGTCCCCAATTGGGGGCACATGAGGGGCAACCACACATTGATGTTTCTCTCTCACTTTCTCCTTCCCTTCTGCTCCTCTAAAAAATAAATAAATAAAATATTTAAAAATATAGATGTATATATATCACAATATTTTCTGTAACATTTTCATTGTTAGCTTATCCTTAAGAAAGGTGTTATCT
>CM052546.1:87430315-87510315 GCA_028533065.1 Trachops cirrhosus | reverse complement strand
TTATTGTGGACAGCGAATACAGGTTTGTAAAGTGCTTTAAACAAAAACGTATGCATGCATATATATTCAATATTTGTGTAGACATGGGTGCACAATTCAGGGAAAAGATCACATTGTGCATATCCATTACGTTTCCTGTAGCACCAAACACAGCGGACACTCGAATATTAAATTGTATCCATGACTGCCACGCAACGATGATTCCTCTCTGATCTCAGGTGTACAATGGCGTGGCTAGGCACAGATGGCAAATACATTTTGGGGACATATCGTAATTGAGCAGAAGTGGCACTGGAATAGAGGTCACGAGGGCATGGGTAATTCAGCATGGTGACAGAACGGCGACTTAGGTCACGCAAACAATGGCACTGAGTGGTCAAGGTCAATCTCTGGGAGTGTCTTTGACAACATCTGGGTGTCTCTAGAAGCCAGGTCTGCATCTAAGAAACCTGGCAACTTGCTTGGTGGTTAATGCTTTTTCATTTCTGGCCTGGGTGGCTGTGGGAAAAGAAGGGTCCTTAGGAGATATTTCAGATGTTTTTTCCCCACAACATATTTTCCAACTTGCTAGTTTCTAGTTCTATAACATAGTTGTAGCTTCAGAAACTAAGAAACATTCACTTAGGTTTGGCCAAGGAGGATGGACAACATCATTTGGGGCGGAATGATGCACACATTGCCCCTCCTGGTTGCGAGGCTCACTCCCTTTCTGTTACGATCCATGTTCTCTCTGAGTGCTTTTTGAAACGTCTTTTATGGACACTTTGGATCACTTGGTGTTAATTGTGCCAAAATGACAATCGATGAGCAGCATCTTAGAAACTAAAGTGAACACTGAGCATGTTATGTTTAGTGTTCTTGCAAATTAATTATATGTATTGCTCATGTGTATAACTTATATGTGTATTTTTTCTCTTTTGGTTTTTATAATATAACTAATGGCTATAGCAATTAAGTAATTTACAAAAAAATTATTCAACTACTAGTGCAACTGAGGTTTTCTCATTGCACTTTCAGAATCGTTTTACTTTATGAGCCACAACTGCAGGTACACAGATGTACAACTAGCAGGCATACTAAATAGAACCTCCAAATATTTGGTAACTGAGCATGCTCATAACTTGAGTAGTATTATTAAGTACTGGGGCTGTGGTCTTAAATTTATATTTCATCCACTTACCTAAAAACCTCAATTATGTCACAGTCCTGAAATCACTAATTTATATGCACAAAAGAAAAATTAATCCCAAGAAAAGGAGCTGCGATTGCTTTAATTCCTCCATAGCAGAGTAGAAATTAAAATTATGAGTATGTATTTTGCAGTATATAATGCATACTTTTTGCCCAAATTTTTGAGGGAAAAATAAGGATGCTCATTATACAGGGGTATCCTGATTACATATCATGGGTATAATAATCCCGTGTATAATGCACACAAAACACAGGTGTGCATTATACATGGCAAAACATGGTAAATCCAGTTATAAGAGGGGGTGGAATGTGGAGCTCAGAGGCAATTAACAGTGTTGTGCTATGCATTTTAAAAAATATTTGTATTTATGTATGTATGTATGTATGTATGTATGTATTTATTTCCAGAGAGAAGGGAGGAGGGGAAAAAAAGCAGGAGAGAAAACATGAATGTGCAAGAGAAACATCAGTTAGTTAGTTGCCTTTTGCATGACCCAACCAGGGACCTGGCCCGCAACCCAGGCATGTGCCCTGGGTGGGATTTGAACTGGTGACCTTTGGGTTCATAGGCTGACACTCAGTACTCTGAGCCACACCAGCCAGGGCCATTTTTTTTATATCAACTAATCAATAAAGCCCTGGCCTGGTAGCTCAGTTGGTTAGAACATCATCCTGACGTACCAGGGCTTCAGGTTCGATCCCCAGTCAGGGCACATACAAGAAACAACACTGGATGTATAAATAAGTGGAATAACAAGTCAATGTTTCTTTCTCTCCCTCTTGCTCTGTTTCCCTCCCTCCCTCTCGCTAGAATCAATAAGTAAAAAAAAAAAATTAAAGAACTAATCAATAAGAAATTTATCAAGTGCCAATGATAACATCCAAAAATCCAAAACAGAGTAGTAGGTGCTATTTACATATAACTCTCTAAGTCAACGATGCCCCATTTCCTACATTTTGAACCATAATCACTTACTTACACACATGGAAACATGCTTTCTCTGAAACATGGAATTTTAATCTTACGGGCATTATTTCCACTGCATTTTTGGTGCTTTTGCACATATCACAATCCTTTAATGGTGCTACCAGTTTACAATAAGCAATGGGAATTTAAGAAACATATCTTCCACAACTTTGGTTGGGGGATTATATATAAAAATTGATCTCTACATAAACTGTTTTAGGACAATTAATGTATCTTTAAGCAGTGTTATTAGCAATGAATGCTCAAAATTATTCTCTCACAAATTTATATCCTAATGTAAACTATTCATCCACGTTCTTTAGAGAGTCCTGTCATTTCTAGAAAAAGTCTGAATGCTGCTGTTGAGAAAATTTTAAAATGTCAAATCAATGAGTAATTTTTGATGTATTCTTCAGCTGACATTTTCACACAGTGTGTTTCAGCATAAATGGAGACTACTGGCTTCTATACTTTAGATTTCTGTTTCTAACATGACTAACTAAATGTAAAGACTGTTTTATTACACAATTTTCCCAGTGTGGTTTTCTTTTGCTGCTTAATGTTCCTGCTTTCACTTTGTATGAAGCAAGTGCGTAAGGATTTTTTTCTGTTTGCTGTCATTACAATAGGCACAATTTTAAATGTGACCAAGAGGCCCCAAACTGAATAAGAGAACTCCTTCTTCAGTAGGTAATTATTTCATTTGTCATGTTAAAAATAAGCAGGCCTCCCCGAAAATTTGCCACATTGGATAAAGTACGAAAGTGTCTACAAATGCATTTGTTCCCTTAATTGTTCAAATGCCTTCCTATTCTTTTAAAGTAAACTCTCTGGCGAGATCCATAAATATATTTAAGCCACTTATATAGGTCAGCTAATATGGGTTATGCTTTTTTAAGCACCGTCTGACTAAGCACATTCCGCATTTTGCTAACAAAGTCACACAGTCCGTAATAATATTTTAATCAACTCCAGAGAACAATAATGGATCTGACTGCCGGGCTGATAATCGTCTTATCACACCCTGTGAAACCTAGCTCTGATATCCGACGGCGACTCCATGACTTGGCAGCCCATTCTGAAAAAGGCCAACAATGGTGAGAGAAGGAAGTGGAGTGTGCCGAGCCTCCGTATCTACATAAAAGAGATTAGAGGCGACAGCATTCCATTTTACAGCTCAATCATATTGTGTTAGCATGCGCTTATCCGAGCGCGGACGAAATTGAAAGAGAAATAAAAAAGAGCCAGGCAGATAGGAACCAGAAAAGCGAGGCGTGAGCAATTTCTAAGGATATAAAAGGATGCTAATGGCGAGGCCCTGTCATTCTTAAGAAGGGCTATTAGGGCACCATCATCTGTTCTCGTGCCCTGTGCTCCTCCAGCGAAAGTCAAGCATTTTCCAAAGCCCTTGTGATCTTTCTATTTTTTCCCATAGATAAAGCATGGTCATGTTTCATAACTACCCACTTTTCCATTTATATGATTTATTCAAGTAAGCCAACTAATTCTATTTACTGATAACAAAGGCCCCCTCCATATGTATTTTTCAATATTTTTCTGTTGAATTTTTCACTTTTTTATGGAGCAAAGGCAAATATACCAAATAGTACATTCCCAACGGTGCGGAAAGATTGCTGATCTTATCGTAGATGGTAAACTTGATTTTTAAAAAGTGTGTGTGGGTGTCTGTGTGTGTGTGTGTGTGTGGTATTACACAAACTGGGAACAGGATAAACAAAGAGAGCAAAGGCTTAAAGTTTAGTATATTAAAAGAAAAGGTTTCACTAGTGTTAGGAAACAAAGAACTTTGAAGCAACGACAAAGACATGAAATCTCAATTCTGATTTGTCTTAAATTCCAGCTCTGACCCCAGCTATCAGGTGTGGGTCCTGTTATCAAGAGCTCGATTTGACTTTTATCGGGGCAGAAATGTGACTTTAATCTTTCTCTTTGCCTTTGCACCCCTCTCCCGTGCTGCGTCTTGCCGCTGGGCCTGAGTCCCTGAACACGGGGTATACCAGCACTCCGAAAGCAGAGCATCCTTCTAACTCCAAACACGGCATGGCACACTTATTGTTAAACTGGTAAAAAGAATTTCTGTTAATCCTTGCTTTGCTAATCCCTTTCTGAAAAGCCAGGATACTCCTTGCAATCTTTTAAAACACCCTCAGGGTGTCACAAAAACCAGAGCTGTGAGTCATCACTCCACAGTGACCTGCTCTGGCACTCTCTATGGAGAGAGAGTAACGTCAGTCCTCACCAATTCTAAGCCTCAGTTTAAGACTGAACACATAATCGTATAGCAATTGTTTCCACCACTGGCACTGCTGTTACTCATAGTTATTTAAAGTTACTGTCTGCACAAAAGTCACTGGAGCCCCTCTACGGTGACAGGTTCTTTTGTAAGCTGACATTTCTACTTCGATGCACAACTGGACCCACAAATTCAGTACTGGCTTTTTCTTTTCAGAGAACGCTGGAAGGAGGTGTTGAGTTTTATTGGTCCTTACTATGGGATGTCTGTACAACATCAAAATACTGGCCAACAAATCCCTTAAACCAGGGAGAACTGGGGGAGGGTTCTCTGATGTGACAGAGGTTTTGGAGTCATAGTGACAAAGCCTTCCATGCTGTTGTTATTAATAACATTATAATCAGTATTATTTGGAAACAGTTCTTTCAAGCGCAACCAACAAGGACATGAAAATATCCCAATTCGACTCCAGGAAGCGGTGCTGAATACGCGCTTTGAAGGCACTGGACACATGTGTGAACTTGTGCGTGCATTTTTACCTCCCTCTGCACCAAGCCTCCTACCTATGAGTTAAGGATAACAGTAACTGGTTCCTGGGTTAAAACAACAATTCTCACTTGGGGACGGGCACAATTTTGCCCTCTGGGGGACATTTGGCAATGTCTGAAGATGCCTTGGTGTGTCGTAACTCAAGGGTGCGAGTGGGTAGAAGCAAAGGATGCTGCTAAACATCTTACCACGAACAGGACAGCCCCCAAAACAGAGGATAATGTGGTTCCAGATATGAATAGTGTCAAGGCTGGGAAACCCCGGGTTAGAGTAATGAAGAATAATGATGCTTTAAATAGGTGAATGTGTGTGTGTATAAAATGATAAAATATATAAATACAAATGACTATGGCATAAAAGCAAATGTCAGTTTTGTTTCTTTCAGCTCTAAAACCCTTCCTAACATTCTCCTTCCTGATACTTTTATATTTATCACTCATGCAAATTCTGGGCGTTACCACTGCTACCATCCCCAAACATCTCAACCTCTTGTGGCATATCCTTTTCTTTCTGCTTTTTCTAAGAGTCGTACAGATGCAAACACATTCCCAACGCAACATCACCTATCCGTCTGATCCAATTCTCATACGTGTTGTACGCACAGTGACCCTTGTGTAGGTGTAGTCTGAAACACACACTCCAGCTCACCTATTTAACTAGTTTTGACTTAATTTGGGGTGCTTTATTAGCAAACAGTGTAAGACAAAGTAGCTGGTATAATACAGAGTGATGTTTAAATTAGTTTACAATTGGCTTGGCCTCCTCTAGAATGGCACCGAACAAAGCCATTCAGAAATGTCAGCTGTGTTCCTAACCACTGTAACAAATTGTCGCCCGAACGCTGCACACCTAATGACTTCAAATTAGCTTCACTGCGATATCGCCTGACAGTTCGTTACGACTGTTAGCAACATAGCTGGCGTATCATGACCAATAAATTGGTTTCAGTGTGGGCTGGGAAAGGGACTTCCATCAATTTGATTAAAGAAATTACTGTAGCATTCAAAGTATAAAGACAAACTAGTTTAAGGAGACAGAAATAAGTTAACTGTACCAGAAAAACATTGCTTGTCATTCAAACACTTGCTGATAAGCTATTTGAAGATCGGCGTTCAAATAAACAAAAAGTGATAACTCTAGACTATTAAAATTCTCAAAAATCTGTGATCAGGCATAGGGTTGATATTACAGGATGGGTCAGCATAGAAAGGTAAATAGGCTATTTGGAATTCTGCTTTTAAGTTACTACATGGAAAAATTTCTGATGTCAATTTAACATTTCTTTTCCTAATTTCTGTATAAATTTATGGTAAATAACAACTGCAAACCAAAGTAAAGCTTGTGAATATGAATAGTATATGAATAAATAGTGTACCATAAATAGCCACCATGAACAACAAAATGTATTATTCTTAAAAGAAAAAAAAATAGTACATTAGACTACTGTTGGCAAAAACACTTCTGAACATGAAAAGAAAAGGTAAAAGCATTTCCTTAGGAGAAAGGTCAGAATTTTGAAAGGCATAAAGAACTTTTTAAAAAATTATAATTGTTTTATCATATATCAACATAGTACCTTCACATGTGAGAAAAATAATTAACAAGAGTTCAAATTGTTACAGATATAAAAAGGTTTATGGTTCTATGAAGATCAGCAAAACTCAAATTAAGTAGGATATTCAATAAAAACAAATGTCAAGGTCAACAAAAATCCTAATGAGAACATTTAGAACTTTCCTAAATGTACACAAAGAACCGAGGGAATTAACTGCAACCTTTTCCTTTTCTTTCTTTCTTTTTTTCAGAAAAGGTACCTGGAATATGCTTCGCCCAGCCGATGATAACCACCAACTCTCGGTCGGCCAGGTCACACAGTGTTGTGAGGGCTTTGATGTCGCTGTCGGGGACAGTGGGGTCAGGCATGGCATAGATCTTCTCCGGTTCAGCCACCAACAAATGTGAAACAATCTTGTTATCTGCGGGATCAGACCAGAGCACTACAAGATCACTGTAGCATCATCCTTCTTTTACAAACCTCCAAGCATGCTGGGTTTTGAAAAATCATCCAGATCGCCCACAACAAACCCAGCGCATTTTCCTCGTGGGTCAATACAGGCATATTAAACAGTGTTCAGGCAAACGGATCGCAAGACGCGTGCCGCTGCAGTCATAGCGGAATCATTCCTTTCTTCTTCTTCTGTGCTCTACCTGCCCTTGTGGGGAATGAGGCATTTGTTCTAGAATGAAAATTTTTTATAGCGCACAGATAAGAGAAGTTAGATGCTCTCTGGGTTCGCGCTTTGATTCTTAAGTGGGATTTGGGGAAGCAGATTAAATAGTATACAACAGCTTTAAAAAGATCACAGTAAACCACTGAAATCTAGAATATAATGTGGAAGACAAAGAATTACTGCCCATAGTCATAATGGGCATGTAAGTCGTTAATTGTCTTAATTCCTTTAAAGAAGAGCAAAGGTCAGAGCCCCTCTGTCTGGGTGAATTACGGACTATATAACTCTATGTCTGGGGGATTCTCTTTGCTTTTGTCCTCTCCCCACACACCCAGCCAGTCTTCCAAATATAGCTAGTGTCAGTGTCCAGGAAAATACTCCTACTTAAATGTTACAGCATTTTCCCTTTGGAGTGCCCAATTCAAAATCCTCTATTTTCATCTGTTGTCTTTAGTTCCTTCTCTGGTTCAGATTTATCTGTCTGAAATTTGTGATAGATGTTTTTCAAAACCTTCATAAAATAAGCACTAGAGACAAATGAAAAGCACCACATCAAATGTGTTTTATTGCTCAGGGGCATGTGAGGGTTTATGGCGGGGTTGTAAAGCCCTGCTAACGGAATGATTGTTCTTGTGGCCCTATTTTCAATTTCTCTGTGTAGCTTTAGGTTTTACAGTTTCTGCTAAGTGCGGAGATAGAAGTGGGTAAGAATGAACCCAAATATTTCAATGTTCTATGTACTATCACTCTAGAAAACTGGGGCATTAAGTGGGATTTTTGTGAGCAAAGGTAAGTTTCCTCAGTGTTTGCTAGATCATTTATTTTCTAAGTTTGTAACATTTTACCCTAAACTGAGAGACTTCCTATACCTTAGAATTAAAAACACAGCATTCTTTCAATTTCATTTAACACAGTAACAAAGAGAGTTATGCAAACTCTAATGAGTATTTTTTCTGACATAATTTAAAATGTTATTATTATGGCTGCCAGAGGAACAATATTTATTGCAAATAATCAACAGATAACCATTCATTGGCAGAATATTCAATTATCATTAAACTGCAAATTTGGGAGAAAATATTCCCCAATGCCATATTTTTCTAGTGAAAAATCAAAGGTAAATAGAGATTCTCTTTTTTAAAGTTGCAGGATCTGCAGAGAACGCCATTTGTGTCTTGTACTCGCTACAGAGACAACACCTGTGTTTTCCGTTACTCTGGGGAAAGTTGCTGTCTGTGCCCATCGCTCTGTCGTTGCAACACACCTGTCAGCAACCACTAGGTGCTCAGGATTAGAAGAAAATGCAGCGAGAAAGAGCACAGACATGTGACTGAAGGAAATCCTGATTCCATTTCTTAGTTAGTACAGGAAAATGTTCCGCCCAAGTCAATGGGTCAGAGAAATTTGGTGGAAGCTTGGAAATTCCCATCATTCAGATAACGGAATAGCCGGCAGCACTGTTTCCAGGTAAATCTTATTTAATGTTTCCCTAATTAGAATCAATAGAACCCAATTTTCATGCCTGGGCTTTCGCCGTCCACAATCAGTCAGCATCCAGAAATCTCCCCCAGCCACTTTCTGTGCAAAGCCCACGTGCTGTCTCTTGGCACTTATCTGACAGGATCTGAAAATTAAGTTTTATAAATGTTTGTTACAAAAACACACTAATTGGAAGGACTCAGGAAAATTAACACAGAGGCCTTGAGATAATGAGTAATGATTTATTAGGAGCCTTCTTTATCTCAGACGAATGAAGCTCACTGAAATTGCTGTAATCTTCTTAAAGGTACTTGACAAGCCACTTCCCAATTTCTCAGGTTCACACAGAAAACCATCGATGTTCCTCTATCATTGGGCTGGTGCACGTTTTTCTCCCAGTAGGGGAAATTATCAATGGTTTAGTCAATGTTTGCATAAACTGAATGAAAAATGGGCACTCTGTGTATTACTGAATCCAGGAAAACGAAACCTCTAATGAAATTAAGCATTAGTGTTTATTGCATTTTATTGTATTATCAGAAAGTTTTTTATATTATAATGTGCAAAATCTGCTTAATGAAGTCCTAGATTGTATTTGCAGAATGCCAAACCGCTTTTGCAGGCTGAGGAGATGATGCCAGATTGGACAATTGAAGGTATAATCAACATAATGTTTTTTGGAAAGGCAAAAGGAAACTATGCCATATGTTCACTTAAGCTTTAATTTTATGTGGAACTGGTTGTTTTTCCTTTGACATAGCTAAAATGTCCTTTGGTTTACAGTTCAGGGTCTGTTTTATTTATTTAACGGATCCCCATATGCTCACTGAATGGTGCACAGCAGCGACCCCTCCTGGAGAATCTGAATTAGAAGCGGACACTTTCTCTTCCCTTGAAAGCAGATTTGGGGGGTGGGGGAAACAAGCAAAACCCTGAGTCTTTTCTAGAACTGCTATCAATGTGGTTTCCTCTGGTGAGCGCTTGTCGAGCCTTCCGAGACAAAGACAGCTCAGAGTGAGAGCTGTTTCCACTAGAGCACTTCTCCGTGCCTAACACAAACTCTTTGCATAAACACCCTAAAATGCGAGGTCTGTTGCACTACAGCTGTGAACTGATTTAACAGAAAATGGGATACAGTTATTGCCTCAATCTATATTCCAGCTCCTTTTAGTTAATGGCAAAGAGAACGGGGCTTGCATTTTAGCAACATGCCATCACCCTTCCGCATTGTAACCCGGCATTCTGAAACCGTGGGCTCTTTAAACACAATTCATAACGCCCATCAGGGCACCTGAGACGGAACCATCAACCTATGCTTGTCATTAGTAGGGCACATTCTTGTTTTAGTCTATTGCTAGCTTGCGTGTTCACCTTCTCTAGCTCCAAATTAATGAGGCTCCTAATGTATTTTCATTGGGAGGTTGAGCAGTCAAACTCATTTAGTTAGTGAAAACTACAAAAATCACTTTCTTGTGAAATCTGAAACGAACAGCTCCAATGAACTAATGATCGCAGAATGATCCATTTTATGTACCTCTGAAAATCAAGATAACCAGTAAATGTGAAATCCGCACGATATAAACTATGCCTTAATATGCTTCGGCTTCCACACAATGACTAGGTGAATAAAGGTGTGGGGTGTGGAGAGAAAACCCGAGGCAAGATAATTAGCTGAGCTGCTGCCTCAAAGGCAGTCTTTGAGAATGGAGCCATGCCGCACCCCCAACAAAGACAAACGCCCTTGGAGTTGGTAGGGACCGGCATGCCAGAAGTGATGGACACACAGCCAACTAGGGGGGATGTCTGTGTGTGGGGAAGCCAGATGCCTGGGCTGTACTTACATGGCTTTTTGGCTGGCTGAACCAGCTGAGGGTTCAGGTACGGGCTGTTCTCCGCGTCTATTCTGCGCTTGTACTTCTGCCGACCTCCACGCACTCTGTCAAGACGTACTCCTGTGGGCAGAGACAGTCGCCAGCTTACTACTGAGGTAGATAGCTTTCAAACCAACTCAATACAGAGAGAGCATCACCCAGAGGTGCTGGGGAGACAGAGAGGAGAGGCAGAATGGTCGAGCGGTATTAGATGGATATGAAAAAAAAGTGGTGGTGAACCCAACATGGACAGTGGCTGGAAACCAAATCTGGCACCGAATAATAAACCTGGTAGACATCTTTGGCCAGGCCATCAAAGTCACATTTACACATCAAAGAAAAAGCATGGTTTCACGTGAATTAATGCAAAGAGACTGTATCTCAAGTGAAAGACAATGGCAATTGGCATTCTCTTTATCAGTTTACTCTGAAAGCCCATTGTGTAGGGTCAGGTAGAACAGTTGACCAGCTATCCAACCCTGGCATCTACCAGAGGGTTCCATATAGACCTGTGAATTGAGCTGCCTTAAAAGCACCTTCACGCTGCAGAGGTGAGACGCAAGGATTGTTCCATATTATCATGGCCTTTTATTAACATGTCTCAAGGAGAATTTACATATTGGCACACATCTGTATTTTCTTTCAAATGAGAGAAAACTGGGAATAGGTTTGGACTGAACACAGGATAGCTTCCTGAAAGTTTCCAGGCGAAGATGTCAAAGGAGGGGTGTGTGAGTAGCTCAGAGCTGAGGGGCGAAGTCAGGAAGAAGGCAAAACTAGGTGGGCTTGCGTAACACTTTCTCCCAAAGAGTGATGGTTGTGTCAAGATTCAAGGAGTCTGTGCTGGCAGCGGATTTAAAAGATCAAGGAAAGAGGGAAAATGAAAAGAAAGGAATTAAAATAATGTTTCCTTTATCTGGGGGAGTGGTGTGGAAGACCTTGTTAACAAGCCGGTTTCCGGTGTGTAATTGTAAGGTTTAGAACAGAACCATACAACCTTCACCAAAGAAAGATGAGATTACTCAGAAGCAAGAATGAGGTGAGAGCTTCTTTCTGTGGTATTAGGTTGTACCTTAATTTCTGAAACAGTACAACATTACCTGTTAATAAAGTCAGCCAAGTAATGCATTGCACATATTTTCGCATTTTTCAAACAGTGTGCAAAATAGATTTGGTTTAATAGCATCATCAGTATTATTATTTTACTGAAGGATCTCTCTGAGTCTTTAATATGCAAATGGTCTCGGTAAACTTCTCCGAGGGAGATATAGCCCATGCCATGTTGGCAAGCCAATTTAGCTAAGGGTCCAGGTATTGGCATACTATTAATATCATGTGACATGTGAGTTGTGGGTTATCTGAGGCATAGGGAATACAGGCAACAGATTGGGAAAGGCTGACATTATCTCCATCTGAATCCTGAAGGTGACTATATATATATACTCAAATGGTAAGGATTATTACTGACCCACAAAAGAAAGAAAAATGCAATTTCTCATATTATCTTAACAATAGATAGTACTTTAAGAGTTGGTTACTTTTAGCGAAACACACAAACATTCACTAGTCTCTAAATAAACCCTGAAATGTCATGTCATGCTGAAACATCAAAGCAGAGTTTAAATAAAATCAGGAGACAACTTCAAGAATAATTTAGTAGGTTTACACAAATAGATATTTTTAAAAAAACAAAGAAATTAGGTATACTAAGTATTCACTGAAAATAATACTGCATGCACAAAAAAACTATATGCAATAACATAACAAATTATTCCTAAGTAGTATATGAGGAATATGCTTTAAAAAAAATAAAGCATAATTTGCATGTCAGAATGGTTGAGTTTTTTATGACTCTTTTGTTAACTGGCTCAGTAAACTTTGATGTGTTCCGTAATTTATTTGCTTTTCTAAATATAAAGTGGATAGAAAGACAACATCCACCCCCAGTGTTTTTCTGTGATGATCTAATATTATATTAATATATATGGATATTATACATGTGTTATTAAAACATTTTATAAACCTCAAAATGCCAAGAAAAATAAGAAAGTTGTCACTATATCGTAATTTTATTGAAATATGGCTATATTATTTTACTTACATATATTTTGATCATTTATTGAAAATCTGGCCCCATGGAGTTCAAAAATCTACCAGCCTTAGTCCTGTAGGTAAACAGATTTGAGGTCTGATGGATGGTAAGATAATTGAAAAAATGCAATCCAAATAATGATACTACTTGATGTCTAAGTGATTTACAGAAATATTTGGTATCCCATTCTATTTACTGCTCACCCCTGTCACTAATAATATCATTTACATAGGTGATTCTTTCAGAATAGACACAGAAATTAACCCAAATTCCATCAAAAAAAATGCTTTCCCTGAGTCTACCTATGAGCACATGACACAAATTTGAGTAGAGAATGGATAATTATCCAAATAACCTGATATGTGATGTAGAAGTCTCTAACCATTTCAGCAGAAGCAAATAAAAAATACCAATATTTACCATCAGGATCCCAGAAATCCAGATCTTCCATAAATAAACACTAGTCTAATCCAACTGTTCCCACTGAAGCTGACAAAGGCTGCTTCTTTACATCTTTACAACCGTAAATATCTGTTTTGACTTCACTTGTAGGCCAGTTTCAAAAAAAGTTTGGAAAAAAGCTTTCTCCCAGAAAATAAGATACCCACAATGTTCGATGTTTGACAGGATTTGAAGTTAATTAGGCAACTAGACTTTCTCTTCACATGGAGAGTGCCATTATCTTATTTTATTTTATTTTTTTCCTAAAGGATGTTACTAGTGGGCATTACCTACCAAGTGGTACGTTTCATATTGCTGCTCCTTTCGAATGCCGCTCGTGCCTACGTTGCCACGAGGGAATTGCAAATCTCGTCCATTGTCAGAATTTACAAAATTGAGAAAGCAAGAACAGGACAGGGAGGGGGAAAATATGCTGGGAGGCAAATAAACTCCAAAAGCAGCAAAGCAGTTCGGCACAAGGCCTTCTTAGGTCAGCTCATTTTAAGTCTACATTTTATGCCCAAGTGCAAATTTTTATATGGTAGAGTCCAAAGGCAAAAGTATTTTTCACATTTTTAATAGCACGAAGTCAAAGGCATTTCATAGGATAATAAAGCTTTTCCCTTCAGAGAATCACACAGGATACCCCAGCCTACTTTCCCCAATTAAAAACATGCCTTTGACAATGTAATGCTGCTCCCAAACAAAGGTTCGCTAAACACATGAATTACAAAGGCCCCGGGAATACTTAAGAACAATGCAAATAGTCATATTCAAGTAAAGAGCATTTCTAAAGGAGAATGAAGTTAATAACTTACTAATGCAATAGTATTAAATAATTGTTATCAAAAGTGGCTTGTAATTGAGAACCAGGAGCAGACTGGAAAAAAGCAAGACTTGTCGGACAACAAGGTGAGGAAGGTGGGAACTTTCTCCTCCACCGTTGTGTCTTCCTGATACCGTAGCTCCCTTTCCTGGGAGAGGACACCTCCCTCCTTGACATACCTAGCAGCACCCTTGAACTCTCCTGAGATTTCTGTGAGGGAACCACTATGGACAGAGTGGGGAGAAATGCAGGAAAAGAAGCAAAAGCAGCTGGGAAGCATCCAACACCGCAGTGGGAGCCTAGCGACCGCCACTGAAGGGGTTCCCCTGCGGGACAATGTCCTGACCAGTGTACAGGTTTAATCCAGGGGAGGGTGCCTATCCACAGGCTTCCTAGGAAGGAGGAGGGTGGCCATTATTTGTATATTCACACATATACTCCAGGGAGACTCTAACCATATAAAATTCTTGAGGAACACACGAGACAATAAAAGAGCCCACCCCCCCAGGTAGCTTCTGTATAACTGCCCCCTCTCGAAATGGTGACACCATTAAACGTGGTGTCGTGAGTTAGCCCCTTTGCTCCTGTTCTAGCAACCTTTGCCTCCTCACACCTACACACCTACAGCTCCCTACCAACCAAAGCCTTCACTGTTCATTGAATAACTCAGTCTCTACATGAAGTGCTTTGGGATAAACCAAAACACGAGCCAGTTGCTAGAAGTCACAGGTTATGAAGAGCTTATGATGTTTCAGGCAATGGGCTGTTGTGCATATACGAACACGTTAATTCCTTCCAGCAATCCTAATGAGGTGGGGGCCATTATTATCCCTTTTTATGGATGAGAAAACCAGAAAAAGCAGGCGGCAGAGTGAGGAGAGGGAGCTGGGGAGAATGGCTGTAGATCCCACATTCTAAGCACCATGTTCTACTCTTTCTTTGCCATTAAACTCTATTTTGGGGAAAGAATAGTTGTTATAGACTCCAAAAGAGAAGCACAGGCAGACAAAACCCAATTTTCATGGGGAACCATACTCACATCACGATACGGGGTGCATGTGAAGAGGTCAACAGAATGAGAAACTTTCAGGGGGAAATAAATGAACACTTCTCTTCAGTTGAAAACCTAGTCATTTTGCACGTGTCCCTCCACATGGTGACCTCCCTTAGAATGGTTTATGGCCGTAAGACTGTGGGCAAGCCAGAAGTGATGGAAAGACTCAGTCACTCTCCTTTTGTGCTGACGCAGAGACCAAGAGACATTCATTTCCTTGCTCCTACTTACTCCTTAATGTTACTGCAATTCACCCAAGGCCTGTCTTGCCTGGGTGCCAGAGGCAGAGAGACATTTGGGCTGAAGTTTAGACTTCAGAAGAGAGACCCATGCTTTTCCATAGAAACCCCTGGCCACCGGCTACCTTCACTCCTGCTGGAATATCATGACAACTCAGGATCTTTGGAGATAGTCTGATGACAGGTGCAACATCATTAAGATGGGTTGAACTGCCCTGACTGGTGTGGCTCAGGGGGCTGGGCATTGTCCTGCAAACCAAAATGCCGCTGGTTCAATTCCCCGTCAGGGCACATGCCTGGGTCTGGGGCCAGGTCCCTGGTGGGGGTGTGTGAGAGGCAAACGATCGACATTTCTCTCCCTCTCTTTCTCCCTGCCTTGCCCTCTTTCTAAAAATAAATAAATAAAATCTTTAAAAAAATAAAAAAGATCTGCTGAACTAATAGGGGGGAAAATCACACAGGGAGAGAAAATGCATATCCATTAGGCAAACTTTTTTTTTTAACTGAGTCCTCAGTCACTAAAAGAGATAAAAGGCATGACTCACATTAAAGCTTCCTTGCTCCACAGATGAATTAACAATTAGCAAGGGGAAGTCTTTCGTTTTGGTCTCCTGATAGCTATCTGGACTGTTAAACATGCGCGGCTTGCATAGCAAATTGCGAAGGTTTCCCTCCATTTCAGATTCCAGCTGCATCCAAAATACATTTGTAACAGATTTCTGTGCATAGGAAATAACCCCAAAGAAGTTCCTCCTCCTTTTTCTCAAGGTGGGTGGATACAGAGTGTGATTCACTGTTCTTGGCTGGTTCAGGTATATATATGAAATTTATAATCTGGATTAGGGCTGAAATCGAAGTGAGAGAGATTTGAAATAACCTTAGACAACATATTTTGCTGGGGACATGCTGTTCCGTCAGGGGTGAGGTTCTCCAGCTGGAGCACGGAGCCCTCGTCTACGACACATACAAGTACAAATTAGGTCATTGCAACAGGTGACAAGTTTTAATTGAATGTCTTCTGTCTTCAATTCTGACAAAAGGTGAATGGAAATAAATGAGTCTGGCAAGACGGCCCTGAGCCTTACAATACCCAATATCTCATTATTTTTAAACAGCTATCTATAAACTGATGCTGACAAGCCTTGAACCTTTTATTTCTGCTCGAGATGAGGTGGCTGTGAAGGCGGAAAAAAAAGAAGAAGAAAAAGGCGTCCAGAGCCTTACATTAAACATGCAATACCTACCATTATCACTTCCCCAATGTAATTAAAGGAAATCTCCTATTCAAAAGGCACTATTTCTTACTTTGCTTGATGTCAGAAAGAACGAGAGAGAGAGCGAGCGAGCATGCTTGGCCTGCATTTGCTAAACATAGAGACTGCCTTAAAAAAAAAGGGAGAAAACTCTTTCCTTTCCTTCTTTTTGCCTGTTAAAAATTTCATAAATGATTGGAGGAGAGATTGCTGTGATTTATGCCTATCTAAACTCTATTTTCTCTTGTTACCCTTTAATACTGGTGACTCGTCCCTTTATCCTTTTCAAAATTGCCTTCCCAGGTGAGTAAAGTTATGAGTTAGTGGGTGAAGACATGAAATGCGGAGGCATATCAACATCGGGAGAACTGATTCTGCTAATTCACAATTACATGTGGCACCGGCAGCAATAAGTTTAACACAATAATACAGTAATAACAGTGCACAGCTCCCCATGGGGATGCTCTGTGTAAACAGAAGCACAGATATTATTTATGCAAAATTCAATGCCCTGTAAAAATGAATTAAATATGAAATCAACCCAGCTGGTTTACAGGTTGCTGGGTTGAGCGCCAGAGTCTCGCGGTTTCGTTCCGTGGTGAGGAATCCAGAGGCGTCTAATGACCAAAAGGGCAAACGTGGGTTGTAAAGAGATGCATTCTCTCCACTTAAAAAATAAAAAAGGATCTAGGTGACAGAGAAAGGTGGTGGTGAGTCGAGAGGTCATTTGGCTCAGTGTGGGAGACTCCAGGTCACCTGGGCGACACAGAAGAGTTTATGAGGCTTCGAGGAGACGCTTATGGTGGTTTTAGGTTTGGGACAATTTGTCAGCTATTCAACAAAAAGTAATAGAAATGTATCACTGGACTCAAGCAGCAATTTGGAGAGCCAGAGCAATGCATGATGTTTACTCACATTTATTTTTCTGGTGATTATGATTTGGCAAAGTTAAGATTGGCCATAAAGTAAATCTGGTACCAAGAATATGTCCAGGTCATGTGAAAAGAGAATTATACCTCACATATAAATTATGGAGGAAGAAAATCAGTTCAAGAGAGTCAATGTTAATATAACATGAAAGTTAGCCCTGGCTGGTGTAGGTCAGTGGCCTGAGTGCCGGCCTGCGAATCAAAGAGTCACTGGTTCGATTCCCAGTCAGGGCACATGCCTAGGTTGCAGGCTAGGTCCCTAGTTGCAAGAGGCAAGAGGCAACCACACATTGATGTTTCTCTCCCTCTCTTTCTCCCTCCCTTCCCCCATCTCTAAAAAGAAATAAAATCTTTAAAAAAACTAAAAAAAAATAACATGAATGTATACATGCCTGCACCTTAGCCCAGTAAGAACTTTTCTTCAGATGCTGTGACACTTCTTTCTCATTTCTGTAACACTGGCAGCTCTAAGTTGAATACAGTGATAACACTGATAACAGGGCACAGCCTTGCATGGGGATGCTCTGTGTGAAAAAGAAGCACCGCCACTCTTTACGCAAGTTTCAATGCCCTGGGAAAATGAATTAAATATGGAGCTCGACACACTGGTTTAATTTTGTCTTCTTCAATGGAGAGGAATGTAGCTGAGGCTGGGGCTCCACAGCAAGTCTTTCATGGGGTCCACAAGAATGGCCATGGTCCGAAGGTGTGTGTCCCCCCAAAACGCTGATGCTGAAACCCCATCCCAAGGTGATGGTATTTGGAGGTGGGGCCTTCAGCAGCTGATTGGGTCATGATGGGATTAGCGCCCTTATAAGAGACCCCGGAGAGCTCCCTTGCCTTTTTTGCGATGTGAGGACACAGAGAGAGGAACGCAGACTATGAGTCAGGAGGCCTTTGTCCAGCCCTGAATCTGCCAACGCCTTGATCTTGGATTCCTCAGCCTCTAGAGCCCATGAGAAATAAATTTTGGTTGCTTGAATGTCTATGATATTCTGTTACAGCAGCCCGAAAGGACTAAAACAAGAAGAAATACAGGAAGGTAACGAAAGAGTCAGAGACTCTATAATGGGTGGATACAGAGTGTGTCATGACATACAGAAAATACAGTGGTTTCTAGCCCCTTCTCTGCCAGCTCCGTGCTTCACCACTAACCTCATCCTCTGCCACCTGTGCGGTGAAACACCTGCGAGGAACGTGAATGGAGGAAAGAAAAGAACGAAAGAAAGTGTGAGAGAATTGTCTTGGAGAAAACGTGCACAGAAATATCACAGTATATTCTCAGCTGCCCTGAGTCCGGAGGGGTCCGCAAGAGCAAAGAACCATGGTGCACTCACTTTCACGCTAATTAAAATATAGTTTTTCTCCTGCAAACACGACAAATTAGAGTGCTGAGGGATTTAAGACTTCATGAGAAAAACTGGGCTAGGAGAAGCAAGAGGGGAAGCGGTGTTTTCACTCCAATGAAAGAAAGGCACGTAGGCAAAGACTGTCAGCAGCAGGCACGCTTAACTAAGTGATGTTTCCTACACAACTAATTTCCATTTATCATCCTTTGATCTCGTGCATGTTTTCAGAATTTTCCCTCCATCTGATTTCAGCAAGATGACTGGAAATTCAGTTTGACCTGTTGTAGACAATAAGCGCATGGAAAGATATTTTTATTTCATCTGGTTCTTGAGCCACAAGTCCAACGACACTTTCATTTTACTGCTCGGTGCATCTAGATTTTACTGAAGAGCTACTCCAGACTCATGCTGAAGTGATACACAATGTTAAAGATCTGGGGGAGAGTTACACGCGAGCAATCTAAACATGTCAACATTCCCTGATAAGGTACATAATAATGGGGGCAATGCGCGCTCCCAGGGCCAACGAGAAAACTGCGCATTAAAGGGTTACGGCAGGGTGGAGTCCACAGCCTGTGTTTTTCTTCTTCCATTAGGATGTGTGAAGACTGTGCAAAGGGACAGAGGAGACTCCAGATGAGATCCCCAGATGCCAGATAGACTGGGTCTTGGCTGTGGAAAGGCTGTACTTGAACCAGGACATGAATGTCCTGATAGACCTCGCAGTGTGTTGCTGTTATGCAGTGGGTAAGAAGGGGAGGTGGCGGGTACTGGCCCATCCTCGATATGGCCCACAATGCTAGGAGGGATCACTGCATCCTAGGTTGGGCCAAAAAAAGACAAACGCACCTTTCTCATCTTGAGGCAGCTCGAGACTGGATACTAGAATTAAAGACTCCAAGCGTGATAACCTCATGTAAGAGGAAGAGGTAGATTTTCCAGTGAAAATCTCCCCATGATTTCCCAAACCCACCTTCTCTTACTCTTTCCTCTCAATAGAGTCTTTCCCTACATTTTTGAAACACAGACTGGGTTAAAATCAACCATCAAGATATTTTACTTATTATTTATTATATATTCATCTTAATTCCACAAGAAATTGCAGGTTGAAGGCACAGGAGGACAAGATACTGTTCCTGAAACAGCTTCAGAGAATTAAAATATAGCCAAATAATTTAGTGCATGTTTTAATTGTATATTGCTCATTATGGCACACACCTGCCATATGGTAGGCACTCAAAAATACCAAGTGAATAAAGAAAAAATTTACAATGTGCATTCTAGCCATGCACTAATCAGCTATTTTTCAGTGACGGTTTTTCTTTTGCTACTTCTAAACCTGAAATGCCTACATGGGCATGTACAGAAGGGTATGAATGTAATGTCAATAATTCATGCTTGTCATGTTCTCCATAATGTACCAGAATATTCCAGCTTCACAAAGGTATAGAAAACTTGAAGACAACAACATAGCATGAGGCACTAAAAAAAAAAAGGAGTTGTTGAAAAGTATGACAGCAGAATTTTTCTTCAGTATTCATCCTGGACAACATAAGACGAAACTACATTTGATCTTCTGAAAAACTCTCAGAGAGAACCTAAGAAAAACTGACTCATGAGAATTGTAGTTAGATACCGAATACTGAGCAAGAGAGACCACAGGTACCTATCCTTGGGAAATCTGACAAATGAAGAACACCCTTCTCTCTCCAAGGCATTCTTATTGCTCGCCTGCCTGGAAGCCGATGAATGAGTCGGATCACGTGTCGAGCTCTCTTCCAGCTTGAAGCTTCTATGAATGAAGCGGCGCCCTTAAAAGGATGGAACTGACCCGTGGGCTCCAAGTACAACTGCCTGGCAGTTGGAAGCACCAACACACTTCACATTTTCGGTCAGGGACGGCCAGAGCCAAATGGACAGCACTAATGAACCAGACGAGCAGAAGGCTTTCTGGCCCGGGTCTTCGCGTTCCCCTCCCGGTGACCTTGGCCAAACGCATTTCCTTTTGTTTTTGACGATAATCAGGCAAGCAGAGTGCCCATGTTTGAAAAATGCTTCCAGCTTATTACTGCATTAGGAAAAGATCAATGCCTGTTGCACACTGCTGTGGAGACTGAAGTATGAAAAATCATACAGAGCTTCAGACTTACAGAGCTCCCGGATTATGCCGAGGAGAGGAAAAAAGGCCCTAGTGATGGATATTTTGAAGACAACCAATGAGTGGCTAATGGTTCCTCTGTAATTTAACCAAATTTCATCTGGAGTTTCAAAATAAAAAGGCAATCCCTGGCCAGGTAGCTCAGTTGCTTAGAGCATCATCCCAATATGCCAAAGTTGTGGGTTTGATCCCTGGTCTGGGCACATACAAGAATCAGCCGATGCATGTGTAAATAATGGGACAACAAATTGATCTCTCTTACTCTCTCTCTCAAATCAATAAAAAAATTTAAAAAATAAGGCTTTGACTAAATATGATCAGATTTCTGTAAATGTACCATAATGGGTAAGTTTTCATTTCAATATCTATAGTTACTTTCTTTTCAGAAAGTATAGTATATATGTGTGTGTATATATGTATATATATATATTCACAGCCAATAGATATGTACATACACAGATAGATACACATATATAATTTGAAACCAGTGAGATATAATTCAGTTTCCTTATTTTCCTGATAATAGTTTGGCTGGCTAAATAATTTCATGAGAATTATTTATTTGCAAAGTTTTCCCATCCAAAGAAAACACGTTATATGCACTTATGTTGATATCAATATCAGGATTGCAAATTCAAATAACTACAGAAACCATCCATAGAAAGGGAATGAATGAAAGAGACTGTGTGCTGTAGAACATGAGGGGTATGTCACGCGGGGAATTAGAGAGCATTTGCCCCTCAAGCAGCGCCACCCCACTGCCGGGGCCAGCGTGGTGGGTTACTGTCGTGCGGGGATGGGGTTGGCGCCTGAGTGTGAGTCCAGTGTTCTCAGAAGTCCCATTTCCAAATGAAGCTGGCAATCTGGATCTTTATATAATATCTCCCTATGTTTAAGTGTTTCCACAATTTTATCTGGGCTAATCAGTGGCCCCTCGGCTACCAGTTTATAGCCTTTGGTCTACATTCTTTTCTTTTTGCACAGGGGCCGACTGTGAGAAGTCCCCCAGTAGAAGCCAGGCCCGACCACTGGCTGGTTCAATGGATCACATTACCAGTTGGTAGCTGTTTAGAAATGATCCTTTTATTTTACTTAGGCCCTCGTGATACATGGGCATACGTATAAATTAAATTGCCTAACTGCTCAAGTTCTACTGTAGGCTGCCTCTTGAAACTCTAATTTTAAAGTACTACTAAGCAAGGTTTTAAGGATAATAATGATAATGCCTAAAAGTGTTTTCATTAGAAATCAAGCAAGAATAAATACAAAATAATCATCTCTGCCCATACGTCGCACCTGCCAGTTAGGAATGCTGACTTGCGTTGGTCCACGTGAGTCCTCTTAAAGAATTTCTTGCTAAGCACAGGTCTCCACTGCTATTTATAGTCAATAGAAGCAAAGGCTGTCTTCAAATTCATCCATTGTGCTTACTAAATGTTTTTGCTTTTTGAAGGAACATCTTTCTGCCGAGTGAAATCTGTTGGAGCTGCAAGCCAATTCTTGTAATATTACTGGTACATCTCCAGAGTCCCTAAGATACACCAAATTAGTCACTCTTGGGAATTAGATGAAATTTAAAAAAGAAAGCAGTGGCAATTTTACTGTATTTTGCGAAAGGAGCATTTGGACCGTGGGGAAGGAATGAATGATTTTATAGACTGGAAACGACATTCCTGGGAGTCTCTGTGAACTTCCATTCCAATAGTTAAAGCACATGCCTATCAAACTGCTTATGAGAAAAAAATTATGGAAAATAACCAAGAGTAAAGCTTTGTTCTTATTAAGGAACATGAATATGTATGTAATTTTAGCCAGACTAAATGAACCCAAAAATGAATAAATAAAAAAAATAAGAACAATAATTGTCACAAGAGAAGGTTTGTCTCCTTTTCTGCTCTTATGGAAGCATTTATGTTTAGAGTTGCAAAAGGGAATTCATGTTTTTAAATACAACTATCCAGAAAGAGACAAAAGGAAAGGACCCTAAAAGGAAACCACTATGGAGCAAGAAGCACGTGCAGTGCCCCTACCCCCCCACCTGAGTAATAAACCTTTGTAAAGCCGGGACCGACTGCAGGCTTGCTATGACCACAACACAAGATTATTAGCGTTCACACGAGCAGCTCGTTAGCCCTGAGGTGTGTCCATTTCCCAAGCATGACTCTATTTAGAAAGGCAACATCGAGCCATTAATCCTAATTTTACATTAAACATCTTTTGAGACCACGTGAGCTCTGGCTAGAATAAAACCCGATTTTAGCAGCAACAGTATAAGCATGGAATGTATCACGGATAGCTGTGCGAGTTCCTCCACGCCTTTGTAGACGAGGGCACTAACATGCATTCGCCAAGTTCCATTGTCAATGAATTGGAGCCAATATCAATAAATAAGTAGATTACACCCATGATTCCACCTTTATCTGCAATGTAATGGATTGATTTGAATGATGTCTATTGGCCATGAGGGATGCTAGCATATGAAATCAGTACTCTTTGAGTTTAGCGAGCTTGCAAGGCATACTACCATTATTTCTCCTGTCTCTTGGGTTATTGTTTCTTCTACAAACTTTTAATATGGGAGGACCCCCATAAAATACCCTAAATGATGGGAGAGGGTTTGGAGTACGTTCAAGCCGGTGAATACACTAAGATGCTGGGAGACTGGCATGCCCAGAGAGGGCATAGACGCTCTGGAACCTGCCCATACTCTGCCCTGTGCATACCTTCCATCTGGCTGTTCTTCAGGTGTATCCTTAATAATCAAAGTAATAAGTGAAGTGCTTCCCTGAGTTCCATGAGGCATTTTAGCAAATTATTAAACCTAAGGAGGGAGTACAGAAAACTTCAACTTATAGCCAGTGGGTCAGAAGCATGGGTGGACTTGGACTTGTCATTGGCAGTGGGGACAGCCTTGTGGGACTGAGCCCTGAACTTGTGGGATGTGATGCTAAGTCCAGGTAGACAGTGTCAGAACTGAACTGAATTTTGGAACACTCAGGTGATGTCTGGAGAATCAGAGAATTGGTTGTTGGTGTTGTAAATCACTCCAGAATGACCAAAAAAAAGGAAAATATTCACAATGATGTCTAGATCTCAGCTTCTTAATTTCCATTCTACACCACAGAGCACTAAAGCTCCTTTGGAGAAAGAGCCAACTTTAAGACTGCAGCGTGGAAAGTAGCAAATGAGCAAATGGATTGTCTTTTTGTGCCAGAAAAGTAAGGAAGTGAACAGAGAAGGAGAGGGACAGGTCAGGAACTCCTAGGAAGCCAGCTTGAAGGAGCTCCCACTGGATAAATCTGGGACGATTTGAGCATCAAAATAAACACTGGTATCAACGGAGCATAACTCACTGAATGAAATAGAACGCACAAGTCACAGTGACACTGATAAATGAATAAACTGAAGGTTGAATGGGGAATAGATTATGTACATAATTCTCAAATTATCGCCCCACAAAGTTCTTATCTCGCTCAAAGGGGAAAGGAACAACGTTATTGTGGGGAAGCCTGGCAGATACCCACTCTCAAGTGACCAAGCTGCCATCATCAGTGACATGGCCAGGGGGACCGGAGCGCCCCCTGATGTGACTCAATCAGATCACAGTGTCATTCCAGACATATTGGTGCCAGATGCATAACCTGAATCTAATCATGAAAAAACATCACAATCACCAAAATCGAAGGAGATCCTACAAAATAGCGGGCCTGAAATCTTCAAATTGTCAGTCATGAAATTCAAGGAAATAGTGTAAATTTAATTGTAAACCCATATTGTGTGTCGAAGCAAATATACAGGGTGGGGCCAAAGTAGGTTTACAGTGGTGAGTATGAAAAACAGAGTTTATTCTTGTATAATTACCTACTAAATTGCATTATATCCCATCCGAGCAACTGTACACCTACATGTGCCCCGCCCCGTAGCGCTCTGAGAGTGTTCAGTAATCCCTGGAGGTGAATGATTTTGTTTTTAGTTCCTTCAGTATGGCTCACTCTCTTTTCTGTCTCTTCTTCCTCTTTTTTTATCTCTCCTTTTCCCAAGACTCCGAAAGGTTAGCATGACCTAAACACAATATTATCCACGTGCCCATTCCAAAACTGATTTCAATTTTCCTTTTCCAGATCCTCAACTTGTATTTTCAATTGATTTTAATGACAGTGGAGTTAGTGCAATTTCAGGAAGGACTGCCATCTTCAAAGGGGCTCTGATTTGAAAAATATTTGTGTTCCGCTTTGTGGTTCGTGAAGCACTTCACCTAGTGCTTCATCATCAGATTCTCATCAGCAGGTTCTCGTATCCGCTGAGAGACAGGCATGGCTCTTTCCCATTTCACAGGTTAGGAAATTTAGGCAGATTCAGTGCTTTCCCGGGTTCGTGGACGAGAGTGAGCACACTGGGAACAGTACCACGGGGGCTGACGGCATGTCAGCATTATAAAAGAAGGAGAAGAGCCAATTAGACAGGAACTGCCCCGGAATGAGTTGGTATTGTCCCGGCGGCTCACTGTGAATGAAGCGGCCACTGTGCCATCTCAGTTAACGCATGGGAGTCTGCGGCCAGTTGGTATTGTCCCGGCGGCTCACTGTGAATGAACCGGCCACTGTGCCATCTCAGTTAACGCATGGGAGTCTGCGGCCATCCGTCTTCTTTTCCATTGCTGCCGAGCTTCCTCACGAAAATGGACAGTCCTTTGTAGTTAATTGTGATTTTAAAAAAAAGGAAGAAGTGAAAGGAAATGAGCAAAATCAATTAGAGCTGTTGGTGCATTCCATATATTTGAGGCACGACTTTACTGTTTTAATTAAATGGAAATATAGAGCATTGTTTCAAAGACATTAAAAAGACAATTCCAACCCTGACACCGCCCCCTCCCCCGAACCCTGTCTTTTTAAACTGGAACGTCTACGACAACCAGGCCAACCACTGTCTAGAAGATTGGGTTCTGATAATGGTCAATTGTAATTACATCATGATCTGCATTGTAATTATTCCTCTAAAAATTCTACTAATTACAAGTCTACCGCTATAGGCACACTTCTGTAAAGTTTGAATAGTTATCTAGTTTAAAGGTTTTTTTATAAAGTTAGCAGATTTGAAGTCAAAAGGAACAATATAGAGGTTTTAATAAAATTCTATGATTTACTCCATTCACACTGGCTAAATCTTAATAGTAGCACAAGGCCTGAAAGAGGAGGGAAACCTCGTATGATTGGTGTAAAGGAAGCACTTAATGGTGGCATTGTAACTTGAAGTGTATGAGACAAGGTCAAGTCCGCACCCCTCAATTCCCAGATGTGAGGTCTTCAGCCCCTTGGGCCTTAGCTTGCTCATCACAACTGAATGAGAAGCTCTGTCTCTGGTACAAAAACTGTCAGCTATTCTGAGTATTTACCATCACATTCCAAATCCACTCTATGATCTTTTAGACTTCGTTTTAGTTTTCCAGATGCTGTTCTAGAAACAAATGCATTTTATTTTTACATAAAGCAATAATATTATTTATACCTCTTTGAACACTGTTTCAAGTTGCAATATTTGAAGGATAGCAAGATGTCCATGAATATCTATTTACTCAGTTTCCATCTGCCCCACCGTGAGGCCGGCCACCCGGTCTAGAGGAAAGACCTCTAACAAACCGTCTTCTCTAGCCCCACCTTTCGGAGTGGCCCTCTGTCTCTATCTCACGAGCTGAATGGAGACCCTGGGACCAGCTGATGAAATCTAGTCACTCAGTTCCCAATACAGTCAAGTGGAAAAAAATCACGGGTTGGCATTTGAATCACAGCTCTACCCCTTTCTCACAGTGTGGCCTTGCACGATTCATTAACACCTTTGAGTATCATTTTCCTCCTCTCCTGCGGAGTAAGAGTGAAGCATGAGATAAGGAACATTCCTGAAAGGCCTCACACTGTACCTGGCGCATAGCAGACGCGCCGCAAATACAGATTCCCCACGGTCTTCCTTTTTCTTCTTCCCAGGAGGGATGAGCATGTAAAGTTGCAATACAAAGAAATAAGTCTTTATGGGGGGAATTTCAGGACTCTGTGTTGGTAGAGAAGGTATTTTGAGACCCGGGGCACTTCTAAGCGCCTGTCACATCCCAATAGGCAACCACTTAATCCCTCCGGCAGGGAGTAGACTATGGGAGAAACGAGGCTTCTATGAAATTTTCGAGGAAAAATCCTGCAAGTACTTGTGGGAGAATGGGAAATCCATCTCCTGTCCTCCTCAGATAGACGGGAGGGGTGTGGTGTTCTAGGCAAGGGTTTGCAATGCATGTTAGAAAAAAGAAAACCAGTGTGATCAAAACATTATGTAGCACATTACACAATGTTAATCACACAAAACACAGCCTTTTGTTCAAGTTTGGCATTATTACTTAAATATTTCATTACTAAAATTCTCTAGTCCTCATGATACTCAGCTCTCATTACTTGAAGAACGCAGGTTTGCTGGGAAATGACAGGGTCACCAAGCAGAGGGAAACAGGACTCTGACACAGCACACTGCTGACAGTCTAACGCGATCAACCAGGATTGGACTTAGTTATCTTCCCACTTGATAAAATACACTCAGGAATTTCATTGAGAAGAATGAACAATAAGAACCTCTTTCAATTATTTCAGAGAATTACATTTCAAACACTTTTCAAAAATAAAACGCTACTATCAAATGTCAAATGCATGAAATGTTCATTTCTCGGCAAGGGGGCAACGGAGATTTTATTTCTATTATGCTTTTAGTCCCTTTTCTTTATTTTTTGGAAGCAAATAAATTCTAAGAGGGATTACTTAGCTGTCTATTCAAATACAACTCAGTAAAATACCTAACGGCATTCCTGGCTATTTTTCCCCAACTCCTAATTTCTTGAGATGTGGGATTTCTCCTTAAACTGCCTCAAAGTCCTTAGGATCCAGTGGAGATTTTATTTTCTGCAATGCCAGATTATGAAAATAAGTATACAAAGTGCCCACAGCCTTCGTTCTCTGCATAATTTTGGCAGAAAAATGGTAGAATTTTTTAAAAAAATCTGCAACAAGTTGGGTAGTGTACAGGCAAGACAGGAATCACAGCCACGGCTTCGCAGGCATTCTTTCTGACGCACGCGGCCCCAAAGCCAATTCAAAGAGCAGTCGGGGACTCCCCGCTGCTCCGTGTTCCCTGGGGAAGCACACGTGTTCTCAGCATCGCTTCCCACCCGTCCAAACCCCTTCCCTGGGGTCAACTGGCTCATGGAAAGTCAGATGAGGAACAACCTAAAACACGATTACTGCTCTGGTTTTCCCTAAATGCTCTAGTGGCCGTCACTTTACTCTGTGTCCACCGCATTCCATTACTGCCCAAAGTAATAAAGACCTCTGTCACGGTGAGAGCTTTTCATCTTTGGAGCTCTCTCTCTTTCTCCTGATGAGACTGCCAACTCCACTCTCAGGAAATGAGCTCATGTGAACACTTTATTTTCCGTGTGTGAAAACAAAACAAAAGGGCCGTTGCCCAGCTTCAGAGACAGGGGTTGTGGTGGTGGTGGTGGCGGTGGGGGGGGTGCTCTGTCTCCAAAGTCAGATGAGGCTGTTTGAAAGGGACTGAAACTGACCAGGGAGCCTCTTTCAGAATCAGGAAGTTGCAGCGGAGCCATTATACAGGCCCACGGGCCTCCCATCTCTTTTATATGCCTCATTGGAGTGGAGGGAGCACGGGATGGTAGAAGGGAGGGAGAGGGGGCAGGACAGAGGAGGACAGCACAGCTACCTCTAAACCCATTTCTGTTTGCGAACATTAAACATTTGCATTCACTGGGGCCAACGCCACTAGCCAATGTCAATGCCGTAAGTCTGTGTGTGCTGAATGTTTCATGTATGGGACAGATGGTTACACCATCACAAGGCAGTCAGTGCCTAAATAAGTGAATCGCGGCTTAGTCTTTCACATCCAAACAGTAACTAAATTTAATTGTTTTTGCAATCAGTGGCATATGTTGGCATCTGTCTGTTGTATGACTTGGACCAAATCTGATCTAGCCAGGGCATCCTGAGTACTAAGGCCACACAATTCCTACTGTTAATGTACTGCAAATAGCGCAGGCAGACAGGTTAACTGATTAAGACTATAGGTTGCTTTTTGACCTCTTTACCATGTTTATGATAAAGGTAAGAGCTACTGACTATTAGAAGATCTTCTCTGTTGCATTGCTAAAGTGTTTAAACTTGTCCTACTCAATAACAACATCAACAAGTGGAATATACATAATTTTCTATTATATCTAAAAGGGACTGGTTTGCCCTGGCCAGGTGGCTCAGTTATTTGGAGCATTGTCCTGTACACCAAAAGGTTGCAGGTTCGATTCCCTGTCAGGGCACACACGTACGTAGGTTGTGGATTGATCCCCAGTCAGGGAGTTGTAACGGAGGCAACCAATCAATGTTTCTTTCTTTCTCCCTCTCTCTCAAATCAATATAACATATCCTCAGGTGAGGATTAAAATATAATAATAAAAAATAAAAGGGATTGTTTTCATCTTTGTCCTCACAGATTTACCCAATTTAGTTTGTTCAAATATGTATAAAGTGCTTGTTTTGTGCCAATCTCTGTGGTCGGCACTGGAGTATTCTTTCCAGGGCTCACATTCTGGTGGAGAGTCAGGCATGCAGATAAATAATTATAGTCACATCATGCTTGCTTTTTGAGGCGTGGACCAGGACCTAGGAGGAGCATAAGGGAGAAAATTTAACTTCTCTGGTGCAGTCAGGAAAGGATGAGGCATTATAGAATTCAATGTGAAGACACAAACAGTGAGGAGGAAGCTAGAAAGACTCTTGAGTCTCCGAGAGTGGCAGTGGCCGAGAGGCAAGTGGAAAGAGGATCTGGAACTCGCTGTCCAGCATGCAACCTTTCACATTTCAGTGCAAATAAATGAAAACAAAACCTGGCTTCCAGTTTCTCGGATACACTAGCTAAACTTCAAATGCCCCACAGTCCCAGGTGGCTGGTGGCCGCCATATTGGATGTTGCAGTCAGGGACCATTCCCATCACCAAGTCCGACTCGCCAGGGCAGATTGGGGAACGCAGACTCCTGTGGTGTGGCATGCTGCGAGGCTGGAAATGAAGGGAGGGCCCTGGTTCTGTGTGTCCTGAGAAACCACTCAGAGAAACGGAGGCTTTAGCTTACAATATTTAAAGAGGCACCTATGAATTTAGTCAGTGATTTTTCAACCTTTTTCATCTCATGGCCCACATAAACTGAATACTAAAATTGTGCAGCACACCAAAAAATAAATTTTTTGCCAATCTGAAAAAATAAGCACAATTTTGATTCATTCACACCAATAGCCTTTGTTGTGTTGGCTGTTGTCATTTTTTTTTTTAAATTTGACAGTCTAAGGGAAAAGAGGTCAGTGCCCCTGACTAAATAGTCAGGGACTGGATGCTATAAAAATTCTTGTGGCACACCAGTTAAAAATTGCTGATTCAAGTGGTGGAGTAAGACATGTGGGTGAGGGAGAGAAAAAACGAATGACTCGATCAGATCTGTGCAGAGAAAACGTCAATCCAGCTACAGTGGTGGGGGTGTTGCACAAATACACATGCGCACATGAGAATATACCACACACATTTATATCAACTGCATATGCTTTTTCCTCTTGTTTCTCAGTGAGTAACATTGATCATAATAGTAGTTAACATCTATTGAATGTTTATTGTGAACTAGGCACTGTCCCCAAATATTTCATGTGTATTAACTCATTAAGATCGAGAGCTGAAAAGATACCTTAGTGAATCAGGTTGATGTCTCTAGGCCAATATTTCTATCTAATTCTTCATATATATTGGTTTATGGGACTAGAAGCAAAGAACTGTGAATAGCAGTAACTACTGAAAAACATGTGAATAGGTAAAGTTGATGGTGTAATTTATTCTGCCAATGAAGCTTGATCATTAAGCAGGTTAGCTTTGAAGGGGGGCTGGGGTGGCTGTACGTGCTACATATGCTTGAAAATAGGTAACAGGGCTTTCATGAAAGTTCCAGTAAAAATCTCTTGAGTTGCATTAATGGGGAATTCTCTACATAGAACATTCAACTAAAGGCCCTGATGGAAATCATTCATACCGAATACCTACAGTGTAAAACTTGAAGACATGGAGACAACAAATCTAAGCAGTGAATTCTCCAGTGACCTACATCTCATTTAAATTGTGAACCGAGCTGGCTGGATGGCTGGCCGAATCTCAGCTTTCTTCATTGTCTCGGGCAGGATATCCTGCTCACCATCCTAGTCACTTAACGCCCCACTGTGCCCCAGAGTAAGCTAGAAATATGGTCTGTGGCTTGGATCTTCTTTCTGTTACTTCCCTGTAACTCACTGAGTGGATTAGTCTCTTTTGACTAATTGAATGCCTACTGTGTGCATGCAGAGAAGAGGTCATGGAATAGAAAGAAACTAATAATTTTGACACTCAACGTTCTAAAAATCTGGTTCAATGACTTTTATACATGTAGGAAATAATATAATAACAATTAAAAAATGAAGAGTCAAGATTTAAGATAGTATATAACAACCTGAATCCCTGAGTGCCGTAGAGATTTGAGAGTCGAGAAGAAAGGGGTGAGCGTAGTGACATGGGACTCTGACAGGGAGACAGGCCACCTGAAGGACGTTGGTTGTAAATCAGACATGAAGATGCTGGGGAACTAAACACACTGTAAGCCTGGATATTTCTTTCTGATTTATTTTATCATTACAACCACAATCAGAGGCTTTGACAATCTGAAAAGAGATTTAAGAGGTGAAGTATACGAAAGTGCAAATAGCACCTCCTCCAATAACATTGCTTTGTTTAACATCGTTTGGTTATACTGTTGATGAGATGTCGTAGGAACTTAACCCTTGTTTGTGTCAATGAGCCTACCGTGAAACTGATGTCATTATATATTGTTATGCTCAAAGTCACAGGACCTATGGACGGCATTAAGTGAGGACATATGCACTGGTTCCTAAGTCGTTTTCAAAGAAAAAAGAGAATAAAAGCACAATAAAAATTACATGCCTCTAACATTTCACAATAAAGAAGAGAACTTTATACCAAGTCCCGTCCTTGTAATTTCTCAAAACTTTGCTATTTACAATTTTTTAAATATAATTAATGGGGTGTTTATAATGCTTAATGCTGAAAATCCTCCGATCCAACTAATTTTTAAAATAAATTATTCCACTTAACAAGGAAAAGAAATCATTTCAGTTTTTACCCACATGCTGCACTTCTCCAAGTATTCCATATTTCCAGCTATTATCCTTTCTTACAAAGAGCCCACTTAATAATGTTCACTCTAACAACCTCATTTATTTTCCAGAAAATTAACTCAGTTTCAACCCTGATTAATGATTTCATCTAAATGAATCAAATTAAAAATTGAAAATTATATTTCAAAAGCCCAAGAAAAAAAAGTTGACCATTTCCAGTTAACAAATGATCCTTTCAAATATTAAAAGATGACCATGAAGAGTGCGTGATGGTAATAAAATCAGGCGTGGGCCCGCCGCCTATCTGGAAATCGTGGACGAGGAGAATTAAAGAAAGAAAAAGGAAGAGGAGAAGGTACCCTCTGCATTTTTTAACACCGAAGCCCCCTGGGAGACCAAACTGACTTCTCCTTAGGCTCTGCCTGCATTCACTGCACCCAAATAAGAGCATTTCCTGTTAATTAACACTGGTTGGGCCGGGGATGCCCTCTGTGGAGGGGATTAGGTAGGAAGTCTCGTATTTTCTCTCTCTCTCTCACACACACACACACACACACACACACACACACACACACACGCCAGACAGCCCCTCTTAATAAAACCTGACTCATGGAGATGCTTCCCGCTCTCATGTCTTCCCTTCAACATGGGAACAGTCCACAAAGAAAACAAGCAACTCATTCCAGAGGAACTTCATGTTTTCCATGTTATTTATTTTTTAAAAAATCTACTCGTGTACAAGGCTCACAGGGGAGGGAGGGTGAAAAGGCAGAGCCCAGAGGACCCGTGGGGCAGACAAAACTCTTCCCTGTGATACTGGAATGGCAGGTTCGTGTCATAATCCACTAGTTCAGACCCATAAAACACCAAGAGCGAACCCCCATGCAAACTGTGAACTCTGGGTGACAATGACGTGTCAATGACAAACAGACCACTCTGGTGGGGGTGCTGATGGAGGGGGATGGCGTGCCTGTGTCAGGAATATGGGGACCGCTTTCTGCTCAATTTTGCTGTGAACCTAAAACTGCCTTAAAAGTGTCTTTAAAAAACCACACCAGAATCCTCCCTTCAAAATTCCACTTTTGTGGTCCACAGGATTACTGAATTTATCCCAAGTCCTGTGTAAAACACCTCAGAATAAAGCATCCTGTGGTTTTCAGCTAGATTTCCTTATTTCGTTCCATTTTTCCGAATGTGTGTCCATCAGGAGGTCAGTGAGGAGGCATAACTGGTCTCAAAGCTGGTCTCAGAAAATGTAACGGAGGCATTCTGCTGGTGCACGGGCTGCATCCTGTTTTCGTGACAGACACACCCTCCCCAAGCTTTCCCCTCAGAGCAGATTGTTAAATTCTCAAATTATGAGAAGAAAAAGCTGCTTCTGCATTCCTCCCAAAGCTCCGCTGGGATTCGGCTCACGTGGGCTGCTAAGTGCCTTGCAGAGGTCTCAGAAGCCTGCAGCTGTGGTGGTGGTGGGGGGGTGCCCAGCTCAGAGTGCCAGCTCCAGCCCCCGGCCACCCACAGGCTGCAGACCAGCCCCAGATGGGCGCCCAGCCAGGGGTTCTGCTAGCCTGATGGGCAGCCGCAGGGGCGGGGGCACCCTGGGAAGCAAACCTGGCTGGCAGCCAGGGTACCTGGGGCCTCCCTGGGGCTCCCCTCCAAGCCGATTTCCAGGGACTGATGTGCTCATTGAGAACCAACGTCAGAGATGCAGAACATGAGCCACAGTGAAGGGGGGCATCACCCCAAAACCCAGACCCTCAACTGTAGGCGCACATCTTGAACATTATGGGTAACCAAGGGGGCGTGTTATTTCGAACATTTTCTGAGCAGTATTAATTCTTACGAGTTGTTTGGGTTCTGACAGCGAAACACGACTTCATAGTGAACCAGCAAGGACGCAACTTGATTCAGGAAGAAGGGGGTGTGTTTGGGATTTAGGTTTCAGTGCAAGTTAGTATTCCTCAGGTCCTTTCTCTTTAGTGGCTTGCTTCCATGTTCCCTACCGTAGCTGCTGTGCCCACGACCCCTTCTCCCGCAGGTGGGAAGATGATTTCATGAATCACTATGACAGGAGGCAGGTATCATTACTGACAATTTACAAGGGGGAAATAAAGACACAGGAAGAAGTGACTTGCATCATGACAAAAAAAAAAGTATTGTGTTATATGGATCCTTAACAACTATTAATCTGCTAGACTTTCTATAGCATGCTTCATAAAATTCTAGACACTTTTGAGAACTGCCATCCACTCGAAGCCCTTACAACAGAAAGGGCTCTTCGGGAGCGTTCCTGAAACGTCTGTGCTCGAAGGGTTGAATGACTGTTCTAAGGTCACACAGCTGGTACATAAGCATATGACAGACATACGTGAAAATGTCTGAACAGGTCCCAGGCCTCCTGTGTTCTGCTTACACTCCCGGTACCTCCCAATACCATAACGGCCTCACAGCCAGGTAAGGTTTTTATCTGCATTAGCCCAGAAGGCGCTGGCTTGACAGAGCCTCGGACACCTGCAGGGAAGTTCTACTTATTTGTGGGGACAATGATGAGGGCCTGGCCACACTGTACTGAAGATTCCTTTTCTGTTAAATCACACTTATCCAAAAAGGCTAAATGCTCATGCATCCCAGCTTGCCATGAACTTGACAAGACTCTGTGACTATTCTAGATACGTATAGGCTTCTGACATAAATAAAATTTTGCCTATGGAAGCAAATATTCTTCCATACCAAATGTCATCAATTTCTTCGCACTCTTCAAACAATAAGGCTGAATTTTTTTTATCTGAACTAGGATCAACTAGATGCTAATAAAATTTTTCCATGAACCATTGTGTCTGTAGAATATTCACTCTGAGTGGAAACACTTGAGCCATTTTAAGGCCAGGCCTCCCTGAGTTATCTATTCCAGGTTCAATGTTCCCAACTGGATGGCTGGTGCGGTCAACAGAGAGAAGGTCTGTAGGCATCATCTAAAACATACAAGAATGTCTCTGACATACGGTCTCAATGAACTGAGTTTTCAAAATTACGATGTAATGAATCTCCCAGCCAAGCAACATCCTCCAGCATAACGGAACTCTGAAACGAGTTTCCTCATGCTTGAGGTTCAGAAAAGAAATGTCAACTCACTGCAAATGACTTTTGTCTTTAGATGAGTACCTGATCAATAATCTGACCTTATTTTCATTGCCTACACGAAGCAAATTAAGACGAAATAATTTTCAGCTACGTCACAACTTAGTGTTAAACTATGTTTATACAGCAGGAAGGAAGAAAATAGCTAGAATACTCTGTTTAATGTGATTTCTGTAGATAACAAAATCTGATAATAATGATTTCAAAGCATTGTTTTTACTTGAATTACTGAATTTAGCTGCTATCTCTATGGTTCATAATAGCCACATTAATTTTCTTGCCCTTATATTTGATATTACTTAAAAATCCCTTTTTAATCATTAAATATGCTGGGTGACATTTCTAAAATAAATTAATCTATGTAATTTTAAAATATCTTTTAATTTCATCAATTTCCTCTTGTGCATTTTTAACATTAAACTCCTTTTTTACTTTAAAATGTAACCAAAAACCCATACTCTACACAAACTTTTTCAAAATGTATCTTATTCAGCCATTAACCAAAAGACTGACACAATCCATGGATCAACTCTAATTTTCACTGAAGTAGTTTGCAAATATTTGCTATAACTTTATTTACCTATCTGCTTTGTCTGGTTTGACTACTAGCTGGATGAAGACAGATTTCTGTTTAATTCTCACCATACAGAGACATTATAGAATGCTGAGGAACCTGTGAATATTGCACAAAAGATTATTCACTGAACATTAGTTTCAGTTATAGACATACAAAAAATTATAAAACACAGTGACTTGTCGATTTCAGTCAATTTCAGACTCTTCCATGAAACTCTGTGATTTCCAATAAAGAAAACAGAAAAAGTATTGAACGTAACCCCCAACAACCTCATCACCCATTCGAGCACCCAGGGGGGAGACAGGATATGACATTAAAAGAAACATTGTACATAAAATTAGAAAACCGTCGTTCCACATGGCCCAAGTTCAGGTAGGACAACAAGGACCCCACGTGGCACTTCCACGGGAGGGTTCAAGGTGAGAAATCGGCTCAGAGGGTGTCGGGGAACTGCAACGGCAAAACTGGAATCGGGATCATAACTGCAGGAGGCCGGGGCTGCTTTTGTCAGCGGTTGGGACAAAAAAGGATGAATTCAGAGCCCTCGGAATCTGGAAGCCCATTGCGGAGGCCCTGCTGGGCTGAGGTGCAGACCTTGCAGGAGCTGAAGCCAGTGGCCTGCGGTGGGTCTTCCGAGGTGCACTGTGGTGCTTGGTTGGGAGTGCCAGAAAGAGCTAGAACCTATGCCAACTGTCAATGCCAGGGCAAGGGGCCTTTGATGTGGCGGCGCCATCAGGAACTGGTCAACAGGAAGCAAACATAAAGATCACATTTCTTCCCCCCCTCCTGCCTTAAGCCCCAGCCCTCGCATCACAAAAAGCGTGGGTTTGAGCTGAGAGATAAAAGCTTGATAAAGGGCATGTAGGCTTAAGAGGGGTTTCATAGCCAAATCATCAACCTCAACTCTAAGAACAGTAACCTTTCCATAGAAGTGCATCCTATGCCATTAGAAAGGGGTTGGGTCACTTCCATGAGCCAATAATCTGTTGCTAATACCTAGTGCTCACCCCCTAACACCCGTGTTATGTTCTTTGCCATGGCCCGTATCACCTGAAATATTTATCCTTTGCTCCTTGATCAACACACTCATGCTTGTTCTTTTAACCTTAAAAACATTTTTTTATGTCAGCATTTGTCACCAAACACACAGTAGTATTTTTGTGCAGGATGAATACATCTTTGGAACACACTGAAACCGTAGCCCTGGGGCCTCGGGGCTGCTTTGGCTGGTGACCAGGTGCACAGGTGGACGGAAGGGGGAGGGGCGATGCCTGCATGTGAGGGGCGGCTGAGTGCGTGTGTACCGAGGCTGCCATTGTAAAGAGAAGCACGGAACTAGGCCAAAAAATGCAACCGACAGACAGAGCTCGAACCAGAACTGGATAAAGGAGTTCCGTATTCTTGTTCTATTTTTCTTTTTTTTTTTTTTTGCATTAATGTTTTGGGTCAGAGCCTTAATGTTATATGAAAACAGAACTGCGGCCTGTGAACCAATTTACTAAACAAATAGCAGCTGTAGTAAAACATCTGTTTGGGAAAAAGGAAATACCAACTCATAAAATCCAATGAAGGCACTGTGATCTGTACTTTCACAAATACGTGGGGGTTAGACATATGGAGTAGTTTGCAAAAGATGATCAATCATTCTATTAAAAAACAAAGTGCAACGCAGGTAACATTAGGATCTTCACACTGCATAATAGTCAGTGTCTGAAAAAGATTTTGGGGAACAAAATGTGAATGCTTCTCAGGAATGAGAGGGGCCATTAACATCTCCCTTGCAAAAAGTAATTTTTTAAATATAAAACAGCATTATATCCAAAGATGACTATACTGTCTACACTGTCACCAACAGCAGAATGATTGGCATGATGTAATTACACAAGACTAAATAAAGTAATAAGAACAACAGGAAAAAAATTGTGTGCGGAACTTAGGGGAGATACCTGCTCTATTATGCATGGATCTGCCTTATAATTCATCAGAGCCAAAGTGACTTGCTTTCTAAGATCAATCATTCCAGGACCTCTAATAAAAATTTCAATGAAACTATGAAGAGAGAGTAAACGAGGGACTGGATTTCCTCCTTATGTTGCCGGCATGGAAAACAAGCAAAAATCAATAAACAGAGATGCAATGAAAACAAAACAAAACAAAGCGAAAACACTTTCTGAAGAAGTTGTTGCCATCTTCGTAATCACAGGAAGGCTGATTTGTGTGTTTGTAATACTTAGCTGCCCCTGGTCGCCTTCTTTCTCTTTGATGCACAGAGTTTCAGTTAAAACCAGGGAAAGACATAATACACGCCCCACCCCCCAAAAAAAAATCACATCACTAGGATAAAGCAAATCTGAGAGCAGTAATAAATGTCAGAGCTACAAAAGCAAAGGCAGAAGCTAGGTTGCTTTTCTTACCTTTCTGTACTTAAAAGTGAAATACCTAGCTGTTATCTTGGCGCCTGCAGAGCCTCCCCATTGTAGATTCAATAATACAAGAGGCTTCTTATCAGCAGCTAGGGTGACTGATTAGAGCTGTGATATGTTTAGACAATGCACTGTATTTAACTGAATTTACAGATGCCCCAACTCGGACACGGTAGTAAACGCCAGAGACTAATAGGAAATTAAACATGTACAATGGACTAACTCCATTTGCTCTCACACGGTGTAATGTGTTTAGTTAACTTACTCACAGTCGCACTTTATCTTTTTCTCTATGGATTCCCTGGGATATGTTTCAAATTGGCCAGAGATTAAATCTTCTTTTCAATTTTTTTTGTTACCATTTTATTGCCGCTTTCCCTTGTTACTGGCCACTCTTTCTCTTGCAGAGATAAGCTAAACAAGATGAGGGTCAGCACGGCACCCCCCACCCCCGCCCAACCCAATTATCAGATAGTCAGCAAGGAATGCAAGGGTGCAGGATTCGATAATATTAATATTAATATAACATGAGAGGAACAAAAATCAGTCACTTATTTGAAAGCAATGGTGTATTTAACTCATTTGAAATTTAAATGTGAATTTTAATGCGCCCGGTATGGAGCACGCACAAACACACAGAGCCAGTGTGGGAGCGGCACGCCCAGGTCAGTGGGAGAACCGTTTTAACTCTTCGTGGTTTCCTGTGTTTGCTCCTAAAAACAGCTGTGACTGCTCAGGTTTCCACGTCTGTGCGCAGCGCCACTGCCGAGGGGGAGAGGGGAGATGTCACAGAGTCCTAGTACTTTTCGTCTGGTTCACAGAGAAAGGTAATTTATCACTGCACAGATCCGCAGACGGACCTGGAGGTGTGCTTGGAAAAGGAAGGGGCTGTTCCCTGAGTTCTCCCCTCATTATACTACAGCGACTGAATCCGCAACGGTTTTGTTGTCCTTAGGGAACTATGAAGCATTCCTGCGTCCCTGGAAGTATGTTACCTAGCAAGTGCAAAAGAAAACTCTGATCTATTCCGATCACAGTTACACTTCCTGCGACGGTTAAAGATGGTTTCATCTCAGTACTGACCGCATGCCCATATGCCCATGACCCTGTCCTTGAGAAAAGTGGATGAAGTCCTGGCCAGGTAGCTCAGTTGGTTGGAGCATCATCCCAATATGCCGAGGTGGTGAGTTCGATCACCAGTCAGGGCACCTACAACAATCAACTAAATGAATGCATAAGTAAGTGGGAAGGACAAATCAATATTTCTCTCTCTTTCTCTCTCTCTAAAATCAATAAAAAAAATTTTTAATTAAAAGTGGATGGAATTGGATGCCCAAAATCTGGTGACAAAAGCTGACATTAGTACTGTGGTGCTTTCTAATTAATTTTTGATGTGTGTTAAGTAAACTAGCCAAAATACTTTTGCATCAACTTAGCTTACAAAATAAAAGTAAGAAAATCCAGAGCAAGCACAAGGGTTTGGAAAGACGGCCAGAGCGGGCGGTTTCTTGATACCACACATACTCCAAAGTCTAGAGATTGGAACCGGGACAGAAAGACGTAGCAGCATAAACTCCACATCCACATATTCACACGTGCTTCTGAAATACCAGCCCCTGGACCTACGATAGGTCAGCCCCAACCCGATATCCCAGGACCCCGGGCCCCAGAGCTACGACCTCAACATCGCCATGAACACGGCCGAACACTCCGTCCATTTTCGACTTTCTCAGCACTGTTTTTACTGAGTACACAAGCTATTTTTTTTTCAGAATTCTGTACCTGATAAGACATAACCATTTAAACAGAACAGAAAAGAAATGTGACTATGTTGATAACAATAAGTGCCTATATGCACAGTCCTTCCAAACAGTTTTTTAGCCGACTTTTTCTTAAAGCAAGGAGGGCAGCAAAGGAGAAAGCACAGGGAGCCACACAAAACCACTAATAAACAAAGTTGACAGAATGAATTATCCCAAAGAATGAGGACCCCCCTCCCCAAATCAAAATTTTCCTCCATGGGAAGAACAGAGTAGTGTGATATCCAGAGGTACGAATGTCATTTGAAAATCAGGTTATAATGAAATTACTACTACCGAGTAAAATGGACTTCACAGCGATCATTTCTTTCTCTATCTGAGCAGTCCAATAAATGTTACTTCTCTTAATCAGTTCTGATTGGTATTTGCTGTATGAGACACAGACAAATCTTTGACCAATCTTTAATTAGTATCACTGATGAAATATTTATTCTTTTAATTTGAATTTAGAAACCCAATAAAGCCATGTTTGCATCTTTTATCAACTTAAATATTATCCTCCTTTATTGCTTTTGCCATGACTGCGGAATCTGAAAATATTCTCCTGAAACAATGAGAGTTTCACACACCCAGGGTTGCCCTGGTCTCGTTGCTTTTAGGGCAAATATTTAATATAGGCGTGCGGGCCCTTCATTCATTTCAATCCTCTTTCGGTGGGGATCATGAAGCAGATTTCCTCCAAGTGTCAAGAGACAAAAGGAAGATATTTTTAGACATCCTAAGACCTTCATAGGGAATCATAAATTCACCAAATCATAACTTAATCCTCCCTGGAGCTCCCGGTGTCCAATTCACAGAAACGAAGGGGCTGGACAGCATCACTGGGCCCTTGTTCAGGGACTGTGTGGGATATTCTAGTGCCCAGACACTGAACTCAGAAGCCAGCGTGCTATTTTTGGCTCTACAACTGATAAGCTGCCACCTCGAGCTTAACCCGTCTCCCAAACCAGAGACACGGTTACACAGTTCCCAAGTCTGACAGTTCACGGGGACTGGAGCTCATTTAAAAGAGGCAGAAATCACCAAGCATATTATTAAAATCCAATGAAGCAATCAGATTGCATCTTGTTATAAGAAACTTTTACCAATTTCCTCTGGTCCACAAAACACCTCTGAAATTAGTATATGCAAGATAATCTAGAGGGGAAAAAAGTGGAGGGACTGTATCTTCTGAAAGATACACAAATAAAAGTCATAGTATCTTCTCCACTGTTCAGAGGGGTCTCCAGGACCTGAAATCCTTTCCCAGCTCTCGGTTCTAAAGGCCTCTTTTGCTTTGTCTTTTGCATTTTGCGATCTCCAGCGAAAGCTCCTTCTCTGTAACGCATGTGTCACGACTGGGTGTTTGTACCGTGAGCGGCATTAGATGTCTGAGCCAGCCATCCTGGTTCATTGTGACTCCGCTGACACCGGCTACCTCGGCTGGACAGCACGTTCACGGATACATTTACCTGTGAGGTCATTACACATCACACAATAAACGTTCCCAGGGCACGAGTCACAGGGATTCTGTTTACAGTTGTATACTTAAAGCCTAGCACAATGCCTGGCACATCGACACCCAAACAAAAAGAGAGAACACAGACCTTTTCTCAAGGAAGGCAACACTTACTCTGGTCCCGAGAAAGCCTTGGGTGGCATCGCCCCTTCTCTGCCCTGGAGGGCTCACTGCGCCCTTGCCGTAGCTTCTGCCCTGGACTCCAGGTGGGCACAGTCTGACACTCCTACACCCCGACTTCCACCCAGAAATAAAAGCGATACCCGAGGTTTCATGGTTCAGCACCATCTACTTTATGAGAAAACGCAACGTCGGATCCCTAACTGTTTTAATCAGATTCAATAAAACAGAATGCTCTGAGATTCATTAAACAATCTCAGCTAAAGACCACTTTAGAAGTAACAAGTCTACTTTTTTTTTCCTTCTTAAAATAATCTGCCATGAAAGAGACAGGAGACATAGCTATAAAAATAGCATGACTGTCGACACATTAGCTAACATATATGATGTGCATGCTGGCATTTCCTGTCAAAATCTTCATTAGGAGTTAATTCTGTCAAACAGAATCTTGACCTACAATTCTATTTGGTGGTGGCTGTCAGCTTGGATTTTGCATGTTTCAGTATTATTTAAAGGTACTTTTCCATATTTAATATATGATGGCTTACTGTACCTTTCCACTGGCATTTATCACCTCTCAGGAGTGATCAGTCTCCACGAACGTGAAGTTCACTGTCACCGAAGGGCCTAGCCCTCATTTATTTCCCTATATAGTATTTGGTAGGGAGCGGAGTGTACAATATACCAGGTGTGCCTTCAATTTAGAGGTCACACATTTAGCAACAGAAATATAAGTTATTAAAATAGACTTGTAATCTTTAAAAACATAAAGTGCCCTTAGAGTAAAGTCTAGATAATTGCACAAAATCCAACGTATATATTTCCCCTTGGCTCAGGGCTCCAAAATGACCCTAAAGGTTCTGCTATTCCCCAAACCAGAGTTCCTATTGTTGGCAGAATTTAACAGTGAATTTTGAAAAACATAAGCCGATAATACCCCCATCACCCAGCTTTATCCTCGCCCAATTTCCCCATCTCTGTGATGGGTTATGCCAATGCAGCTGCAGGACTCAAAGACATTTAAAGAATATTTAGAGAAGTATTTTTTCCCTATGTCACTTAGCTTCAGCATGATAGAACCATCTTAATTTTTTTTCTTCTAAATCTTCTAACCATTGATCAGAACAGGCTCCGGTCGTGAATGTTATAGAAGGAGCGATATGGCTGTGGCAGAAAAAAAAGTGCCTAAAGCTTTGAATGTGATCTCCCTTCTACCCTATCCCAGCCCTGCTACTTACTGTCCATGTGACTTTGGGCGGGATGCCCCAACACCACGCCCCAACCCTCAACTTCCTTGTCTGTCAAGATATAAGAATTTACATGTATTAACTCCTATAGTTCATATAACAGCTCTATAAGGGAAAAAGGAAAGAAAACAGAAGCACATTGTGGTGCAGTAATTGTGCGAGTTTACTGGAGCAAAATGGCAGAACCAGGATCCAGCTATTGTACCGCCTCTAAGAAACAGAACTAAGATTATACAAAAGGATCTAAGACAGCTTGGCACACAGTAGGTCCTCAATATAAATGGTAGGTTCTTCTTTCTCTTTCTGATTCTGTTTCTTGGGTTTCCTTTTCACAGAAATCATAGTCAGATTCTCTCAGAGTCACCTGAAGGACTAGTTTAATAGGTAGAATAGATCCTAGCAGGAATCACTAGATACAAATCTTACAAGAGTGTATATACATATTAAGTCTACTAACAAATATAACACACATATGTGCACACACACACACAAAATTTAACTAAGCCTCCAAAGAAGCTCCTTGGAATCTCCACTGCCAATGAGTTTGCCCTCAGTATTGGTGGAAGGACTCAGGCCACAAACACTATGCTGGATTTAGGGGGAGGAGGGGAGGAGGTCAGGCAAGAATAAAACTGCCTGCCTGCCCTTAAGGGCCCAGGGTCCACAGGGGGACCAGCTGTAATATATTGCTAACTCGCTGTAATATATGTTGCACTGTGCTATAGACCTGTAAAAATGTCTGTCTATCTATCTATCTATCTATCTATCTATCTATCTATCTATCTATCTATCTATCTATCTATCTTATGGGAATGTAGAGCTAGAAACAATGAGTTCTGCTTGAGGATTCAGGAACTCTTCTGCCTGAAGAAGGTTAGGGAAATCATTTCGGGTCTAGTTGTCAACGCTGTGTATGTGACTGCTGGGAAGTCGGGAGTTTGCTCTGTGCAGTGCAAAGGAGGATGGGAAGAGGAGGCACTGGAGGCCACCTCTGTCGCCTGAGTGACGAAGGAAAGTGAACGGTACTAAAGAACTGTACTAAAGTAGTGGGAGAACAGAGATGGAGCAACGGGATTTGCTGTAGGTAGAACCCCCCTGGATTAGCTACGAAGAGAAGTCAGGGGTTAGGAACAGGGTGAGTTCCAGAATGTGTCCAGTGATAGTAGTCTGTATGCTTGATGCTTTAAAGACTTACTCTTGCCCTGGCTGGTGTAGCTCAGTGGATCGAGGGCGGGCCTGTGAACCAAAGGGTCACCAGTTCAATTCCCAGTCAGGGCACATGCCTGGGTTGCAGGCCAGGTCCCTGGTGGGGGGCGCATGAGAGGTAACCACACATTGATGTTTCTCTCCCTCTCTTTCTCCTTTCCTTCTTCTGTCTAAAAATAAAATAAATAAAATTAAAACAATAATAAAAAAATAAAGACTTATTCTTGCTGAAAGCGAAAAGGAAGGGAGGGAGGGAGGAACTGGCCTTTGAGGAAAAGGCAGGAAAATGCCTTTTCAATTGTTCACTGCCATTGAATTGAAGCAGACGAGTAGATACCCTGGGCCACAGAGAAGGGCCACAGTAAAGGAGGTTGTTGGAGTCCCTTCACCAACTCCCCAAACATACAGATAACACTGTATACTTCCCTGCTGTGTCCTTCTGTCTTCTACCCCCTTTTCCTGTCCCCCGTTCCTCTGCCCCTTTCTTTGTGGTCTCTTTTAGGCACAGATGCATCAGTGGGCTCACCCTACAAGGCAGGAAGAACCCTTAGAATCGGCTGTCACATTCCATCATGCTGACGTTACTGTCACAAGTACAATTCATGTGACACTCCTCAGAAACCTCATATCAAAATTCAGGTTTTCCCGAAAGTGCTTTGTGGGACTTATTTAATCTAAAAGCTCGGCGGTGTTTCTCTCTGAGCCCATAGCCACACCGAGGGAGAACCTAATACAGGAAGTGACGAAGACACCTTTCCGTTTCCTAGGCTCCTAGGCTCAAAGTGCTTAGAAAAGCCGTTCATGGGAATGATGGAAGAGGAAGCCAATGGAAGACATGGGTCAGAGTGAGCGGGACGACTCAACTGATCTTCCCGGGCCTTGTCCTCTGCTGGTGATTGCATTAGAACCAGTACCAGTGAAGAGGTTTTAGCTTTTTGAATTGAACCGTCAATTGTTTTCTGCTTTTGTATCCTAAAGGAATTTCAGGGGGAATTTTTCTTTGGTTTGTAAAATGATTCCCCAGGGACTTGGGGAAGTCTTTTGGAAATTTCTGGGTTACTCCTGGGGATTTTTCCTGAAATTAATTCTTCTTTAGAAATAGTTTGGTTATTAACTTTCAAAATACATTGGAATTTTTTCTGTATAAAATTGGTAGCATGTCCCCAAGCTCCTATTTACAAGATTCATAAAAATACCATCACAATGGTAGCATCTTATAAGGGGGCAAGTGTTTCTATTAACTGTTATGAAACCCTGTATTAATCACTGCCGTAAGAAGTCATTATTTAAAAAGAAACCTACGAAACACAGAATGTGTTTTTGACAATTCTTCATTATCCAATTTATTTTTGGCAGAAGTGCTAGAAAATGTTTCCTTTTTATTTATAGAAATGTGTTATTTGTGATTCTGGGAAATAGACTATGAAATGATGTGGAAAGCACCTTAAAATGACGAGGAGGCCGCTTCAAGGCTCATAATAACTATTTTGATGTAATGTTTATTGTGCCCAATCATCACGTCATTTATTTTACTTAAAAGCGCATGCCTCTCTACCCATCCCAACGTTAACAAAAATCACCTTCTACTGTTCACGTCCTCCCTAGAAACTTCGGGTTGCATTAATAATGGTGACCGTTCACTGTGTCGATATTAAAACTCCTTTTTAACATTCTCCTCTGTTGTTTCTCTTGTGGCCGAAGTTCAAAGAGTAACAGCAGCAGCAGCTGCGACATGCATTTGAAAGATGATGGCTGTGAATGCGAGAACTGTTCTTACTTTGCTGAGAACAGTATCTTCCGATGTGCATAAAGCTTTTATTTCATGGCCAACCTCTTTTCACACAAATAGGTGTCCCTCTGCTATCTTCCCGGCTTCGACAGGAGTTTCACGGGGTCTTGGCTTGGTTTACAAACAGTACTCTGGCCGTCTCCATGGGGCCGCTCTGTCCAGGCAGCACTGAATTGGAAGTCCCTTCTCCCTGACTCCACACCCAGCTTTACCAAAACACACCAATTGCAGATCAAAGAGAGGTGATGTATGCTTTCATCCAGCTGACAGACGATTCAATTAAAACAGATCAGCCGTGGGTGCCTGGGCAGGTGGCTCTCTCCACCACTGCCGGCCTCACGGCGATTAAATCGTGGCGGAGATGGAGGGCCTTCCGCACCCGTCCCCGCAGTCACAGATCACACGGTGACAAATGAGATGTTACTGCTCTTGTAAAGCAAGGCTACAATCTGTCAAAATCCAACATAATTTGTGACCCTCTGTGACATCCTTTTTCTCTCGCTCCCTCTCTTTTTTTTGACATTTGAATACAGTGATTGTACTAGAGTCAAGTCCATTTAAGTGAATATAGTCAATTCTATCTAAAGGAATACAGCCTGTGAGCTCCACCGCGGTAGCTGAATATACATCTGCTGAGGACTCCGGCGACCCTTTGTGTTAAGTACATACCATTAACAATGAATTCTGATTTTTTCCAAGTTATATAATTTGATATCTTGACAGCCCAGACACTTAAAGCACTACTATTTGTTTTAAATGGCTTTATTTTATTGTTTAAATGTCAGTATCAAAATAAAGTAATGCATACAGTCTTGTCAGTTCTAGCGCAGGGGGAAGTGCTCCTGTTGAGAAGAGTCTTAAAAGAGTTTGTTCTAAAAATGGACTCGAAAGTCAATTGCGATGTCTCTTGGCTGAATCCTTTAAATGACTCATGAAACATATTTATGCCGCATTTTCTGTTTAGCTAGTGCATTTAATAAGGCACCGGAGCATAAACAGCAGAGGAAGCGGAGCATCTTAACTTACTGAAGTTGACATCGTTGCCAGGTTTAAAAAAGCAACCAAACACTGACTCTGAGAAATAATTGAGGAGTGCTTGATGGAACCCACGGCCCCGATAAATGAGCAGACCTTTCGGAGCGCTTTAATTGTCTAATCGGCTGGATTATGAGAGTGGCTTCGTCTTAAAGGAGGAAAATAAAAGATTCAAGGGACTGGTTCGGGATAATTTCTAATGTTTTTAACTACGAGGATGGCAGGGAGAATTGATTCTTTCATGCCTCCCCTTGGCTCAGACCTGTGTGGGCTTTAAGAGCCCGTCACATTTCAGGCCTGGCATTGACTTTCTACTTCAAAGTGACTAAAGATCTTTTCCCAAAGACCTCTGTTGACCGCAAACCTTTAGGCAGGGTAACGCCAGCCCTCAGGGAAATCACTCCGAAATAACTTTGTTTACAGAGAATAAAAGTATATCTAGACTCTTTGTGCATTTTTTTCTAGGGTTATACTTTCAGGTTCTGGGACATCAGATGTTTTTCTACTGCGGAGCTCGCTCTGTGATCTACGTGAGTGAGTGAACTCAGATTATCCTGCACTTGTTTCCCTACATTTTAAAGTGTCCCCAAACAGTCCCACTTGATATAATGCCCCTGTTAATGGCAGCCTCAGAACCCCGGCTGTGTACAGAACAGACCCCAGTTTAGGGCACTGCCAAGCAATCAGCTGGGACACAAAGGTCACCTCCATTCTACTGGGGTGGACCTTTGTGTCCCCTCCAGGCTTAAATGCCTGTCATTGCCAAGTTGCTGCCCCTCCGTGGAAAGGGTGTACATGACCCTAAGACCTACAGACCTTGCCGACGAAAAGGCAGTGTCTCTGCCTTAGTCTGAACACATACAGGAGTCACGTGTTTGCTCTCTGTAGCCAGAAGGAGGTGTTTGGCCTCATCAAAAGGCTCTAGAAGCTCTGCTTTGTCCAGAGCTCCTAAGAAGGTCTCCTGGGCGTTGGCCACAATGCTCCGTAGACACTAACACAGAACCGCCCTGAGCTCCAGCGTGTGGATGGCTTCTGTCATCACCTGAGGTCCACCAGGAGGCTGGGAGTCAACCAGATGTACTGCGTGGGCTGCTCTCAACCGGTTGGGGAATAGATACGACCCACAAAATGCCAATTTGGCCAATGTCCTCTTCGCTGGGATCTCTCCCAGGTCAAAAAGTGCCACATGAAAACTTTTAGAAAGGTTGGTTTTTTCCCTTTCCTCTCATCTGTTTCTCCACGTTGGCTCTAAATGCAAACATGTGACATTTGCTTGTTGCCCTGAACCCACGGTGGTGACAAACAGCCCACTGGTCTGCCTGTGTTAACGGGTTCCTTGGACTTCCCGGGAGTCCTGCCTGTTCCCCGTGTCTGTAAAAGCCCCTGCAGATCTGCCCACTGAGCTGCCCTCTGCCTCCCTTCCCCCCTACTCCTCCTCTCGCTTTCCAGCTTTCGATGTAGATTCTCTATTAGACACCAGGGACATAGGGCCAGTTTTCCCCTTGACCTGTAGGCACATGGGGAGGAAGGAGTTAGGTGGCAGAAATAGTATTCACTCTAAAATCTTCCCTCTGCCTCCAAGAGGAGAAAAAATGCTCCCCAAAGAGTCCCCGAGACACGCACAGACGGCTCTGCCCCCTCAGGAATCTGCAGTCACCTTTTCTTCCCCGTTTCCTTCTGTAAATAGAACACAAGACTCTCAGTGTACGTGGACATCTTTTCAATAAAACTTGTGTTCTGCATCCGTCAAATGACACTGTCATAATGCGAAACTCACCCGATTTGTTTCTTTTCAACCTTTTCAATGTTTGTTACACGGTGTCGATGACACCTCCACTTCTTCCCAACCTCTACCACGGCCCTGCGTGTCATTACACGGGCTCGCTAGAACTCACATACTCCCACGTAGCGTTTCAAGTCGCAGGACAGAAGTGCCTGTGAGTGGCTGATGTCATCCAAACCGAAGGTCACTTGAGAATGCCACCCAAAGAACAGTGGCTGAAGTTTATAAAGAGGTGACACTATTTATAAAGCATCAACACAATGTTTCCTGCAGTGTAACATAAAGCCCGAACCCTCGTATTGTTAAAATCCTGGTCCCGGGCCCAATGTCTCCATAAATAGCAACATGAACACAGTGTTATGAGCTGTTTCACTTGGCCTCAAGCTAATCACAGGCGTAGAACGAGCCCCTTCCTGCCCATTGCTGGTCTGCCTTAAAAAAAATTTGTGGGGTGAGGGAGACTTACAATGTGAGGGCACTGAGTATCACACAGTGGAGTTCAGGAGAAGTCGAATTATTTGAGCTCCTAGCAATGATCCTTTACTGTGGTCATTGTGTCTGACAACAGCATTTTGACAACAGGAATTCTAGACTCTTGGCCTGCGCCTCACCAGCCAGCACTTGTTACCACCGAGAGATGAGTGTTATCTCTCTATTTAAGCAACCCACATAGATGTCCAAAATTAGACTGCAAAGCAAGATCCTTCTTGGCTAGAATAAAATGTGTTTGAACATCAATGTATAAATACTCTGAAAACGCAAGTCACTTGGCCTCAGCTGGATGACTAATGCATTACAAGATTTTGTGATACCCAAACCTTGGAATGTCAGAGAGATTTAAGTTCAAATCAACATGCATTTATTCTATGGTATAGCAATATGGAAGGCTGACGGCATGAAATTTTACAGTAACATTTCAATATTAAAATTCCCATATGGAGATTCTGGAGTAACATACAAATTATATTTCTAACCATCAAAAAATCAATGAAGTACTTATTAGAGTATCATTTATAATAGTCATTACAATTTTATGATCACTTAAAAGAACACTAAATAAAGACAGTTTAGCAAATGCCCTATTTACACATAATTTAACAAGACTGGCATAGTAATATCAGAATCACACTGAATTTGAGAATAAAATTAAACTTGCCCTCAAAAGAACAGATACATTACGGACCCACCCTAATAAATGTGCTTGTTTTCCTGACAGTGGGGTGGGCCGCCCTGACTCATTTGCTCTGCCTCTTGGGACCAGCTGCAGTATCATACAAGATATGCCCAAGAACAGGAATTCAATCCACGGACTGAGATCAGAATGAGCTCAGCAGGCTGTACAGGAACCGAGCCCACCGTCTTTGCCTTATGTGGCACTACACCCTGTTTTCCTCAAATAAAAACACTTGTACATAATTTTACACGTATTTCCACCTAATTTAACACATATAGAAAAGTACCCCCCAATTTTACACCTGTAGAAGTAATACATATATAACTATGCCCATATGTATACATATGTGACTCTGATTTAAAACTTTTTATAATACTTGTGCAAGTTCAAGTCCTTACGCATTCTGAGGTATCGGTTAGTTGATTTTTCATAGCATTTCAGAACACTGAGGGAAAGAAGCTTCAAAACTGTGACCCTCGCAATTTGCACAAATCAAGTATAGATCATAAAACGAAGAACATTGGTGAGCTTTTTTTTAACCTTATATGTTTAAGGTTAAGAATGATCACTGTACTTCAATGAACTTGAGTAAATACTGGACCACTAGGAATTCTCCCAAAGACTGGGGATATGTGGACGCTCAGAGAAGACAGGAGCCCAAGGTCAACAACCAAGCCTTCTGAGAACAGCCATGCCGTTGACACAGGTCACTTTGGTTTGCTTGGGACGAGCGATTTACTGGCAAGCAATCCACTGGAACCCTTTGGGCACTGAAGGAATCTGAGACTCATGGGTGGCAAATTCATTTGGCAAGGCATGGAGAGCCACGTGCCCCAATGAGAAAAACACCTTAAAATGTTTTGAAACCGAAATGCTCCTTCAGTGTGCATTACAGAGGTGCTGAATATGCAGTATTGACTCAGCAAGACATCACTGCTCCATTCTTGGTCCTTCCCAATGGTTCAGAGATCAAAGAGCAATCCCTTTGATATTAAAGAGCTCTCGCTATATGTAGAATCTAACTTTTCATATAATTTAGAAGCCCTCCACTTTATAATAGTGGGTAGTGTGGTTATTAAAAATCTGGGCTCAGAAGTCCATTAGCGGGTTGGAATCCCAGCTCTGTAACTTATCAGCCATGTGACGCTGTACAAGCTATTTAATACCTCTGCTCCCCAATTCTCTCATCTGCAAAATGGGTTAAAAACAGCACCTGCTCCAGAGCACTGTTTCGAGGATGAAACGACTGAACACACGTAAAGCCCGGCTTGCAAACCATCATTACCATCTGCCACATTTTAGATCAGTCCATCAGACAGCCAAGTCACTAGTTTAAACGCCATGCTGCCCCCAGAGAATCCCATATTCCTAATTCAGTCCTTTATTCAAGCATCTATTCAATGGTTCATGTTCTCAGAGTTTGGAGAAGGACACACCACTAAAGAAATGGCAAACCAATAAAAAAATTAATAAGGCCCACTCTTGATAATAAAGCATGCATTTTGGTGGGCTGGAGTAATTATTTGGATAATCATTTCACTAATTCTAATTGATTCACATTGCAACTCAGGTACAAAATGAGTAAGGGATTTAATCACTGATATGTGATCCAGGAAAAGGTTTACCATGTATTTTATTTGACCCCAGGAAAAAAATACAGATGTTTACAGGAACATACCTTCCTACAAGGTGGCAATCTCTTTTCATGCATGGTCCTTTGCTCTATGTCTGTAATTACCATTTGGAACATCTATCTCCTTAAATACCCTCCATTTTCAGAACACAGCCCAAGGCAGGGTGGTATTTTGAATGATGGAGAAAAGGGGTCTGATCTGTAAACATGTTTGGCTCACCAATCTGAAATCTGCTAGGCCTTGAGATAATATCAATATAATCATCAAGCTTGGACACCAGATGTCAAGATACAGGGTGTTTTGCAATGAAGCCTCCCATTGCATTTTGCTTTTCCATCAGCCAATGAATATGAATAAGACCCTGAAAGCAGCCCTCGATATGTATCCCCAGCAGAAACTTAATGTAAGTGGCATATAAGTGATATTTATGTATAAAATGTTGCTTACTTATTCTAGGCTAAAGCACTCAGTGCACTAACCTTGACCTACTCTATCAAGATGGGCAAAAATCCAATTTATTATCCAATTAAAGAATTTTCTTTTCTTTCTGTTTCATTGGAAAATTATGCCTGTCTGCCTCATGGCACTACTAAAAGAAACATCCTAGGGATATGTGCTTAAGAGACTTTTGACAAAGAGGTCCAATATCGAGGGCCATACATGGTAATTATTTTTGTCAATTCCATACATCCGATCAAAAGAGAGCCATGGGTCACTGCCTTGCTTGCGTTTTGCTGCTAGGGGAGGAAAAAGGAGACGGAGGAAGATCTCAGTCCCCATGGCCGGGGTGTCTGACGATAAAGCCACACCTCTTTGAAGAAAGGACTCCCTTGGGTATCTTCCACCTTGAGTCCACGTCGGAAGTTCTCAACAATGACATCCGCACTTGGTCACCTCGAGGAAGCAGAACGCCCCACAGTGAACCAAGCCATTTGGGGGCAGGTCATCATCTGGGCTGCGTTGCTCAGAACTACGGTTGGATTATCACTCCTTCACCAATGTTCCCAAACCCAGTCAGACGTGGGGTCAGGCTAATTCGGACTGAACACGTTTCTCGAGCCCATCTCTTCGTGTGTAGTCCCACCGGCACCCCTCTCATGGGGACCCCCGTGGTTTGACACTGACTAGTGTTGTGCTGTCTAGACTCCATGCCCGCCCCTCTCTCGATTCTTCCATCACAGACACGTGGGCACCTGTGACTTCCCTTCAGGCAGGGTCCCCAGCCCCTGTTAGGAACCAGGCCATACAGCAGGCAGTGAGCAGTGAGAATCTTCACTCCCGTTACCGCCTGAGCTCTGCCTCCTGTGCCCCCCACACATGGAAAAATTGTCTTCCACAAAAGCAGTCCCTGGTGCCAAAAAGGTTGGGGACCACTGCCTTAAGGCCCCAGAGCCTTAACCGATGTCTACTCTACACAGAATACAGAGCGTGTGTTGGGCCTGGTTCAAGCAACACCCTCCACCATCAGGGCCTGGTCGACTTCTCCATCCTTATCTCCAAATTCTGTCGTTCACAAAAGTTGGCTCTAGGCAGAATGATACTTCCTGTACCCTGTAAACACCCTTTAAGCTACACCTGTGACAAGCTACACCTGTGTAATTCTGCTGCCAACAATAACTCCCATGAACAAAGCCCTTCCTTCTGACCTCTGCAGTTCTGAGAACTAGCATGGCTTTAAGAGTGGCAGAAAGTTCACTTCTGAAGGACTTCTTAAAACACTGTGGTCATCCTTAATCCGTTCAGAAACTGAACTCTGACAGCCACTGTCTGCCATGTTTATGTGGAACCTCTGCCGGGCTCACACGAACCGCTCATTTTCTTTTACCTGTTCTTTGATCTTCCTTTTGCACGACTAACGCATCAGGCCTTTAGGGGCACAGACATGCCATTTGAAATTCCCTGTACGTGTTACGGCGACCTACACATCACAGAGAATTTGTTCACATGATATTAAAAGAAATGTGTGTTTTCTCCTTTTCTTATATAGCTCCAATGGAAAACAAAGAAAAATATATGTGTAATTATGTAGCATAATTTGTACAATTAATATAAATTATTTACCTCATATGACAGCATACGTAATCATTTTGTTAGTGCACTATGTTATTTATCTGTGTTTTGCTTCCTGCAAGCTCAATTTATAAGGTCAGAATTTTCATGAAGAAGAAATTCAGATGTATATGAACCACTCTGGTTACAGGTTTCTTTTTTCAAAATGTTCCACCTTGATTTGGGTCTTTTGAAGTCTCAAAAGAAATAAACTACTAGTGTATTGAGAGAAAATCTGTACTTCTAGATGATACTGGCACTTTTTAAAGAAAGAAGGGAGATATAGTCATGTGAATGAATCTAAATGCTTCCTTGTTTCCTATAGAACATATCATCCATTTAACAATATTCCTCCTTTTTCTCCAGAAGTCTACTTATTTCTATAGTTACAGTTCAGTGCGACTTAGGACTGAACTTAGCATCAGTCAGAATCATTGAATGCTACCTTTTTAAAACGGAGGACAGGAAAGAGCTTGCTTGCTACATTATACAGATTAGCCTTACTGACCTAGGTGATAATACTCTCCAGCTAAACCACTGCGTCCTGCGACCAACACACCCACCTGTCGAGACCAGAGAGTACTCCTGGAAAGTACTACCCGCCCTGCTCTTCCAGCAAAGCAGGCGGAGTGCCAGGGGCCAGCTCTGCTCTGGATGACTAAGGACATACTAGACCGTGTAGCACTAAAAACGTACTCACCTCACATTAAACTAATGACCTGTCTTGGAGGCATGACCCGCTGAGTGATATCGTAGGTAGTAGTAATTAAATATGAGATAGATATTGAGGCTGTGATGTGCATGCATAGCTTGTGTGTGCACGTATAGCCACATGCACAGGAAGGAACACACATGAATATGTAACAAAGGCAGGTCTACAAAGAGAGTAAATATTAACCACACTCAAGCGTGTATGTCTCTGTAGCTCAAATGTCCTCTTGTAGCAGGATCACTCATTATAACTCACACACTAACAACCCAGTGCATATTCTCCCACCAATAACATTGAGAAAGGTCCAAAACGCTCTCCTTTTCTCCAAAATACGCTAGACCAGTATCATTCCCACTAGGACCTAGGAAAAAGCCCTAAGGGGGTCAAAAACCCCAGGAGTGGCCACCAAGTGCCAGCATTGGTCTCTTTTCCCTGTAAAGCACAGGCAAAGGGGCGGCGAGCATGGAAAATCTGAAGGGGAATGAGTTCCTAGAGCCACGAAAAGAAACTCGCCTTTGCTCATTTCCAGCAATGCTACGAGTTTCTATACCTGTGTTCACTTATCATCGCAAAGACAAAAAAAAAAAAAAAAGAAGAAGCATTCACGTACTTAATGGTGTCTAATAATAGGAGACAGTTCAGAACTGAAACAATTCCAGACCTCCAAGAAACCTGTCAAAATTTCCCAGAGGTAAGAACCAATGACCTGCAGTACACTCTAGTCATGACCTCGGGGTCCAAGGGCTAACTCTAAAAAAGTGCCAGGAGATATTTGATGACAGGTGATCAAGGCATCATTTTTACGCCCTCTCTGGACCAGATAATATACTCTGAAATGAATATTCAGCACACCCACCTTCAAGCCGCATGGGAATTCACGGAGATGCAAGAAAAAAATGACATTCGTTTTCACTTTAGTCTCCCCTTCAACAGGCCCACCACACGTCTCTCACTATTATGCTGCTGCTCTCAAATTAGTATCTCCACCCCTGAAATTCTTAGCCAGATTCTAGCCTCGTAGTTTTAATGGCTGTGAGTCATCTTGATATGAATACACCAATACTGCCTGAAACCCAGCACCCCTGAACTAAGCTCGCGATGACTCCACACTCGGTACTTATCAGAGCGAGAGACTCACAAGGCAGAGAAATCCTCCGTAAGTACGAATTCAGCAAACTGTTGTGTCTTCTCGTACCAACTCCCACTCCCACGGTCTCCAATTCTGTTTCCCGGCCACTGGTTTCCTACTTCACTTCTCCGAAATGATCGAGTCTTATAAAGTTGTTCCCCTCCCTGCTCTGCCCCATTTCTCATTCAAATACTCACTGACTCTCTCCATTTCTTTCTCCATCAACTCCATCAGAATTACCTTTTTGAATGCTACAGCCCTCAGTCATACACTGATCACCTAACACCTGGGCCAATGACACTATCTCCTAGTTTATCCCCCTTCTTTGGAATCCACACTGGTTCCCGCCTGTGTTACATTCACTCCGAACTACCTCAGCCACTTTTTCATGGCTCTCTAGGTGGAGCCCACCCCGCTTATCAACGCTCATCACACAGAGAATGTCCCCAGAGCACCCTCTGTGCTACTGTCCCAAGGTTGGTCCTTGTAATACTGTCACTTCTGGGTTTTTTTCTTTTTCACCTGAGAACATCATGCTTTCCTAAACAAAGACTAAATTTCAGGTTACTTGAGATGGCAATGCAAGAGGCAAGAGACTGTAGTGAGCCAAACTCTGCCTGGGTTCAAATCCCAGTTCCATCACTTAAAAGTTAGGTGATCTCGGGCAAGCATTTTAACTTCTGTGTCTCAGGATTCTCGTATGTAAAATGCAAACGATAATGGTAACACCCACTTCATGAGGTTAAGAATCAAGTGAACATATACTTATAATGTGATTAGAAGAGAGCATGATGTTGTAATCACCCAACTGTTTTTAGTAAGTATTGTATCTCTTGGAGCCATGGTTCTCATTCTCTCTCTCTCTGTCTCCGCCCCTCCCCCTTCCCTCCCCGTCCCTCCAGCCTTCCCTCCCTCCCTCTTGCTCTTACCCGCCCCCACTGTCCAGTTTAGGGGAACACTTGTCCAAGCTCATTACTTCATCTATCCCATGCAATCCTCAAAGTGCAACTACCTCATTTCTCACTGCTGCCCAGCCCACCCTAATACAACGGTTCTCGCCAAAGCCAGCTCTGACCTGCTTATTGCCAAGCCCAAAGGTACTTTTCAGCATCGTGCCAACTTAAAAAAACAAGTAATGCTCTACTTTGGTGTGCAGGTTAAGAAATAAACACAGGAAACAATATCTATGTAAAGCTACGAAAACATTCACTTTGTTTAGATAAAGTAAGTCCCATTTCTGCCACACCTGGGCAGAAACCTAGAATTCTGACAGCATACTTATTTCAAGAAAGTGGAAACATTCAATCCAATCAAAGCATGAACGTTATACTCTATAAGGGCTATTATGTCAAATAAAACATAGGCAAGTGATTATTTTCCCTGTTAGCATGGTACTGTCAATATAAATTAGTATTTGATAATTGTGATATCAACTCTAGAGATCCTTAAGTTTTTTCTTATAATACTGAGTGATATATGTTAACACAGTAGAAAAATAAAAATATTCCTATGCTTTGTTTTTTTATATTTACAGAATATATAAGGTACGTTGGCATCATGTGAAAATTAATTTCATCACAAAAGCATGTGATGAAACATATTGTACGTTCCATTATGAGGATAGTTATATTACAGTGTTCATGGAAAATAAACTTTATAATAAGCCTAGAGCCCAATGGTGTACTTTCTTCATATGTACTCGATTAACCTGCGTATGATATTCTTATGATTCAGATAATGGGGTTTTTTAGAGTTGGAAAGGATCTCGGAGTCTAGAGCCCCAGTGTTAATTTCATGCCCTTCCCACATTCACGGTGGACACTCTATTTTTGAATACAGATAACCCCTTTGAGCCTGAGAGAATCGGTCTTAAAGATTCAAGCTAAAAACCAACCTGCAGCAGGCTCCCGATGGTCCTCCTTCTGAACTTGAGAAGCACATGAATGAACACGGCCCGATTATGGCCATCATATGAATAAGAATCCCTACTTTTGCATTTGATGTAGGAGAGAAAGACCACAGAACTACACTGGAAAGAAAATGAATTAAAACTCTTCCCGAAAATTACAGCAAGGGCAGGCACACCCCACCCTCACGCTAACAACACGGGCCCATTTGTTCATTCTCCGGGCTGTAGCTACAGTGTTCTTCCTGAAACAGAAATCTAATCCTACCCCAAACAAGAAGGAATCAAACCTTCAAAACTCCTCCTGGACCTCAGGCAAGATCTAAAATCCTTAACTGCATATCAACATCGTTGGTGCTCAAGTCCCTGCTCTATCCTCATCACCATAAACCTGACTCTTTGTACCCCCCTCCACCCCATCCCCACCCCCACCATGGTTCTTCAGCCACACTTACCTTTCCTTTCCTCAAAGGAACAAACCTCTTTCGGGCCTCTTAGACTCTGCTCTCTTACCCCCCCCCCCCAAAACCTTCACAAGCTCACTCTTCTGGTATCAAATTCTACATCCCTTTCCTCCAAAACCCCAGCCTGGAGCTGATGTCTCTCCTACACACTCTCCTGTCACCCCTTCCTACCACCAACTGGACAGAAGACTACCTCAACTACTATTCCCTGTCCATCCTCATCGCCTACAATCCTGCTCAGAAAGAAGGAGGCAGTTGACCCACCTTTGCTCAGTGACTCAGGGAACAAACGAAGGAATGATCCTGAGTTCCTAATGGGTCACCAGCCCATCAACCAAGGACCCGACAGTGGACATTTCAGGATTCGATCTCATTAAAGGTAAAAATAGGAAGGTAGGATATTTTTCCCCAAACATAACGTTTGGGCACCAAATAACTTTGCTCGTTGGATGTATATGGAGAAAAGACAGCCCTGAGAGAAACCAATTTAAGACATAGCAAGTCACGTCGGAATGGAATGATGCTGGAAGGTAAGTAAACTCTCCCTGTTGGACATATTAGCTGGAATATCTAAGTCACCCCCGGGGAGGATTTGGCTCTCCCGTGAGAATGCTCACTTTTCTTCACCCGAGCAGAGTCTAATCAGGTGTGTGGATGCCGCAATACAGCAAACGGCAGGAGGGGACACAGGTTCCCCTTGCGGGCCCGAGGCCTCACCACCGGGCAGTAACTCGGGCCCTGAACAGAGCAGGGATGTGAGAAACAGTTTCCCGGAACTCAGGAAGAGCGGTACCCGGGCCCTAGGCGAGGGCGAGAGTTTGAGGATCTTGTCTGTAAGCCCAGGGCTCAAGGTCAGAAAAACAAAATAGCCAGTTTACAAAGCCTGTGGTGGTCTACTGTTCGCTTCAAACGCTACTTGGATAATGTTACTTTAGATAATTTAGTTAATTCTTCCCTTGTCAAAAAAAAAAGAAAGAAAGAAAAAGCCACTCTTACCCACACGACTGAAAACTCTGACAGCACAGTAATGAGCAGAATCCTGGTGAACTCGCCAAGAACACTGCAGAAACAACTTTTAAGCACAAATTGCATTTTTACCTTGAAGTCAGAATTATTTGATGAAAAACTAATAAGAGGGGTGCTATGAAAACTATTTGCTTCATGTCACCCCCTCTTCTGAATTTTGGTGTTTAAATCATCAGATACTTTCATTTTCTGTAATCAGATGATGCCCAAAATCAAAATCAGAATTATCAGCTTGAGTTAAATTTCCCTTCCAACACAGAGTGATCACTGGCTTATACTAAGACTTTGGAAGTTCTGTGTACCTGCTCATCAAACTCCATTTTGGCAATTTTTGGAAAACTGCTCATAAAACTCACACACACACACACACACACACACACAAACTTAAGTCATATAGGAAAAGGTTTCCACCTTTGCCCAATTTCAGCTGGGAACAAATTTTTATGGCCAGCTAATAAACCTGCAGAAAATAGGGTCTGATAATGGAAACCCTCCCGCGTCCTTAACTACAGTGTGCACGCTGTAATAAAGAGAATTAATGCAGTCAATTTGTACCACTGTTCTCAGAACAAAAAACCCTATTTCAGCCCCAGTCTTTTCAACAGCTGATTGGCAGCTCTGTCCATTTCCTGTCTCCAGTGTTGTCAGCGCTCTTCAACATGATAATGAGCCTGTCACCATATTCAAATAGCCCCGTGACAGCAAGTTTTGTGAGTGTGACGTCCACGGCAAAGGGTCTGTCAAAAAGCACCTTTCAGAAAATGAAAAGCGAACGCTCTCCTGATGATCAACCTAATTTCTCCGCAGATAAAAGAGGGAGATTTTTCATCAGATTTTGTCAGTGTTGTGTTGCATTTATCTCTTCAAAGGTTCCTGTTTTCTTTCTTTCTTTTTTTTTAATAGACATAAATTTAACTTTGGCCGTGATGGGGGATAAATGATGATGAAACGCGTTTTCTGTTGGAGGAAGCTGAGTCCCTCAGGTTACCATGGAGGGACAGGGAGAAAAGAGAGAGAAAAAAAATCTGATTTTTGGGGGACACATATAAAAACAAGCAAGAAAGGGGGGGATGAATCGGTTACTAGTTGCCTGATACACTTCCAAGTGTGGATTACAGTTTGGGGTGCTTTATTCACGGAGGCCAATTGCTTCCCCGAAAACACCCGCAGGAAGTGGCTGCGTGTGGCTGTGTCCCCATCCAGCCACTTTCTCAGGGCACCAGAGAATCTGTGACATGTCCACAGTGGAGAGAAAGACACTACTGCAGGCTTGGAGGGCTCTGTCACCCTGGTGAACTGTGTTCATTGGCTGAATACTGGGAAAATGTGTTTTCAGTCCATTTCAACACATGCAACAAATGTTCTGTGTAACTGAGATGTCAGAAAGTACTGTGGCAAAGGGAAAAAAAGTTTTTCTTCAGTTGTGAAGAGGTACTTTATACAAAGCCCAGTTCTCTGGAGAAGCGATTTCCAACCTTATTCATCTCAGTGCACACGTAAACTAATTACTGAAATTTGGCAGCACAAAAACCATATTATATCTTTTGCCAATCGGACAAAAATAGGTATAATTTTGATTGATTTACAAAAAAAAGAATAGTAATTACCCACCCTTTTTGCTCCAAAGTGACTTTTTTAAAAATCTGGTGCTTATACGTGTAATATGTAAGATTTCTGGTACCAAGAATGAACCAATAAGATGCAACTCTATTACATGACCTCACATATTGATGGTCCCAGACAGGGCATTCACACTGGACGGCTGTTGTTGTGTTGGCTGCTGTCATCTTTTATTTGACAATCTAAGAAAAAAAGAGGTCAGTGCTCCTGACTAAACAGTCCGGTATTTCATGTTTCAAAAATTCCCGTGGCACACTAGAAAATTGCTGCTCTAGAGTATTGCTCAACTCCGCTCCCCACCCCTCCCACATAAACAAAAATCTCAGTGTGTTCAGCCTTGATAAAAACCCTAATGTAGAAATATTTTTAGGGAATACATGTACAGGCATATATATGTATATATGTATGTGTATATAAAACACATATTGCATACTGTGTGTATGCATTATATGTGTACATAACATCCATGCACACACAGATGTACTGGTTATGCAAGAAAATTCACATACATACATGGGTGTGTGCATTATATATGCATATAATACACATACGTGCATACATGATGTATGTGTGTGCGCATACACACAGTGGAAGAAGGTATGTCAAAGTGTTACTTTTCTTGCATGTCAGTTAGTGTATCTGGCTTTAATAAAATTCACACAGGTGTGTAGTCAAGGAAAACTGGGGAGCGCGCTGGCTTTCACAGTAGAAACAGGGGGACAGAGAACCGTCCCTCTCTCATTCCTGAGGTGCCTTGAATCCCAGCTTCAAACACAGAAAAACGCCTGCAGGTGGTCCCGAGGGCTCTGAAGAAGGAACACCTACGTCGAAATTTAAATCCAATGCCCACTGTATCTCGGGCTCAGTGATGAAAAAATAACCTTAAATTTTAGAAAGCACACATTATGTCATATGATTTAATTCATTAATGCTCTTATATTAAACTAAATTCAAACATTTTTAAAAGATACTGTAAAGCATATATAACATTGTGCCTCAGCGGATTTCAGCTGATGGTTCACTGATATAAGTTTCACTTTAAAAGCAGTATTTCCCTTAGTCCTCTTGTCTTCTGGCAACTTCGTCTCCATATGTGATGACAGCATTTGCAAAGTCGTTTCACTATTCAAAAACAGGACAGTCTCTGCAATTTTCATTGCCCGCATTTCAAAAATATACAATCCCAGTATGCCTCATTTTGGTTGAGGTCTAGATATATCAAAAGGGCCAATTAATTAAAGACGAAGATAATTTCATGCTTTTGTACTTGTTATAGAGAGAGAGCTGGCATGACTAGAGAGTTTTCTTAATTAGAAATTAAGACATTTTGGGGCAGGGTGGGGGGACCCCAATCCATCTTCGCGATAGAGGTTGTTCTAAACAGACCAGGGAAGACTAAGCTGCAAAACACAAAAGAGAGGGTTGCTTTTTTTTTTTTTTAAAGCACGATTCACCTTTATTAGTTAATCAGTGAGGCTGAAATTATTGAAGAGTTTCTGGTTGTTGTTTTTTTTAATTCCAGAGAAAGAAAAGGAAGCAAAGAGGAAAAGCTGGGGAGGGGCGGAGGAGAATGGGGCCTCCCCAAGATGGGGAAATACAATCCCCGAAAGAAGATAAAAGTAACTAATTGAGGATCAGCAATAAATTTGACTGATTTTAAGTTCGTCGGCTGGAGGGAACTATTATGAAGCCAGTAAATAGAGCTGTAGACAGCTGGCTTTGTGTAATACCCAGCTCCCTTGCCTAAATGTTTAAACCCTTGATTTATTTGGGATTTAAAAAAAAATGAAATCTCAGACTAAGCCATCCCCAACACACAAAGCAAATTCCAGAATCTTGAAGACTTTCATTGTCTCTGAAAGTCATTGTCACCACCCTAATCCCCTCATTAAAGCTACAGAAATGCCGGGATGGCATTAAAATGAATGCAAACCATTTGCAGCCATCTCCTGCTCACGCCACCTCCAAATGAAGGCAGGCACATTGCATAATCCCGGCAGCAAGAGCTCCTGACAGGTGGATGATTTATGCTCATAGTCAGAAGAATCGGAGGGCCTGCAGAGGAGACAGCATGAGCGAGGCGTTGGCGAGACAGATGCTCTCAGTGGGCTTGCAGGGGCTGGCAGGCTCCAGCTAGTTCAGGTGCAACCTGGACACTTGAAGTGCTGAACTCCTATCGCCTAGATTCCAGCACTCTGACGTGCCATTTGCAATCTTATATGCAACGTACACAGTGAATAACCTGCCAACTCCAGGCGCGCACTGTACTCCTGCACAGTCCCCTTGCACGCATCGATGGCGCGGACCCCTGGCCCAGCACAGAAGTGGAGGGGAAAAAAAACAAAAACCCAAACCCACGAGTGCCCAATGAATATTATAGTACAGATGCAAATCTGACGTCGTTCGAGAATCTTCCCTTCTGAAAATATTTAGCCCAGGTAGGGTAGGTGGGGAGTGACAGATTTCCTAACAATTGGATCGATGTTAAAGACTGCACTGTGGGATTAGGGGAAACACACCTCAGCAGAAAACCGACGTGCCTGTCAATTATATTAATTATTTTTCAGATACATGACACACTTCCGTGGTGTTTGATTCTGAAGAGGCATTGGAATGTTCGAGAGGAAAATGAGTCTGGGACGGAGAAAGGGAAGGGACCCAGAAGGGCTGAGCTGCTTGGAAACGAATCCGGAAGCTGAGCTTTTCAGAATTAATTCTCTCCCTAGCCCCAAACAATAACAATCTGGCAAAGACTAGGATATTGGTTTAAAGGGTAGATAAACCTCCTAATTACAGCTATTGATGACAAAGGACTGCTACTCCAATCTCTACCAGAAGGTATGAGCCAGCACTTGACTGGTCAGCAGACAAACACAGATGGACGGAGACATTCAGCCCATTGAGCCCCATATACCGCTGTACATCCGTTTTCCTGCTCAGCCCAGTACCAGAGCCTCAGGACCCAGGGAAGACCACAAGCATCTACCTGTGCAAGCATCGGGTTACTCTGAGCGAGTTCCCTTCAACCCCCAGATATGACAGGGTCAAAGGTAAAACTGCCAATGAGAATTAAAGATGCAGGCATCCCTTTAATTAGATACCAGCATTCAAAGGCTTGGAAATTCCCAAGAAGCCACTTTGCAAAGCAAGACTTACAGTGTTATTTTTTTCTTTTTGGGGGGAGGGGGGGTGTGTGGTTAGGGGGTTTGGGCAGTGGACTTTTTCAACTAGGCACCACTGAAAGAGAGATTTTTGAAAGAACAAAATGGAATACACTGTCAGTAATTCAAACCGCCTCCAGACTTTATAGTTCTCCCTAGAGAAAAAACTCAAACAATTTGAAGTCTTCAAAAACTGTATCCAAATCCTTTTTCTAACTTCATTAAGCCCCAGTGCTTAAAAATCGTTCATAGCAAGTACTTTAATTAGAGACGAGCCAGTGCAGAAATCACTGGGAAGGCAGGGCGCCCCCCCAGTAACCAGACTGCCCGGCGGGGAGAGGACTCTTACTCAACCGTGCGACTCTGTAAAGGGGCATACTGGGGGGGCTGATCCAGTCTCTCCTCCCCCCAAAAGTACTGGGAGTATGGGTGAGTGGCCTACAGAGATGCAAACAGCATTCTAGCCTTGTCAGAATTCTGCCCGTTCCCCACTGTCCATGGACAGAAAGAACAGAAGATGTGTTAAAGAATGCTTGAAGTAGCAAACAAAGTTATCTGCACTATGCATGCCTGTTCTTCCTTTTTTGTCCCCCATCCCTTCTGTCCCCTCCCACCTGTTGTCTGTGCTTTCTCTTTCCCTCTAGGAGCAACTTTCCAACCCCAGAGCTGTGGGAGGGACACTGCTGTCGGCACAGCCGCAGGGGAAGGCACACAGCCAGCGTTGGAGCGGACAGGTGCCACGCGGACCTCGGTGAGGCGGACACCTCTGTGGTGTTCTAGAGTCACTCCTGGGGCGCCCTAGGAGGGCGAGCCCATGCAGGGGGAGTCGGCGCTCTGAGGCAGCGCTTGAGAAGACAAGGAAAGAGCTAACAGGTTCCAAGTGACCTGCAACAATTTCAAGCCCCAGTTGTTCAGAGATGTAAAAACACACACCAAAAAACCCCTAAAACAGAACAGTTTTTAAAGGATCCCGTACTCGTTACAAATTCTGGGTAGAGTGAAGACTCCTGACTCACAGATTGCATATCCTAAAAAGCCAGGATTGCATGAACATTAGCATCTACCCCCCTCCCTCCCCTCAGAAAGAAAGAAAGGGAGAAAGAGAGAAAGAGAGAAAGAGAGAAAGAGAGAAAGAGAGAAAGAGAGAAAGAAAGAAAGAAAGAAAGAAAGAAAGAAAGAAAGAAAGAAAGAAAGAAAGAAAGAAAGAAAACCTGTTGATGCCACAAATTAACCTTGGGACAAAGTTAACAATGATGGGATTGAAACAGGATTCCAGAAAGTCAAGGTCATTTGTTTCTAGTCTATGACAGACTTTCCTACTGCCCCCCTCCAGAGCCCACGGAGGGGTCTCTGTAATTCTGGCAGGTTCTGCTGACCCTGCCTGTCACCTTCAGCTCTCAGGAGCACATGGAAGGGTCTTAGGCTGGAGTCACACAGCGCGTGATCGGGGACCTCTGACCCCAGTAAGTCACAGTGAACAGCAGTGTGAGGACACCCCAGGCCTGCTGTGAACACAGCACTCGGTCATTTTGGAGGGGGAAAAAAACCCAGAAAGATGACATTTGTGACCAAGCAGAACTTACCTGCTTTGGTTTAGCGAGGCGGTGCCCTGACACCTGGACATCAAAATAACGATGCTGCTGCTAATAATAATAGCTCACATTTACCAAGGACTTTGTCAGACATTGTGCTAAGTACTTTAAATACATCATCTTTAATCCTCACACCAAACTCTGTAGAAATGCGTTATTATCTTCATCACTGGTTTATAGATTTAAAAAAAAAGGCTAGAAACATTAAGAAACCTGCTAGGAATTACCAAATTAACAGCAACTCAGCACAGTCTATTAGCAAATTCCATGACCTTAATAATGTGCCGTGTAGAATACTGTGCTTATAATACAATTCCAAATATACTGTCTTTATTTAGCAACTACATGTATTAGCGCGAGCCTTTGTAAGTTATCACACTGCCTGCTCTCTGGACTTCTGCAATGCAAAAGGAAGCTAATGATTCATAATCCCCCCTCCACTTCTCACTAGCCTGAATTTCTTTAAAATATCCAGCCAGGAAGAAAAGTGAAAGTCATTTATTCTTAAAGAAAGAATAAGGTACAGGTGCCTTAGCGCTGCCCATTAGAAGACTTTTTACCAGTGATCTCTGTCGCTATGATGGAAAGGAGACGGAAGAAAAGACCTGGCAACTAACCTCTACCTCCCGGCCCGTTAGCTGTTTTCCGATGTGCAAATGACCTCGGTCTCCCAGGACTGCGCAACAGCTCCCCGACTCCCTCTCCTCTAGCACTGTCTCCTTCCGGGCCTCCGTTGAAATCAATGTGCTAACTGGGGCTGCTCGTTAGGATCTGCAACTGCGAGTTAGGGAAGGAAGGTGAGGAAGGCGAGAAGTCCTAGCTTTCTCAGCTTGGGAACTTTCCAAGAGGCTGGTTCCCCGGGGACATTCAAAGAGCAGGAGAATTGCTTGTCAAAGCTAGCGGGGTGTGTTCTTGCTACCTGAAGGAACTTGTGAGGGATTTTCGAGATGTGTGAGTGAGCTGGAAGCTTCTCTAACATTTCTTTTGGTTGATGTTGTTAAGTATATTCTATTGCTTATGCTAGTCCTAATTCTTTTTTGCCCTTTATCCCCTCTCCACCTTGCACACCCCTCACCCTCCAATAGTCTCCCCTCCTTAGTTCATGTCCATGGGTTGTACATATAAGTTCTTTGGCTTCTTTGTCTCCTATACTATTCTTAACCTGCCCCCGTCTATTTTATGCCTACTGGGACTTAGCTAAGAAATAGAAGAAGATCAAAAACTACGAACAGTAAAATGACAACAAACTTCTCTACCATTTCTTAGGTACACGGTGTTTGAATTGAAGTTTTGTTCCTTTTACTTTGTCATCATTAGTGAAGCCTTATTTGTCTCCACTGTCCTCTCCAGATCCTAATTAATGACTTCCGGGGACACCTCCAGGCATAGACGGAATCGTGGAGAAAATACTTTTGTTCGCAGACCACACATTTGGACCTGTTGACGGCCAAGCCTGAAAGTGACGGTACAAATTGAAAATGGAATCATCAGACGATGACCCGGACTGCCCCCAGGACTGATGCTCCTGTCTCTGATCATCGGCCGGGAAGGGGTGCTGTTTGGAAACACGAGCGGCTCCCACATTATTCAAATCATGTCTAAGAAAAGATAGAAATAGCCTGCCCAGAACTGTTGTGAAATAATATGGTGGTCCTGCAGAGAGCAATATTTACAGAAATCAAAGCGCATTCCTGTTCTTGCCTAGCCCTTTTGTTTTAAAGTATCTACGATAAGGGACGATTCTGGAATTCTAACAGCTCTGCTACCAAAGGCATTCCCTGAAATAAAGGTCTCTGTGCTCGTGAAAGTAAGTAATAGACACCAGGGGCTTCTGTGTGACAGGAATATTAGTTCCCCTCTTGATACTCTGGGAAGATTGACTCATGAAGAGGAAAACCGAAAGACTTCACGGAGAATACATCAGCTTCAGAGTCAGCAAAATCTGGATTCAGTCCTGGCTTTACCATTTACTAGCTGTCTGATCTCAGGCAAATTATAGATATAAATTATGTAAAATAGATCTTGCTTTTCTCATTTCTATTCATCAACTCATCAAATGTCTATGAAGAAGGTAGATAACAAATAATGTCATTTCTCATTTTTTTCTGTTTTTGGGGGGTGGGACTCAGGGTATACTAATTACTCTATAGTCAGGGTAATCAATATAAATTCAATACAATATGACTGTGGAAACGTAATTGTGTCACGGTCACACATGCAAAGGGACATGTAAAAACAATTTATATATGATGATAGCCTTTGAATAGTTTTTAAAACCACTGTTTATGACAAAGCTATTCCTGCACTGAAATTTTCATAATGCAGCCAAAAGCTAAAAAAGAAATCATGTTACATTTTATTGAGCACCTATTATGTATGCGATCAGTATGCCACAGAGGACTAAAATATAAACACACACAGTCCCAGTTCTCTGGTTATTTATGCTTTCCTCCATGAGACACACTAAGTGACTAGCAGAATATCCAAAATTAATACTAACACAATATTTTCTGAGTGCTGGCAGTTTGCTGGGCACTATGCCAAGGACATTACATCTATTACCATATTTAAACCTCAAAACAACCCTCCCCTGAAGTTATAACTACAACCCCCATTTTACAGATAAGACGTAAAAAGTGCAAAGTAACTTGCTCAAGAAAACACAGCAAGTAATAAAGATTGGATTGAACCCAGACTCCTTTTCGGCACTGTGCAATAGTCACCAGCCACGTGGGACTATTTAAAATTAAAAATTCGATTCTTCAGTGGTAGTAGACGCATTTCAAGGATTCAATCAATAGTCACAGATGCCATCTGAGCTGAGAGACCAAGCTCTGAGTCATTACCATCTACACTCCTCTGTAGGAAACTCGAAGTCAAAATGCCCAAATCTATGAGACCATATAAATGCTGGTGAAATTCAAAACAGGGGGAAATCTATACAACTGTAATGAGCCTTATGATGAACTCCAGGAGGGCAGAAACCTGTCTGCCATGTCCGCCTTTAATCTCTGGCACTTAATAAAGTGAGTGGTATGGAGTCATGCCTCCAAAATACTAAGTGGATGGATAAAGGGTGGATGGATAAAAGTTTCCAACGTTTAGAGATGAGCTTAAACAATATGTATCATTTGGATCCATAAGTAGCTACAAAGCAGCTCCAGGAGGAATAACCTGACCCCAACTCGGGATGTTATAAAGTACCAGGTATATTTCTTAAACAACACACATAAGTATTTACACAGATTAGGCATAAGGCAAGAATCTACTTTCCTTCCAAATATTTCCAAATTGTGCATGAATTGATAATAACCTAAGACTGGCGAAGATCAGAGTAATTGCCATTTAATTGGCTTCAAATATACTGATTATGATAATGTTGATATGGAAGAGACCTAATAGTCCTGGAGATAAATGTCTCAGAGATCCGAGAGGTGAATGCCTGGGAGGAGGGGCAGGGAGGGGGTAATTAAGGAGGTCAGACGCTTGGGAGTCACCAAATGGCCACTCAGTCAGTGTGAAGAAACTTTGCTTTTAGAAGAAATTTTAGAACACAGAAAGTTTTTTTTTAAGGGGACAAGGGGAGTGGGAGGCAGAGGAAACTGTATGCCCCAAAAAGTTATGTATGGGGAAGTATGGCTGGGAGAAATGCATTGGATGGTCCAGGGAGAAGCCATTAAATCAGGGCTCAGGTGGCAAGGACAACCGTGGAGCTGAGGTCTGAGAAGCTGCATAGGCAACATGGACTCGACTTCCCAGCAGAAGCACAGCAGGCTGACCGACCTGAGCAATCAGGGCAGACGTACGTAAGAGCGTATGCCAAGTACTGGGCATGCACTTAAACTGGGAAATGTACACGATCTCATTCATACGCATTCTTCTCCATCAGTTCCCCATGTCCCTGACATACCTAAAAACTCTAGTGAAATAGTCCAGGCATCTTAAAATTATGATTACACAGTCTATGATTACTGCCTGTAGAAAAGACGTAATGGTTGAAAATGGGATCGTTGAGAAAAATAGGAATTCTGATCCTAGATGCATGGTATCCTTGGACAGACAGGTGCCCCAAAGGGCCACTGCTAAGAAACCCTCCCTTTGGGTTTCACCTTGGGTCCCCTCTGATCACCATAGTCATCGATGAAATAAGAGGTTGTTACAACCGGAGCTTTGAAATAGTGGGAATTCTAACACTCCTCTCAAAGGTCTCTAACGCTTCCTGCTTCCCCAAATATTTCCGTGCCATGCTCTTTCCCTGGCACTGTTCAGATTCACAAAAGCATTTAAGCTGACGTCAGGTAAAAACTACTGTATCAGGTGGACAATGAACGGAAAGCCATCCCACCTGGGCATTCCTCCCTCTGGTACCTGGGCTGTGCACGCTACCGGGGGCGCATGGCTGGGTGGGAGTGGCGGGTCCCTGGTATTTGTTCTAGCAGCCACAAAGCCACACTGGCTCCCAAACAGCACAATCTGTCATTCACTTAAGTCTGGTTTGCCAGGAAGCCCAAGGATGGACTCCCCACCAGTACCATCAGGCCCAGGGAATTTGGCTAGCACCAGGCACCTGATACTTCTGCCAGCTAATTGGCTTTGGGGAAGCCGCTGACCTACTCTCCACTGAGTGGTTTTTGTGAACCTGGAACCCAGCCTGCTTCTCATCATTGATCAACCTTGGCCAAGCCAGCTGGCTTGTTCCTTTGCAGACAGCTTGCCTTAGGGAACCTGGTTGGTGGCTCTACAACCTACTAAGCAAGAGAGAGACACAAAACTACAGAACAGTCTTTTAAGAACTGACCGGGGCTTGCTTTCATTTGAGGGTGACTTAGGAATGAACAAAATCACATAGATACCTGACATAACCTGGCAACTCACAAAGTAGGAATGGCGCCCAAATGAAAAGAATCCAGGGAGCACTTCTTTAAATGAGCCTCGTTCGAGTCTACCAGAACTCCTTTATGTTACAGTTAAGCACAACGTCATTAACATCGACCACAGTGATGTAGGTGTGCGTCAGGGAAAAGGAGCAAGAATCTGTTGTCTGGAGAACGGTGGGGGGAAAATCAACACCAAGAGTCCTGTGTGTCTGGGGAAGGCCCCCCCTCCATATCACATACCGGGGTGTCATAGGAGTCTCAGCACTTGAGCAAATGTTGAAGCAGGTTTCCCCCCGGGGGCGAAATCCATCGGGGATTTTTTTACAATCCAAAAGGAATAAAAATGTGTAGCATATTAGATACCTGCTGGCTTCCCATGTCAGGGTCACAAATGGAAATGACAAATGGGGACGATCAAATAAATGATTAACTTTTAATGGTACTCCAATTGAAGCAGGAGGAAGGGAGCGAAAAGAACTGTTTCTTAAAACTTCAATCTTTCTGTCCTCTCTCAAACAACACGAAGCGAGGGCAGATTTGTTCAGCTCAAGCATTTCTTTGGTAAGTTTGCATGAGACAATCCATCTGCTTCATTTCTAATGCAACCCTTGTTGTTGAAAAAATGCTCACATGTGAAATTGTTTCCGAGAACCAGCTGTGCACAGGAAGCACGGGATGGCCCAAGACCCCCATGGACTATCTACAGAATCATGGACGCATCGCTCAAACATTGGCCCTTTGATTTTCCCCAATTATTAAATGGGCAAGACTGCAATGCCCAGTGGCACACCACGGCCGTGCCCTCAAAATAACCGAGGCAGTGAATCAAGTGCACTCCTCTCCACAGAGACAAAACTTATGGGAAATTTGCTTCTGAAGTTCACTTTCTAAAAACTGGAACCAGAGAATAAAACTGGGCCACAAGGCCAACTGTTCCTCTCCGCTCCCATTTGGACTTAAATACTCAGTCATCTACGGTTCCACAAACCCTGAAATCGGGTTCCCAGGGGCTACACGGCTTGAGTGTTGCTGATGTCCGTGCACACAGTTCATCATCAGCAAGTTCTTCCAACGTTTATGTTGGGAGCACAGGAATCTCCAAGTGGGATGACACCATAAAAGATGACCTAGTCCCACCTCCACATGGTACTTGGACTTGCTCTGACATTTCTCACAGTTGTGGGAAGCTCATGGTCCATTCTATTTCTGAATAGCCAATCAAAAACTCAAACCAGTCAAGTGAGCCCTCATTCAAAACAAATAAACAAACAAAAACAATTAAAAAAAGACGTGGTTTATTTAACTAATATTTTGAAAGCTCACTATCTCATAGCATCCATAGCCTCAGAAGGATCCCAAGCTAACCATGCACTAGGATATTTCTATGGTTCACAAAGAAAAATACCAATAAACGCAGATCACAGGCCTGCTATAAAATCCAGACTCCATCACACGAATCCTTGTGAGAATTTTGGCAAGTAGGGGTCTAAGTTCCCACTTCCTCTGTCAAATGGGAAAATGCCCATCCCTGGGGGGTCATCACAAGGATTAGCAAAAAAAAAAAAGTAAATTCCACTAAAGCACAGAGTACATAGCCTAATGTATATTAAGCTCTCAAAACTATGTTATCACTTTTACCTGCAAAATCTTTGCTATTCGTTTCAAGATATTTCATATCAATAAAAAGATCTCCAGCTGGTGTCTGTATGTGAAATAACTTTTCTGTGGCACCTTAACTATATTCCCCAGTGGCTTAGGTTAAGACAGAGCTCACAAAGAAGGTGCTCTTTGCTATTGCTTGTATTATAACTTGGGAGTTTTGTTTAATACTCTGCATTAATGAGGGAGCTTCTTAGGATAATATTACAACAGAGAGTGCAAGAAACACCAGGGAGGTCAGCGCAGTTCTGTTAACTGTCATCTAACACAGAAATATTTTCCTTGAATACCATTAAAGCTTTCTCCTTCCCTTTGTTCTGCTTTTTGAAGGCAGTGAGAACCCAGATTTCCCCACCGATAATTTCTGTTTTCGACTTGGCAACATAATGATATCAGACTTCAGGGGGAAGAAAAATTCACCTTGGCAATGTCTTCTTCAGAGGTTTTTACAAAAGATATTTTGTTAGGATAAATTTACTAAGCAGGCTTTTTAAGTAAGCAAAAACACAGCTGCTTGTTACTAAATGACCAGAGCTTGTGTATGTATGTGTGTGTGTGTGTGTGTGTGTGTGTGTGTATATATATATATATTTTTTTAAGAGAATCAACCTGGAAAATGCTACACCCTTTAAATGAGCTTTTTATTAAAATGGAAGCTATGAAACAGAAGGGTACTCAGACAAGGAGGTTTGCTACTCCTGTTGATGCAGTAAACCCAGAGGACCCCCAGTCCCCCCTGCCACACGGAGATCAAGACACAAGCTGGGGATGCAGCAAAAACAGTTCTGGGATAATTTTCCTTTATGTCCTGCGGCCTCAGAACAACAGGAGGGAGAGATGTCAGGACAGCCACATGAATAAACCCGTGCTGTCTCAGGTAAAAATGCTCCTCGGCTTAGGATGCGGTTGTGTCCCGATAAACCCATGGTAAGTTAAAAATATCATTAGTCGAAATAACATCTAACCACTGGACATCGTAGCCTAGCCTAGCCCACCTTCAAGGTGCTCAGAACACTTCCATCAGCCCACGTTGGGCAGAATCATCCAACACAATGAGTACACGGTAGGGTATCATGGTCGACCCTCGCGATCGTGTGGTTGACCAGGAGTTGAATTCATTGTTACCACCCAGCATCAAGAGAAAGCATCATACTGCATATCACTAGCCCAGCCAAAGATCAAAATTCAAAGTCTGATTTCTACTGAGTGCGTATCATTTTTGCACCACCGTAAAGTTAAAAAACAAAACAAAACAAAAAACAAAGAACCATGAGTTGAACATTCCTACAATGGGGACCTTCTACATATGTATATATGTACATACGCACACAGGCAATGTCTTCTCTCAACTGAAACACTAGAAACGGCAGGTAGGCCCCACGGACTGCGATGAGGCGGCTCCGAATACCACGACCTGGACACAGAGCCCTCTGACGTGGAAGAGGAGCAGTGTCCAGCACCCCTACACTCCCGTCACTTCCCCCCAAAGATTCCCTAACATCGGGTCGGCCCTACCAATCCGTGAGACAGAGCAAAACACGAGGGCCTTCCGTTGCAGGGAAAGTGGCAACTCATGATGGATGTAAGACATTACATCAAGCCAAAGGAGTTGGACAGGGCATCAAGGACATGACGGAAGTTCCCTCAAGGAATGAAAATAGAAGATCACTTGAGACCCTCGGACTTTTTTTTTTTTTTACATTAACTTCTTTCCCAGGGACCTCTGCAGAGGCAGACACGAACTCAGCATAACCAAAACGAATGACGGAAATGCACTGCCCTACACAGGGTCGTAAAGCTTGCCCCTCGGACCTCCACTGCTCCAGCCCCCTCCAGCTCACCGTCAGCTCACGGCTCTACCTGCCCCATTAGCCTGGAGGGCCTTTCTTATCCTCAGTGGCCTCATCAAACCCCAGACAAGACACTAGGTTTCCTGAGATTAGAATCCTCAGGAAAGTCTCCTCTTTATACATGTCACATGTCCCTCATGGGCCTTGTTAAACCCGTAAGCTCTGCGGCCTCCTTGGGAGTACCGGGACTCTTTCCCAAGTGCTTCACTCTCAGATGGATAATCCGGGCCACTACTGGCCTGCGGTGCTGGGATTGTGGGCAAGTGACCCAAGGATGGGGCAGGAAAGACCCCCTGTTTGGCTAAGGCTGTGACACAACTTGTTAGAGGTACAGAATGGGCCTGGCAACATGGCATACTTGACATTGAACCCCGTTCCCACTTCATCTGCAGTGAGCCAGTGGGTGGGCCACCGAACTCCCTGAACCTCGGGTTCCTCAACTGATGACTGAGAGTGACACCCATGGTCCCACTTTTTTCCCCCAACTGGGTGAGGTCTTAAGGGAAGGAAACCTTAATGTCCCATGCCCTTTCCACACTGAGGGTGACTCATGCCAGATGCTGGTTCCCAACCTTTGCTGTGACTTCATCCTGAACAGAAGGATTCACATTTCTACTGTATGGTTTAAACTGCCTACCCAGGATCTGCGTGCTTGTATTTTTTAGACTTTTAAAAACTGATGGGAAAAACTGAGCACCTCTGTAATAAACGCTTACTTTAAAAGTGTCAAACCAAATATGAAAAGCAACTGCAGTTATCAAGTATAATGATGTTATGTGTTTTATTTGCTTTAAGGACTCATTCCCTCCCCTGCACCCCCGGGAAGTATTTAGAAGGCATTTAAAAGTCTTCACACTCTCTCTTGCCCTCTCACTTTTGTCAATATTTTTACTTAAAAAATGCAACAGCAAAACTTCAAATAAATCTGACTGGGTACCAATACAACAATCTGTGATGGGATTTCTGATGCCCAGAGAAATAAAACTCTATGGACAGAACGTCAATATATTGATGGGCGATGGTAGGGACTGGGAAGAAAAGAGGGGAAAACGTTTTTCAAACACAGGCAAAAATGCATAATCAAGAGTTCAATTCCCAAGTATTTAAATATCTATAAATCGCTCTACTATCCCTCCAACACTCACTTCTATTAACTTTGACAAAAATAACATAGTTCTTGCTTTTCTAGAAAGATGAAAAGTATCCCAAAATTATTCAGTTAAGATAAAATTTACAAAAAAAGCACAATTCACTAGTCCTGTCTATCAAATCATTGTTCCTATTGTATCTCCAACCTCCCAGATATTACCATCCTCATCTTTATATTTGTGTCATATTTTGGTATGTTTCTGTAGATATTATGTCATTTTTTAATACAACTTTTACTAGAATAGAAGCGATGAGAAAGAATGTACTCCAACCGCTCTCCTGCATATTTGGAAATGGAGACAGAGTTGAACAGACGTGCCCTGAAGCCCAGAGCTAGGCAGTAAAAAAATCGGAATTAAAAGCTCCAGCACAATATGTGGCGAGTGGGGCAGAAGATCCGTTGATATTCATTGAGCTGTACTGAAACTTATTTCTGTCTCTGTTTTTTTTCCGACTATGCTCTGATATCAAAATTTCATCAGTAAAATGTAATGTACCAATGGGATTAATAGAGTCCTTAACGTTTTTAAAGGAGTGCGATTTGTCCGTTTTCTTGGTAGACAAAGGCATGGGTTCTCCTTTCTGAATCTAAACCACTAACCAAAGGCATTCTTCATCTTTAATGTTGGTGGTAAAAATGTCCACGTGGGGTGAAGTCCCTCTTTCTCCTTGTTATACTATTGTCTCTCTTTGCTTCACCAAAAGTCGGATATTAGAGACTAAATTTCCTTGTGAAGTTTCTGAGCAAATTTCACTTATTGATGTGCTTCTATAAACAGTTTGGAAAGGGTGCCAAGGCCACTGATATTGCCAAAGGGTAGCAGATTTTGCATGAATTTGTGTTCGTCCACCAGGTCGAGATGATAAATGACCTCTGGATTCTAGCTCACAGGGCCAGACCCTGTGCCTACATGGATTTTCACCCAAACCTCCCAGGGTACGTTCTATCTTCAGTCCCATATTTGCAAATAAATAGGCTAAAGCAAGTGAGCCCTCCAGGTTATGTAACTCACCTGAAAACCAGTAGGTAGTACAGCCGGAGCTTGAGTCTAGGTCCACCTGACCCTGAAACTTAGCCCTTAGTGTACCCAGCAACGACAGCTAATGTCCATCTGGTCCTCACCCCAAGCCATAACAAACGCTGCACACTGAACCTACAGTATCTTACTAGATATTTATGACACTTTATTTGCAAGCACTATTATTGCTACCATCATTTTACTGACAATGGCACGAAACATGAGAAAGGTTAAGGACCCTTTTTTTCAAAGGCAAAATCAAAAAGCACACTTTGGGGGCATGAACTAACTCAATTAGTCCTCCATACTCTGGCATTCAGGAATATCGTACTGTGCATAAATGTGGGTGTCTTGCTCCCATTTGCAAGAGTGAAAAAAAAATATCTGAGTTGCCAAGGAGAAAACCACCCGTGCCAAAAACAACAAAAAGCTCTTCATCTTCCGATCAGTAGATTCTACACCTAAATAATCACTGCTTTCATAAACTGTCTCTGTTTGCCACTGACAGAGAGAAAACCAAACCAGTTAGCCCTGCAAATGCCTTTCAATAACCAAGGGGAGAGATCAAAATAAAAATAAATCTTGACCGGATTTATAGGACCACCTTGATTAGGTCTTGCTTTTTCCCTTCAAATAAACAATACCTGCAAAAAATGAAAGGCGAATGTTGAGACTAGATATCTTGTAACAGATGGGCTTTCTCTGACATACAGTATGGGACAATGGTGAAAAAATAACGCTGGCCCATTATTTGTGAGGCTTGCCCGCAAAGTATAGCCCAGAACAAAAAAAGAAAAAAAATAGGTGGGGGATTATTCAGGATGCAGAATGGTATGACCACTCAGATTTGAACAATCATTTTTAAGTGTACTTATTTTTTTAAAAAATTGATTTGTAAAGAGACAGAGGAAGGGAGAGAGAAAGGGGGGAGAAAAACATCAATTTGTTCCACTTGTTTATGCATTCATGGGTTTCTTCTTATATGTGCCCTGATGGGGGATCGAACCCACAACCTTGGTGTATCAGGATGACATTCCAACCAAGTGTGCTACTCAGCCAGGGCTTAAGTGTACTTTTTAAAGTTGTGTTATATAGTGGTCTTTTGTGTATTCGCCACACAACTGTTTCATTGCTTCAACTGGTAACAATTTTTTGATTCAAAAATTCTAACGCTATAATCAAATGTCATCCATTCAGATACCAGTCCTGGCGCTGGCTCACGAGGAGGTGTACCTGATAAGAATGTAATTTTGTGCAATGTGATATAACTGGGACTGTTCACCCACCATGCCATCGCTCCCCGTTTGCACCCCACATGGGTAGTAGAAACAGTGAGGGATAAAACTAAGGATCATTATTTTTAAAAGCATGAAAGTCTTGTTTTTTCTATAAACCACCCTCTTAATAACAACTTCATTTCCCTCAGGCAACCCTGTACGGAAGATGCACTGGGCCAGCTGAATAAAAATACCGGTTAAAGGCACGAAGGTTCCCATCAAAGCTGTTGAAATCTGATTTCATCTCAGATTCCAAAACTAATGTTGTTTTTTGTTTAAATAGATTTTGTCTGTCAATTTCCAGACCCGCCGCGCCATCGGCCTGTATGGACCGCTGTGGTCAACACGGGGGTTATAGCGGCAAATTGCATTATGGACTGGTAATTGAATTGAACAGGTTTACATTTGAATAGATTTACTGCAGGATGATCTCTGACATACTGCAAGGGACTGAAATCCCTCTCCATCCATAAAGATACATTTAAGACAGTATCATTCTCTCCAGGCTGAGAAGGCAGGTCTTAAGCCAAGGAGATGGCCACACGTAATTGTGCATTTATATGCAGGGTGGAATGCTGCATTTTTTTTTTAGTACAAAAGAAAAAGAACATTCCATATTTACTCATAACCAGTCCGTCCTTTCTTCTTGGGGGAAGGGGCTCAGAGAACTGGTATTTGCCCATCAAAGTGGGCATAAGGGGCAAAGGAAAATAAATTATGATATGAGTGTATCAGCCACAGCAGGAATTTCCTTGAAAACAGCCCCTCCGAAGGCTTGATAACAGCATCTGAAGAGGTGTGAGTTTGAGATAAGCACCAGGCCCATTAACTTTCACCAACAATGTTTAATTAAACACAATCCACAGCTCTTCGGTCACTCCTAACACCCTTCAGGGCTGTGTCTGCTCCAAAACCACAATAGGGAAGTTTATTTAGGGGAGAACACTTTTTCTGCTTCCTCCTGAAGCCTGGAAAGGCACACCGTTGAGTAAATTATAGTAGCAAAATCGAACTCATCAAAAATATTTTCTATCTACCTGAAAATGGAGGTCTATCCCCATGTACTCCAGTTTTTGAAAATAAAATGGAAATCTAGAATCTGTTGATTTTCACAAGTTGTTAATTCATATATTACTTTTATAGAATTTTAAAAAATTCTGATTTGCTTTTTGAAAATAATGATTTCTCAATTCCCAACTCTTGATTAAGCCTTTTTAAAAGAGCATCATCTTACTTTGAGTTGCTATAGCTCAACTCAGTAGCATAATAAAAACTGAAAATTAATCATCGATCATCGAAGTTGAAATATTTTTTGTTTCTTACTCTGCTGTTGGTTTTAAGGTAATGACTAAGATAATAGTTTTCAACTCACAAAAGTCAGCTATCATGACCATCCCATCTGAAAGGAAATTCCTTGTCCCGTGGACGGGGTGGTTGTTGGGTTTGTAGCTGTATGTTTTCCTTTGCAGAACTGTCCTTCAGCATTTTCGTGTAAGCCTTCTCTAGCAAGAGTGACCGTGTCTGTCTGTCCCACTGCGGTGTCCTTGGGGCCTAGCCTAGTGCCTGGTAGGTGGGAAACACTTAATGAATGTTTAGTGAATAGATTGTAAATGTAAACACATTACTAACTGCGAAAACTAACAGGACCAAAGGCTGTATAGTGAAAACGAAAAAATACGTATTTCCCACCCTCGTTTTTATTCACTTGTGTAACACTATCATTACCCGTCTTTATGTGTCTGCCACTGTATGCCTGTCACCTTCTACCATTCTTTCTCCCTTCTCTCTGCGTAAATACTTCCCACTGAAATACATATGCTAATAAAATTTGTAATGTAATATAAAGGTGTTTGTATGTAAAATATATACAAATTAAACTTCACATATATATATATACTTATATATAAATTAAACCACACTAATAGGTAATTTGTTTATTTTTTTAACATGGAAATATATTTTGGTCATCTTTTCTACAGGCTTTAATGGTAAAGTTATGCACTTGTTTGTTTTACAGCTTTTTTTTACGGTTGAAGACAGGAAGAATCTGAGTGTCTGTCCCTGTCAGGGAAGGAGTTAGTTCTCAGGGGACAAGAGGCACAGAAGGAGAACCCGAATTCCACACACCCAGATGCCGTCTGACCCACCCACCGTCCTGTTGCAAAGCTCACAGTAAAAATCTCGGAAGGAGGCCAAACCAGGAAAAGGCATGAGGCTGGTAACCATACTAACTGCAGCTCTGGCTCGCTCCTGGGGAGCAGACGTGGCTTCCTTTGGATTTGGGAGTTAAAAAGCCGGTGAGCTCCAGTACCAACAAAATACCCAAATTCACATAGCCAGCCCCGGGAACAAGGAAAATCCTATGACTTAACAGAAGCTACACGTGGAAATATTCAATTTTCCTAACTTTCTTTCAAATTTCAATGACCACATTTTCATGTTATTCCTTCGTGAAATAATCATCTTTATTTTAGGTTCTGGCAAACTTTCTGAAGAGACAGAAGTAGTGAAACCCACATGCAGCATGAGAAGAGCACATTTACAGTAGCACGCACATTGATGCAGATACCTTAAAAAAAAACAGCTCAATCTAGGGCTTCCTAGGAAAAGACCAATTTTTCTCTAAGCTAAAACATTACTTTCACCACATGCTGAGACAGACAAGTATTTCAGGAGCTTTCATACAGGCGGAAGTTGAGTGAATTCTGAAATCTGATGACTTGGTGTCAGCTTCTGGCCCGGTGAGCTCAGTCAGTCTGTTTAGCACCGATTACACATCCCTGGTCATCACTGTATGTTTGTGGCTCTTTACCCCCACGGAGAGCAACCACTTTAATGTCATTATTACAATCTCTTTACACTAGAGAATAAATCCCAAAGATAAGATGAGAAGAGAATAAAGAACACTGTAAATCTCAGATTAATTAGGAAAAAGAAAACGGGAA
>CM052546.1:87404758-87422006 GCA_028533065.1 Trachops cirrhosus | reverse complement strand
GCACAGAATTCCAACTGTTCGGTTCCAGTGATTGTTCATTAAGTAACTACTGCATAGCTATTAATATCTACGCTAGATGGCTTGCTTAAAACACTCTCAGGAATTTTTTTTAAATACTTGTTCTATCTTTACAAAACGTATTGAGGCCCGAAGAGTTTAATCCACCACCCCCATCCCAAAAGTATCTGGTTTTCCCTCAAGGTAGGAGACATTCGTGTGAGGAAGTCACCTCAATCCACCAATTTTAGGAAACAAAGCTTTAATAAAATGTATTTTGCCGTGTATAATGCGTACCCACGTTTTTGTGTGTGTTAGGTACGTAACCATTATACCCACATATAATGCACATCCTGGTGTTTCCCTCAAAAACTCAGGCAAAAAGGGCGCATTATACACGGCAAAATACAGCAAAACACAAAACTCCAGGCAGCAAGCTGCCTGGCTCATAGTAGATTCTCAGAAAGTATTTGTTGGGAAAACGGGAGTGTTTTACATACTAAGAACCTTCTTCATATGTTGCTATACACAGTATTTGTTAATTTAGCCCAAAATACTTGCTTATTTTTGTGTAGAGAGACCCAGAGCTATGTAAACTGAGTCAACAAAATGAAATTAATAACAATTTAAATTGTAGATACTCTGTAACTTCTGTAAGAACCAGCCATTTCATTCCCAAGTTTTCATTCCCAAGTTTTGTAACTTTGTAAACAGGCTGAAGGGTTTTTTCCAATGCCCCAAAGTGAAGGGAAGCTTTGCATTTAGGCCACCGTTGTTTTTACTTACATGTGACTTTATACCTCTTTTTATCCTTAAGCATTACATGAGGCAGGTGGCAATGCCTTCAACTTATAGATGAGCGTAAATATGAAAAGGATTGTTATACGAAAATGCTAATAAAATATAGCAATGATGATCCAGAAAATATGAAAATATAGCTATTAAAATATTATAACTATGAAAGACTATGAAAAGGTTAGGTTTAAATATGCATTCTATTACATGAGCATTATGATGCCTTCAAAATCCATGTATCCTAAGTAACCGCTTTAATAGTGTATTTATCAGCCACAGGTCAAGGAAGCTACGTAATAGAGCGCATCAAAGCAGCAGCAGGCGGCACAATCCATCCCACTGAGGACAGTCACCAGAACAGTCATAGCGACTGATGGAGAAGACCTGCTCTGCCAGATGCCGTGCAAGGAAGGGGCGGGGTTGATTACGCTACGTGCCCAGGCAGGGCTTCGGAATCACCTTCGGATAAAATACGGAGGAGGGTTAGAGTTTCACAAACATAATCTCATGTGCACTTTAAAAGCCGGCCCATCACAGAGTCATGAAACTGATGTCTGCTGTGTCCAACAAGAGACCGTGAGGTGACCACGGTCGGTGGTAAACCAGTGGCAACATGGTAATAGAGAGGGGGCTCCCCTCCTTGGGTGGGAATCTCCCCAGGGGCTTGGCAAGCCCAAACTGCTGGGCCCACCCCCCGGGGAGTCGGAGGGAGGTGACCTGGGATGAGGCCTGGGAGGTCACGTGTCTAACGAATTCCCAACCTCCCAGGTGACCCAGGGACCACGCGCTGAGAAGCCCTGGTAGACCACTGGTCTAAAGTATTCATTGTTCCCACGCATCTGTAAGAATATCAGAAGCGGTCAAAGCCCTAGCTAGCCCACATGCATCTGTGCTGTTGAGTTGCAACCCTACATCGCTCTAAGAACAGCCATGGGCCTTCGTTTCCATGCTTCCAGCTTAATGGTCAAAGAATAATGGATAGGGGGCATACCCGGGACAGTTATTCAAGTCCCCCACTATCAATTTTAACCTATTTCTATTTTGACCTCAAGATAGAATTAAGACAGTCACCCTTGACTGTTGAGACAAGGTTGAGAACTAGGGAAACCCACCCACCAACCAATCAACCGTCAGGTGGAGCTGGAGGAGGGTAGGGGATTCCTAGGTCCCAAACTCACCTTGAATCGTCCTCTTGAAGAACGCCTTGCAGGCTTCACAGGAAGCTACCCCGTAGTGGTACCCAGAAGCGATGTCGCCGCACACCAGGCACAGTCTCTTGGGCATCGAGTTGAGCATGTATTCACACTTGGTCTGGGGGTCTTCAACGATGGTGCTGGAGCAGTCGTCATACAGTTTCCTGACAGGCCCACTCCCTCCTAGGATCGGCGCAGAAGGGTAGAGAGGTGGCGAGTCAAGTCCGTTCTGGTGGCCATTCATGGTTGAACTGTAGCTCCCACTCGCGTCTGAGGAGCCACCGGGGCTGTGGTGGTTGACGCTGTCCGTCAGGGAGGCCGGGCTGGAGGGTTCCGTCTTGATGAAGGACGAACAGCTGGAATCAATGTGTCGGTCTTTGTTGGACATTCTGCAGAGAAGCCTGCGATTCAGGGAGAGACAGACAGAGGGGAAGAAAGAGAAGGAGAGTGAGTCAAACACAGCGGTCAAAAGAGGCAGAAACAAAGAGAAGGTAAAACAAAATAGAGAAGGTGAAAGGGAAAAAGGAAATGAGAAAACAAACCCAGAAGACTTCGTATGTTAAAGACACTGCCCTTTGAGAGCACAGCCTGCCATCACTCACGCTAGTCAATATCTCCTGTTGTACAAGAAGGTGATCAGCATACGCGCGTGACAGGGTTACATAAAAGTGCCCAGACGGCCACGAGCAAAGGCTCCAACGGGTCCGATCCCTTTTATCTTACCTTTCTCTTGGAGAACCACTGCCAATATCGAACTCAACCCTCCAGATTCTAAATTTACCCACGGAGCAGGAGTGACTGGCAAAGTCCACATCATGTCTAAAATTATATTTGTTTTCACTCTACTTTTCCTTTCTACTTTTGGATTCTGCCATCACTTTATCGTGAGCAGAATCAAACTTTTATGTTCAAGACTGAACAGATGAGTGTTTGGCTTTGGGATTACTGTTGGACAGCACGCTTCCACGCATTGCTGGGTCTTTTTATTGATCTAAGACACATAGGGAATATAGTCTCCATCCCTTTGCTTCTTTATTGAAAGGGTTCTATTTCATAGACCTTGAGCAATGTAGAGAGACATCAATATACAATTCTAACCGATATCGAAGGATTACTCCTTAGAGCCCACAAAACTTACAAAATGATCACCGGCATTGTGGCATGAATATGTTTGTGTGGGTGGGTGTTTGTCATTTGCCACCGTTGGAAAAGGGGAATCTGTAAAAGCCATTTGAGCCTACTGTATACCTGCACACCCATAAATCTGGTATTTTATATTCACCGAAAGAAGAAGGGGCCAAATTCTGTACCAGAAAAACTGAAATTTGTGATGGTCCCTTTTTCTCCCCATCTTGTGGTCTTTGAATATGATGCCTTCTGAAAACAAATACGAACACCTATCCTGACAACCTCTCTTACCTAAAAGAAACCTACTGCCCATCTTTCTTTGTGGGGCCCCTAAGGGATTGCATATCTGAAAAGGTAATTAGATGAAAAGATATAATTGGTCTTATTTTCTTTCTGCTTAGCCATAGTGCAAAACCCCTTGTAGCATAGTCTCTAAGAACCGTCTAAGAGCGTACTGCAGAAGGAAGAGGTGACCATTGAGAAAGGGACTTAGATAATCGCCTTGGAATGGAAAGGTGATTTATGGGAATCCCACAGAGTCTCGGTCACTCACCAGAATTTGGGGGCGTCGTCACAGTAAAGCCAGCTGGGTGCAATGATCTTTTTCACTATAAATCTAGTGATATGTTACCATTGCACAAATCTCAGGCTCTCTTCCATGTCTCCCCTCCCCCACAGTTGTGTTATTTTAAAATGAAGAAAATCGTGGAATTTCCCATCAGGAACGTTCCAAGAAGACCGTGTCAAGAGCAAGAATCTGCCTCTCAACCAGGGTATTGCACACTGTGTTCTGCTTTCTAAAATTTAGCAGCACTGGGACGTGAGAAATGCAAACAGGAAGGAGAAAGCCCCCCCAAGGTCTCGCCCCCCACCTACATTGTCTTTTCCACAAGAACTAGCAAAAGAAAGCATCGTCCCCTCGCCAGCCTGCACGAGGGTGCCCTGTCCTCCTGCGTCTGTGGCTTGTCCCCGTCACCATTAATGAGTACTGTAATTAATAGATCGCTCTCCCACTCTCCCCGCATGCACTCGGGGCTAAGCACTTTCCTCAAGTCAACGTTTGAAAGAAAGCGGGTCGGCGCTGACTTACAACAGCCCTGCAAATCCCTTTTAATTTAGAGCACTTACCCACCACACTTCACTTATTACCTTATAATTACCGGACCGCTCGCACATACATTATGATCTGAGACTGGAGTTAGAAGTTATTAGGGTACTAAAACATGGTTGTCCCCCCTTCCTCGCTCCGGCACTGAATTTCTCACTGCGATGACAATTAACTCTCCCGAGTCTGCCCACTGGCACCATTTCTGAATCCCCTCCCCCCACACCCAGTGGCGAGCTGCTGTGAGCATCTTCATCACAAAATATGTCCCATGTTTTCTTCACGCCCTCTTTTTTTCTTTCTCTCTCTTCTTGTATCATCTATGGTCAATCTTTCCCCAATTTTCTCTCTCCCAGACTTTTACTCACCGACCTCTAAAATTTTCAGAACACTTGCTTAAGGCTCGAGGCCAGATACAACCCTCCTGCACAGAGAGGAGTTACGTCCTAAGGCCCTTCATGCGTATGTGTCAAATGCCTGTTGTTAGAGTGCCTGAAAAATCGGAGTCTCCAGCCAGCTATCCCCTCCAAAATGTCTGTAACTTGGCAATAACCTGGATGGACTCAAGGATACTCAGGAAGTTCAAGGTGTCAGGGAAGCCTTTGGACAGGGACATTATATCCTCCTACGCAAGGTCGGGCCACTTTAGCTGTGAGTGAATGTAAACAAACTGGATTTATTTTAAAGACTTAGTGCACCTGCTTTTATTTAATTATTTTAAGTTGCACATGTTTCTTTTCAGACATGAACACCTCCTTAATTAATACCTTTTGCCCAATTAACAGAAGACTAGCCAAGTTGCCATTTATCAAGTGCTTATTTATTCAGTGCCAAGCACTAACCTGAGCACTTTTCAAAGTATTACCAGGTTTAATCCTCAAGACAACCTTTAAAGGAGGTATATTACATTTTAGGAAACAGTGCCTCAGCAATTTCCTGAAAGTCATACAGCTGGAAAGAGAAAGAGCTGGGATTCGAACTCAGGTCTGACTCCAAAGTCCAGTGCAGACATGTCTTGACGCCAAGAGAGAGATTTCACAGGCGTTCACTGATTTCTGTAAAATGGCCCAGGAGCAGGGGTGCAGCGTCACATATGGAGATTTCTTCCATCCACAGCTCAACCAGGAGCAGAAAGGGGACCAAGGGGCCACCCCGCCGGCTGAGGGCTGCCCTGTGGAGACCCCTCTCCAGCATGGGAGCGACAGCTAAGCAGGATCCCCGGAAGAACTACTGGTCTCCTAAGGACTACCTAGCTCATTACCTTGAATACTTCCCAGACGCCATTACATTATACCCTAAAACTACAGCGGGTCTTAATTCTCTCCCCCTCTCTCTCTCTGAAATTCTATAGCTCTATTATTCAAGCCTGAAATATTCACAACTATCTATAAATTCAATTGTCAGCTGGTGGGTTTTATTCTAGACTTCACTTCAATCTAAAATTAGAGGCACTAAAATTCACATTAACTCTAAGAGGAATGTAGTGAATAAGACTTTATTTCAAAAGAACACCTTTTTGTCAGAAAGAGCCATTTTCAAGATGATGGCTTTATCTGAAGCCAAAGAGAATAAGCCCAGGTCCACATTGTACTGTTAATGCAGAAATCTTCGGTCACATTGGATTAATAAAAATCTGAATTTAGTTAAGAATTACGAATAGAAATAACATGCTGAAAACTGTGGGGAATATTTATTTTAAAGCCTTAGTGTAGTTGATTTTACTTTATTTTATGAGAAATGATGAGAAGCACCAGGGAGCAAGGCTGTGATTTTCCAAAAACCTTCTCTGAGTGACCACCCTGAAAACAAACTGGGGGGGAAAGAACTATGTCCAAAAAAATGTTCATTTCTGTATAAGAAACTACATTTGAGGGGATTAGTAACAGCTTTTCCAAGACCACAGAAATTTCAGTGCTTTAAAAAAGCACTTTCAGCAGTTTGAGATATGTCTCAAATAATTCTGATTTTCATGCTTCACCATAGGTTCTTGTGGCCTCGCCTTGCCTATGGGTAGCTAAGGTAAATTTTATATTTGGTGTTAGCTACTACGGATCAGGCAAATAAAACTTGGGGGCCGGACCTCATAAAAATGTAATTTTTGAAAGTTAATTAATTGTTTATGTATGTTTCCATGCACAGAAATAAAGAATAAGAGTCCAAGATAATCTACAAGTTAATATTCAATTTATCTTATAATTATCAAGCCAGCCTAATTGTTTTCAGGGATTCTAGCTAGATGCAGGTAAGTGTGTGATCTTGAGTGAGTGGCCGTGAATGTCCGCCCACGAGGGTTCATGTCCAGGGTTGTCCATTTCTGCCCAGGCGAGACTTAAGCATAGACAATATTTTCAGTTAAATGCTGGGGATAGCCACACTATTCCATTGGTTTATATATTATTATCCCATTCATCAAAATATAGGGTCTAAATAAACAGCCACATTTTATCTTTTGAATTTCATGCCAAACTCCAGTTTATTTGCTACTTTGGTTTCCTACTGAAAAAAAAAATTCTCATAAGAAGCATGTGTACACAGGTGTTCTTTGCTTTTCCTGCTTGTAACACAGGGTGAGGATTTTTGAAACTTTTATTATAGTTAAATCAGTGCCACACACCTTATCGGGCTCAATGAATGATGACTAGGCAAGTCGCTATTATATTAGTGAAAAAGGTACCACCCATCATTACAAATTCCAGACACATCAATTTATATCCAATTTTTTTATGGAAGTTTTTAAATACAAGAAGAGAAAGGGGGTGGGAGGAGAGAGAGAGAGAGAGAAAGAGGGGGGGAGGAGAGCCCTTAGCCTCCTCACTAAATTATAGAATTTCAGGACTAAAAAGAAAGGTAATCAGATTCCACACCTAATCACTTACCTATTCAGAGTAGGAATGAATCTATGAGAATTGGTTAGTCTCCAACCTTCTGAAATCACCAGATAAAATATTTAAGTAATTGTGTTCAAAAAAATAGTAAGTTTTTACTAGGTTATTTTGTTTTCTTTTAATGCTTTCGGAAATAACCCTCTAACACGAAAGCCGCAGCTCCCCGTGGCCCAGGCTGCCGAGCCTGGGACCCCGGCGGCTCCTCCACAGCCCGAGAGCTCCAGCTCCAAGCAGCTCCTCTGCGAGAGCATTTTTCTCGCTGCTTCAAATAATTGCACTCAAAAGTGGCAAAATGTGAATCACTTAGGAACAAAATGGGCACCAGCTGCTATTGTCAGAGGACGGTGATGCCAAAGAAAGGGAAAGCAAGCGAATGAAGTGTCATGTCAGAAATCAACTGTGCAACGTGTGATTTGAGAAAACATGACTACTTTACGGAGACAGGGTGTCATTACGGCGTCGCTGTAATACGCTGCTTTGACAACTGCTGGCTCTAACATATCATCATTGCATTAAGGTACACTGGCTTAGTTGGGGAAGGAAGAGAAAGGATTTTTTCTTTTCATAAGAAATATCTTAAGGTCTGCCTGGTTAACCTAACGCAAGGCGATCGTTGATTGTAAAGAAAGAACTGTAAATCCGGACCCACACACCCAGGAAGATGAAAATGTGTGTGCACACGTAGGCACACACACTTGGATGTCATTTTGGCCTTTTTAAAATAAGCGCTGAGGCCCATCTATTGAAACAGATTCTGCAGAACAGGGGCGCCATGATCTAGTAGTGCTCCTTCTGGAGTCTTGGAACAGATGCACTTCGTCTTAAAGACTCTTTCCCACTGACTCCCTCAAGAAGAGGACACAAACAGGTCCCCGCCACGCTGCTGCTTGACTTGCTGGCAGGAGGTAGAGGTAGCTAAGCAGTGTGGGGACAAGGGGCCCGCTCCCTGAAATAACAAATCAGAGCTTCTATCCGAGCCGAACGCTTTCCCAATTCCGTGCAAGGCTGTGCACTACACCAAAAAAAGGAAAATTTGGACACCTCAGCCACAGACTGGCAAGTCATTTCTGGCCAGTCACTCAAAAGAAAGTACCCGTGACTACAGGGTGGGGCAAAAGGAGGTTTACAGTGGTGAGTATGCAAAACACAGAGTTCGTTCTCATATGATTATTTATTAGTTACTGTATTATTTTTCATACAGACAACTGTAAGTATCCTTTTGCCCCACCCTGCATAACTTCATACCTAATGACCAAACCACAGCCAAGAAGGATCTCTCCTAGCCCCCATCTGCTTTTAGGGTTCTAGAGGGCAATGATTTTTTTCTTCATCAATTTTGTTGTGACCTTAGGTTGGTTGACTGTTCTGGATTAGCCACTAAAATCCCGTGTCCTGGGAACCCGTCAGTTTTGGGCAAACCAGGATGGCTGGCCATTCAGTCTGACAGAGAGACCTACAGAAGCCTATGACTCTGCCCTTCCATTATATCTAAAACAAAGAAAGGGAAATGGAGAATATTCATTTTCGGCCATGAAAGCCCAGAAAGACAGCAAGAGAAATTCACTAATATAAGCACGCGACCTAACGGGACTGGGGGTGTGATAAGCGTGAATGTCCTAGAAAGTGCCTTAGAGACATTTTATTAAGTCCTACACACGAGGCCAATGCTGATGGCCTTGTTGAGTGACCAGGCTACTTCAGAGGAACAGAACCGTGGCTGCTTACATTTGTATGGCTAGGAGATCTCTGACTCTTCCTTGTTGAAAAACCTGTATTAATGGGGAAAAAACACGGCCCGGGGATATCAGGATGTGTCGCTGTACACTGTAATGGTCGCCGGTGTCTGCAGTCAAGGATGTGACCTGAGGCCGGGTGCTGTGTAGTGTAATTTATCCTCAGCTTGTTCCCCTGGACCCACTTCAATCTGGGGGTGAGCATCCCTTGTTTGTAGCTCTAAATACAGTAAGTGAGCTGTCACCAGATCAATAAAACTATTAAATGCATAATAATGCTGGATAATTGCATACATGATGTTTTACATAATTAACTGTCTGAGCTTTTCCTTACTATAATGGGCACTCATGTAATATAGAGTAGCTATAAGTCTATAAAATATACACAGTTTATATGCACCATGATTCTGCTTAAAACTCCTGCTAATCATCTACATCAGCTTTGAAGGGAGAGCTCTCCTCCACTGCCAAGTTCAAATCAATTCTTATGACATTACTCTATAACTAACATGATATTTAACTGATGATGGCTATTAGCTATTATACAGATTGCATTCAAGGACTGTAACAGTAGGGGGAAAATACCACTTAGTTTAAGCAAACTTCTGCCATGTAATCAATATTATTGAGGCAAATTAAGTGTTTTAACAAGTGTGTATATTTGCCCTAATGCAACTTAATTAACTATATCCTCACAACCACCCAACTCCATGACACCGGGGGATGGTAACAGAGAATGTCAAGAAATGCCTAGTCAGAGACTCAGATGCGCCACAGATGTAAAGCAAACATTTTATCGCTGAGCCCTAAGAATATTCCTTTCCTTACCCAGTTCCTCTCCTGGGTCCAAACACCTAAGAACAGAAGGGCTTTGGAACAGTGTACCCTACATCAACCGACCTAGGGAATAAGCGCCTAAGTGTTGACCAGGCAGTCAGTGTCCCCAGGGAGGGGTCAAATGGCCCTGGGCACGAGGTGGGGGTCACTGCTAGAAAGGAAGGCTGGTGTGGGGTGAAAAGCCACATGAGATAAATCACCGAAAGGAAGCGTACAATATGTGCCGAGGGCGACATTTATTCGGTCTCCAAGATTTACTATGCCGTGAGCAGACCTTCTCCGTAGTAAGCTTTCCAGGGAAAAGAAATAGTCTCCGACTTCTACAAATCTCTGGTCTTTCACACAGAAATATGGATCAATAAAGTTTGCTTGTGTTCAGACAATTCCATTTTCAAGCAGTCAAAGGAGCCCACCGAAGGAGAAAAGCCAACACGATAGGAGGGGACTGACAGCTAAATGAAGACCTTCCCACATCATCTCGCTGGAGGAGACGCAGACAGACATCCAACTCATAGAGAGTCTGCGCGCTGATCTTTACAAATTACAATGGGATGTAGATGCGTCACATACACTCTGCGGTGATGGAGTTCACAAATCAAATCCAGGTCAGTGAAAGCTCAGACTGCCTGAATTCCCCTTCCTAATCTGTGTGCTACACCAACGCAGGAATAAGAATGCTGGCAGGGGTTGACGTGAGGATACGGAGATCGCAGCATTAATGTCACCCTTTACTCATTAAGAAAATGTTTTTGCAAAAGCAATTACAAGGACCAATAAGCCAGCAGCCTCGATCGAGACTGGCCAGTTCACTGGAGTGGAACTCACACACACACCCTAAAAATGGGTGAGATGCAGTGGTGAGAAAATCTAAACACTGAGAAGGAATCGTTGAAATGAAGATGCCTTCTGGAACACGGGAACATTCCTTTAGTCAAGACAGATTCACGATACCACCAGAGATAACAAACCACACCTTTCCCCGTTGGACAGCAGTGAAACTATATTTATACTTTTGACTTAATAGCTTAGTCTGCACTAGTTAACATCTGGATGCAAGAGCAGCTGGTCTGGGAGGATCAGCAGAGGTTACGATTATATCCTCTTGATATCAGGTGCTGTTCAGCTGAAGCAGGAGTGAGGGAGGCATGGAGGAAGGGAAATTGGCTAATTATGCATCCGAAGACTTCTTCCTCTGAGCTCTCTTTTTTTAAACATTTCAGTGAGCTAGCTGCTTGAAGCGAAGGTGAAGCTTAAACACACAGGCCGCTGTCTGCAGGCCAGGGAAAACAACTTAACATACATACACACAGTTAATTCAAGCCACGGACATGACAACAGATTTGCTCTGTGGCTGACCAGGTTTGTAAAATGGATTATTCAGCAGTGAGACAGCATCCAGCAAAGCCAATGGCCAGGCCTGGAGCATCAGAAAGAGTTGCTTGTCGTTTCTCATTCGAAGGCCCCGAAACACGCACGCAGAGAAAGATTTCTAAACCTTCTTTGCAGTTCTGAAAAACTGATCAAAGAAGAGAGAGGCAGGGCACCTGAGTTGCCCCAGCTCGCTGGTCTTCCCTCCCCCTTCCCCAGGCCCCTGCCCTCTGAGCGGCCCTGGACAGGGTGGCAGATGTGAGGGCCAGAGCCCGGCCCGGCGCTGGGGGACCTGAGACAAGTCACGGTGCCATGCTGACCCTCCGTGTCCTCCTCATTTGTACGATGAGGGGAATTCGCCTACACACTTTGTAAAGGCACTTCCGTCATTTTTTAAAAACCATAGCTTATTAAATGAAGACCCCACCGGCCTGTGGTTTCGATGAGACCAGAGGGCAGGGGCCGTGGCACTGAACCGCACCCCCCAGAGTTCCATTTCTGCGGGGGCTGTGGCACTCAGCAGCCGTCAGGGCCGCCATGGCGTGTGTCTGTGTACTTGTGTGTCTCTGTGTCTCTGTACGTATGTCTGTGTATATGTGTGTGTATGTTTCTGCATACATGAGTGCGTCTGTATGTATGTGTCAGTGCATGCACATCGGTGTATTTGTGTGTCTCTGTATGTGTGCATGTGTATGCCTGTCTCTGTGTACATATGTGTGTGTCTACATAGAGTATATATACGTGTCAGTGTATGCCTGTGTTTCTGTGTGTCCCTCTCTGTGTATATATGTACATGTCCTGTGTATATATGCATGCATCTACGGATGAGTGTGTCCATGTCTGTATATGTGTCTGTGTCTGTATGCGCCTGTATCTCTGTATGTGTGCATGTGTATGCCTGTCTCGGTGTACATGTGTGTGTCTACATAGAGTGTGTGTATGTGTCAGTGTATGCTTGTGTGTTTTTGTGTGTATCTCTGTGTGCATATATGTGCATGTCCTGTGTATATGTGCATGCATCTACGGATGAGTGTGTCCATGTCTGTATATGTGTCTGTGTCTGTATGTGCCTGTATCCCTGTATGTGTGTGTGTCTGTGCACACAAGTCTATGTGTGCATGTTTGCATGTGTGTGTATACGCTTGTACCTCTGTATGTGTGTGCATGTGTATCTGTGCACATGTGTCTATGCACACGTTTTCAGATGTGTGTGTCTCAGTGTGCACTGCACAAAAAGGAACAATTAGAGAAACAACTTGCTACATAACGGTGAAATCGAGGCAGCCACGTGGAGCCGAGGAATCCTCCCCAGTGGCCTCCACACGGACAGATGAGCAGGCCTCCTGGTTTTTCCTAGAAGCGGTTCTCCCTTTGCTCATTACGTCCTTTTGGTGGGAGGCGTTGGCGGAAAGGGCAATTCCCTGCAATCAGTGTTTAAGTGAATGTTTGTCCCCATGTGTGACACCATGCTGTCAGCAAGCAGTGGGGAGCCAGGAGTTGTTACATTTGATTTGAGTGCCAGTAGGAGGCCTCATTTCCACCAACTGTTAGTGGCTGGCTCAAAGAATCTTCTCTTCATTTCTGGAGTGATTTCTCCCTCTTTTCTATTTCCTTTTCCTTGATATGCCGTAAGCCCAAATGCCACGCAGACGTGTCCAGAGGAGACCTCAGCCCTCGTCTCCCGAGGTTCTCAGACCCGGGGGCCTGCACATAACGGGGCCGGGCAATTTGTTCCAGCCTCTCCCTTCGAGTCTCTGCGTTTAAACTCTGATTTCTCAGACCATCGTGAGGACAACAGACACACACCGGTCCTGCCACACCGCGGTCACCTCTTTCTACCAGGTGGGGCTTATTTTAGCTGATGGAGCCGATATTTCCATAGTCTTTATTAACCTCCCGAAGTGCTGCCCTCGCCTTCTTGGGCAATTTTGTGAAAATCATTGCTACTTTTGGTAACTACTTCCAACAACTTTAAAAAATTTTTTTCTGATTTGATAATTTTACTATAGCCCATGAAAATGCTTCTCTTTGAAATGATGCTTTGGGTAATTAGGATTCTCAGAGTGCCCCTGACAGCAACTTCTGACCATGGAAAGCATCTTTAGAAATAAAAAAGCACAAGGCATGAGTGGAAAGCAGGAAAACTCCCTCAGAGATATCACAAAAATTGAGGCTGAATAAACAAGAAGTTAAAACCCTGAAGCTGAAACTGTAATTAAGAACCAAATTCATCAGGGGGAGGCAGGTGACTCTGCTCTTCCGAGTATGACAAGGTGCCGCGCGACAATGAAAGAGAAGCAGGTTTCGGTGAGTGGAGCAGGAAAGCCTCGTCTTTAACCAGATCAAATTCTCGAAATTGGCTGTCAAGACAGCTCTGTGGTGATTTATACCCGTCTATCAAGTTCACGAACAGGGGAGACAGAGAGAGCAAGCTGCTGTCGCTTCCATTCGCAAAGAACCTTTAATTTCCACAGCACCATCTGTTACCAAATCTAATTCACATTCCCCCTTAATCTGGTTTAGTTCCATAATACTAATTCTTCCCCAACCCCTAGGAACACAAACCACTAAAAAAAAAAAAAAAAAGCTTTGGTTCTTGGTGAGAAATTGAATATTATAAAGATGGTAAGGCACTAGTGATTTGAACTATGCACGGTCTTCTCTATTAAAATGTATTCCTGGTAAAGGGATTTGTTTTCTGCTAATGCAGAGATATGAAATTGTTCATATTTGGGGTAAAGGAAAATGCTGATATAAAAGTAGGCCAGGGACATAAAAGCAGAGGTTGTCATAAAATCCAATTGTTGTCAAGTTTAGGCACTTTCAGAACTGGCTATAAAATCACTTTGTCACGGTTTTCACATAGAGAAGGCCTGAAATTGTATTTCTGTTAAGGAAACTCAAGAGAGTGATGTATATATTCAGAGCAGGGTGGGAGGGGGGCGTCTAGGAGACATGATAATGGAAAAAACCACATATGACTTAAAAGAAAGAGATGTGCGTGGGTAAACACAAACTCGCCTTCTCAACTGAGATTCTATTAACACATTTTTGTTCCCCATCCTTTCTACTCTGAGCCAATATGAGACCTGGCATTCGCAATGAAGAGGATGTGGAACCATAAAATTATAAAGTGCTTTTTGCATCAGAGAAAGATTAAACTATGCTTAGTAAAGATTTAGTGTTAAATGTATTTTATTGCCTTCGAACTCTGTGAATATTTGTTGTCTCGAAAGGCAACAGTGAATGCACATCGCAGGCACACATTACAAAAACGAGGAAAAGATGCTCGAATACGGGGGGAGAAGTTTTGGTTACAGGCTTAGTCATCTGCCTCACTACCTAGACCTGCTCTGAGCATTAGAAGAATCATCCTTGTGTTGTCTAGCTGGGTGACATGATATCAAGCCCTCATGTTCAGTCAATAATTGGAGAATCTGTCATCAAAAGATTTACTTTCATGCTAGGCATGATTATCACTCATAAATACATTTTGACAGAGAAAATTTTAACATGCAAATGCCACCAATAAACTGGTAGTATCTTATTACCCAATTTAACAATGTCCTAAATCAGTTATATAAAGATACGTACTTTCAGGGAAGAATCTGTCTTTTGAAATCTTCTGGTTCACTAGTTATAAAGATATTTTCAACTACTAGCAATAATAAAAGCCTGATTTTTAAGAGATATGGGAGATTATGAAAGACAAAATTGTCCCAATGTTGTTACAAACAAGAAAACTTGAGACTATAAGAAATATGTTCATACATACACATCAACACTTTATATATACTTCTCCTATAAAAACATCAATAGGTCTCAGAAACAAGTATAAGTGATTAAAGATAATAAAGATGATAAAATATAATGCGACACTGTTCAAGTTTTCAATATTCATTAGGGAGTATGCTAATTTTGATAACCCTAAGCTGCAATATAGCAATTTGTATGGTTTCTATTTCAGTTGTAAATTAGAAAGAATTTTTATTTTCCTCAGTCTTATAAAAATGGCTAAAATTCACAAGACCGAAAACACCAAGTGTTGGTGAGGATGTGGAGCAACTGGAACTCATACAGGGCTGGTAGGGTCTAAGATGGTAAAACGAGCTTGAATGTCTCTCATAAAGTTAAAACAGCTACTCTATCCCAACAGTTCACTCCTAGATATTTACTGAAAAAAATGTGTCCACAGAAAGAACTATTGATATACAAACGTGTAGCACAGTTTTATTCATAACACCCCAGGCAAAAAAACAAACAGACTTTCTCTCTCTCTCTCTCTCTCTCTCTCTCTCTCTCTCTCTCTCTCTCTCTCTCTCACACACACACACACACACACACACACACACACACACACAGAGGAATCCTAGGGAACAATAAAAAGAAATGACCCATGATAAATGCAATGACACGGCCAAATATCAGACACCCTGGCGAGCAAAGACAAGGTGGATGTAAGGAGCGCATGCTCTAAGACTGTTTAGAAGGCCTTCTAGAACGGGCAAAACTACTCTTTGGGGACAGAATCCCCAGTGGTTTTCCGGAGCACGGGCTGTGGACAAGTGGGCATAAGGGAACCGGTGTTTGAGTGTGCCACTGAGATCACACTTGTCAAGACTCATCTAACTGTGCCCTGGCAATATACACTCTGTTGTCTGTGAACTTTATCTCGATAGAGTTGATCCAAAAGGAAAATTTTGAATTTTATGTCAAATACAATAACACCAGAAATTTGACCAGAAGTTTCCAGTGGTTGCTATACTCCGTACCAGGTCTTCGATAACAAGATCTGCAGTGTAGTTTATCACCAGCCAGTTCTACACTTCCTCTACACGCAGGGACACAGTGCATCAGGGCAGTGAGGCAGATGACTTAGTCAAGGACACTCAGAATTAGAGGCAGAACCTAGTCCACTCCAGGCCTCCATCTCCTAGGCCAAAGCTTTTTTCTAACTCACTAAAGAGGCCAAGGATGAAATCAGAGTTAGAGCTATAGGGCATAACTACCTACTGATCTGAATGATAAACACATTTCTGTATATGCTGTCTCTACAAACTCAGAAAGTACTTGTTACTGTAAACACAAAAATAACTCCCTGCATTCATGTGCATATTTTGGAAGTAAAGCAAGCCAACCCCACTTCGTCCCCCATTGTCCAAGCACAAAGCATGGCCCATCCTAAAACAGCTTTAGCAAACACACAGCATGTGAGAAGTGATCTGTCATTGCAAGTAACTCAAAGTAGGACTTTGAAATTCTGGGTTTGGTTTGGTTTGATGTCTGCAAAACCGGAGTTAAGTGTTATGGAAGATAGAATAAGGAGAAATTTGGGGTTTATGAAGTGAATAGGATAAGAAAAAGAGGAAAGTCATCTGATTTTTTAAAATATGGTTTAGATAGAAGTATAAACAGCGTACAAACTGGTGGGGGGTGAGGAGCAACATATAAAACCTGAGTGGGTAAAATTATACATTTCAAAAGAAATGGGTAATTCAAAGAAGCTTCCAGAAAAGAAAATGTGCATAGCTAACCAAGTTAAAAAAATATGTATTTCGTCACCAGTGCACCAGATGCTGCGCACGCAGGAATATGTAAACGACTTTCCCTCGAGAGAAAGGACCTGGATCCCAGCGCTGACAGCACGCAGCCCCAGCAGGGAGGAGCCACGTGCGGATGTAGCCACTTCATGTTGTCCCGCAACGAGGATGCTGCAGAAAAATGAAACTGTATTCCTGAAGACAAATCTGGCCACATTTACCATCTACCCCCTGCTGTCCATGCCGCCACCCCCTCCACAGGCTCACAACCGAGGCCCTGAGCCAGGGAGCCCGGTGCCCGCCCCCCCGAGTGGGCAGGGCATCGCTTCAACCCCCAGTCTCACTCCGGAGACTCCGACCTCAGGGATGCGCAGTGCTCACAGCTCGTGATTCCCCATCCCACAGCTCTCCCTTCTCTCTGCAGTGCATCCCCGCCCCTCTGCCCCATCTCCTGGCCAGCTTGGACTCATCAGTTAAAAATTCAACGGAGTTACTAGGTCCCTAGGAAGTCTTTCCTGACCCCCCACTTCCCCTTCATGTTCCCATAAGGCCATGGGCCTATTTCTACATCTACACTTAATACCTTGCTTTTTATTTTTTCCATTTTATTTTTCAATTGGAGTTTACATTCAGTAACATTTTGTATTACTTTCAGGGATACAGCATA
>CM052546.1:87300005-87404258 GCA_028533065.1 Trachops cirrhosus | reverse complement strand
TGTGATGGCATTACATACTAATGCCAAATATCCCTATGTTTGCTTTACATGTGTTTTAAGAAGAGTTAATTCACGTGTGTGTCTGTATAGGTGTGTATGAGTGTGTGTGTATATTAAAAAATACAATCTCTTTAACTAATTGAGTTATTATTTCCTTATTTCAGACACCATTCTGGATGTGGACATTGCTTAAAGTTTCAAAATACAAGTTCATCTAAACCTCATAAAGAAGACGCAGTTATCCAATTTTCATCTGATATATGGTATGTACTAGAATTAGTATAACTTAAAGAGAAACTATTTTTATATGCTACCTTTTTCTTTCCTAAACAAAACATTGATAAAGTGACTCAAATGCCATAAATTTGTAAAACTCGTGAAGTCTCCTATAATTACTATGATTTGGGAGGGGGGAGGCTGGCTTTCCTGTTTCCCATATAGACAGCACTGTTAGAAAAAAATAACATTGGGGGGTGTGCTATCATCCCTAACTTATTTGTGGTATACATACTTAGGTGAAATATAAGTTAAATCACACAATTAAACCCAAAAAAATAATCTTAAAGTAAACTAATGCATACTACTATTTTTTAGAGGCAGGAAAAAACAGCACACTGAATGACTATCAATTTATAATTTGTAAACATCTTGGCACAAATATTAACCTGCCATCCTGGGCCATGCTTAATCCAGAGCACTTTTGCTCTGTTCTGTTGTCCCCTCTGAAGGTCTGAGCAGAATCTCGTACACACGTTTGAGTTTACATTTTATAAAGAGGGAGAGAATGAGAACAGAGCCGTTGCCTGCCTCCTGGGCACCTAAACAGAGCTATCTGCATAGTCCACTGAACACCGTTTAGCAAACAAGGTGTGTGCGGAACCAGGGCGGCTTCCCGCCTCCAGCCCTGCCCTCCTTTGCAAAGCAAGGCAGCGGCTCTGTTTTCAGTACACACTTGGGTTCAGGGTTAATCCTGTTTTATGTTGTTCACACCTGCTGTTCACTCTCAGCGTGCTGATGGGCTGGGGCTCATGCTGCTCAGAGAGATCCCACTAACTGGGGTGCTGAACGAAAGCTCCTACTTTACTGAGCTGGAAACAAAGCCGGACCAGGGCCCAGCGCACTGGAGAAGCAGACCCCAGCAGATCTTTTCTCTTATTTGCAAAGAAGGCTCCGATGTCCCAAGTCTGGCACCCACGCAAGAATGCAACTGGTTGTTCTTTTTGGAAAGAAAGCCTGAGCCCCAGTGGCTCATTTATATTTTTAAGCCTTTTATGATTTTTGGTAAAGTGAATGCCAATGCAGTTAAAACAACAAAAGCCATTGTAATCAGGCATTCATGCCAGCCACTCTGTGCATCTTTAGCAAAAGCATCTGGACCTGAAACAAACCTAATTATTAATATAAAACACTTTGTAGCTCACCAAATAAACAGACACAAAGTATACATTCTGCCATCAGTGGCCACTGTGTGACCAGCACGGTGACTTGCAGGCTAAGGGCGCTCTCCACGCCCCCACCCTGCACTACACGAGCCTAATAGCAAACATCAAAAGAAATGACTTCTTTTTTGATCTTACTACTGCAATAAATCAAATGCAGATCCACAGATGGGGGGACTGGACGACTGAGAGAAAACTCCAGGACTGACCACGGGACCAGTCAGAGGCCTTCACTCTATGAAGCCCCGAAAGGACGCCCCCACTCCCCCCAGAAAGAAGATGTGAGCTGTCGTGCACTTACCCAGAGAGAGAAAAACTTACCAAATCTGGATATGACCCTAAGTCAAGAGCACTTTCTGCTGACATCTGTAGCGGTGGCCCCTGAGCCTCTCCCTCCTGCTTACGGACAGACCAACATCCTTCCTACCTGGGAGCCGGACTCTGCCCACAGGTGGGCCCAGCAAGCCCCTCTTGGCCAGCACAGCCCTGGGCTCCAATAGGAGGCATCCACCCAGGGCATCAGGTAGAAGCTCTGGGATCATTTTATTACAGCTCCCAAAGCACCCTCTGTACCTGCAATCGCCAATAAAGCATCGCGGGCTCCCCTGCCAGGCCGGGACGTTCCGCACCTGCCTAACCCACAGCGGCGCGCGGATTTAATGGAGCACAGACTTGACACTTCTCCAGGGGGAAGCATGAGGTGCACTGACTAGCATATTGAGGTTCTGTTAACGAATGAAAGTGAGGATGAAATATTGGAGGTGTCGGCACCTTTTTCCCAGTTTGCTTTCCAACTATTCACCCTCAGCCATGTGCGCTTTGGGGAGGGCCAGCACTTGCTCCCTGGTTAGGCCAAGTTTGTCCTCGGCAGGGGAAAATTTACCTGGACGCTCAGAAGCAGCTTAGCGACAACAGGTGAGAAGCCAGCCAGACAAATATACCCTTTTCCAGCGTGCATAATACTTGCATAATTGGGAACTCTCTAGTGGTGCTAAAGAAAAGAAAAGTTGTTAAAAATGACACCATAGCATACTTGGCATAATTGCAGATAGAATTCATGTATCTCCCCAAACCTCACACAGCTCATCATAAAAACAAAACAAAACAAAACAGTGTCACTTTCAATTTGTTTATGGAATATGAACGGTATAGGGAGAAATTTGATTATTATGTTGAATCACATAAAATTGCTGATTTTTGACCATTTTTTGACCTGCAAAAATGGCATTTTCATGTGGTTCAACCTAATATAATTAAAGGCTATCACTCACGTTCACGCAAAATAAATAAATAAATAAATAAACCTGGTTTTGTCAGGGAATGCCACCAATCCCAACTCGACCTTCCTACCAATCTCCCCTCAGAAAGCCATCTCTGGTTGTTGGGGTTTTCTTTTTTATTTTTCATTATTATCAGAATGAGAGAATTTATCAAGCATATTTCAAGACTGAAACAAGTTAAGGTTCGGGGTCCCCGGGCCCCCGTCATCAAAATTTCACGGGGTGAGCAAGTCTCCCACGTGAGAACTTGCACGCGTTCAGTGGAGTGTTAACCTTTGGAGACAGAGCGTGGAGATCTTGTGCTAATGGAAGAGCCCAGGGTCTCCTCCCAGTGCCAACGCCGCGCCAGGATGGGTTCTGGTGGCAAAGCCTCATCCTTCAGCTCCTTCGTGAAAGGACTTGAAACAGGGATGCTTTTTTCCCAGTGACTTTTTAAGTTCGCTCAGGACACAAAGGTTTCAGTGCATCAGCAGCGCTAGCGGCTTTCAGATCAAATGCTATTTAGTGTTTTGCATGTAGTATCGGCGGCATGATGAATACCCTCAGCTTCGTAGGGGGGTAAAAGCTGCCTGGCTCTGGAGCAAGGTGTTCCTCTCCCTGCCGCCGCCTCCCAGGCCCACCCCACGCCTGCCCACTTCTGAAGAAAGTTGACTTAGGAGTGCTTTCCCCGGGCAGGAATTTTTATTTCCACTTGAATCTTAAACCGTTACATTCCCAGCGATGCATTTTTATGTTTACAATTGACGTCTTCGTAAGCGAGTAAAACCTCGGAGCCACAGCTCAAAGCATGAAGTTTGCCTGCAGTGAGTACTTAAATTATTTTACACCTAAATGGAGCCCAGTTGTTTTTAGTTAAAATTTAATAAACCTTAAACCGATGACCTTTCTTCCACGGGAAGGCCCAGAGTTGCAGAAAGCGAACTTTCCAATGAAATATATTTTAAGGAACAGCCCTGAACAAAGGGCTATTTAAAGCTGAACGCTTTGTCAATTTATCAGCTTGTGAACATTCTGTTCCTGAACTCCCCGCGCTGCTGAATGTATAGAACCGTGGTGCCTCGCTTAATCGAATACTATTGATTCGAGTGTGTCACAGTGATCTCATTGAGAGTAATCAATAGTAATCCAAAATCAATCAATCTGCTCTTGCACTATCATTTATCAAATCTGAATACGCCAAATTATTTGTAGGCGTCAAATTACAAAGAGGAGAAAATGGTAGAGAAAGTCCATGGTTTATACGGAGGAACAAAGCCAATGCCTGCCTCTCTCCCCCTCTCTCTCTTTCTCTCTCTTTCTCTCTCTCTCTCACTCTCTCTCTCTAATAAGGGGAGGCTTTAACAATGGACTAACTTGGACAAATACATTTATCTTCTCATCAAAGTATCCTAAATTTATCACGAATCTCATTCCATTCTGGAGGGGGGAAAATACAACTTCTTGAATAGGAGTTTGCTGGTTCCGCATGGAGGATAGAAACTTACAGATGCCCCCAACTTCCTCAACCACAGTCCGCTGGCATTTTACAAGCCTGCCACCCACCTGCTGGAAAACAGGGAGACTGCATTGACGGAGGACAGAACTGCATCTTCTAACATCAGAAACAATGCTTAACAGAATTGGAGTGGGAAGAGGAATACTTAATTTCTCCAGAGAACGCACCGCATCAACGCACCTGCTTATCAAAGAAGCTGCTGTTGACGCGAAAGGTTCTTTTATCAACATATTCACCTGTAATTTAGTCAAGGCAATAAATCCTCCTATTCATTACAGCTCACTCCAAAAGCACTCCTCCTATTTAACGTGAATGAAAAAAGGCACAGAGTGTCTAAAACATTTACTTTTGCTAATGTAAAAGTGTTGGCATTTTACTTCATTGCTGATAAGCTGGTGCCAAGCGAAGTGATTATTCTTTTCTTATTCAGAGCCTATCAGCATTTCAAAAAGCTCTCTCAATCTTATCAGGTGTATGAACAGCACAGTTACTGAAAACAGTGTGTTCTGCTCCTCTCTCTTTCTGCCAAGCTATCTGATCAACCCTCGGCTAACTAACTGTATTTACACACAATCAAACGTAAGTTGTGTCTTCTGTGGAGGACAGCCCGATTCCAGTTGGCCATAGGGTTTTCTGCTGTGGCATTAACTTAACAAAATGTCAGCAGCAAGTACCCCAAACTGACAACAATCAAGAAAACACCATAAAAGCACTCAACTAGAATGCATAACAAACAGAAACAAAAGGGAAATAAATATGAAAAGTTGAAGGCAATCTCTCTGGAATTTGGGGCGGGGGATGCACTGTGTATGCAAATGGCGAGGAAGGTCTACACACTTACCTTTCCCCAAAGTAAATGATCCTTTAGCAAAACAGGGAAATAGAACAGATTTTTTTTAAATGGTGCTAGGACTGGGGGGCTTCAGGGAAGTTTTTTAGACCTGCACAGGCATCTCCACGTGGAGGTAAAGACGTTCTATTACATAAGCAAACACAACAGACAATGTCACCAAACACTGAAACTGACCCAGTAAGGTGAAGACAAGATAGAAAGTAAGGCTGTTGCCTAGGGTGACCACATTCTCAGGACAGATTTTCCAATCATTAAAACCCTCATGAATGCTCCGGACATGAACGTTTTGTTCACTACAAGGAAAGAAAAAACATGAGAAAGAAATGCAACTGGAGCGTCGGACCTCATTCTTGTCCTTCAGACCTGGCCGACTGAACGAGAGGAAGAGACAGTCTTCGTCCAGACTGACGTACGCAGGCGATCTGCTCTCCACTTCTAGCTCCTAAAAAATGGTTAAGCCAGTTCATGGTTCACACATATGCGTCGTCCTTCGGAGCATGAAAGACAACAGTGGCATTTCTAGAACCGAAGAGGTGCGTGAAATTCACTTGAACAACCGAAAAATAAATTCCTAGGAGGAACCCGCGTTGGCTTCCGTGCCTGCGCTGCCCCTTTGTGCTTCTCCTTCCCTGGCTGAGAGGCCAGGGGAGAACAGGCGCAGGCGGCCACCTGCTCCCACCTGGGCCCCGCTCGCGTCTCCGGCTCCCTGCCTGGCCTCCGCACACGGGAGGAGCCTTGCCTTAGACGTGGAGAGCCGTAAGATGAATTAGCCAAGTGTGCAGCTCAGCACAGCTCAGCTGATGGTTGCTTTTCCATCTGTGACACTATGATCCCGGGACTGATGAGGCAGGTCTCATTTAAGCCTATGGCTAAAAGGGACGCTGCTGTCATTTCGTGGGCCTCAGCCCCAAGTGCATATAGTCACTTTCTCATAGGAAAAAGACACGACTCTTATCGACTGTACAGGGTGGGAAAAAGTAGGTTTACAGTTGTGATTACACTAAACAGTTTATTATTGTGTTATTATTTATTTATTCATCATTGTATTATTTATCTTACTATTGTTATTATTTCATATTCTTACTGATGATTTATCTTTTAGGTAATGATGGCTGGTAATTTAAGTTTCTTTTTTCCACTCCTGTATGTATGTATCTTTCCCTTTTCAGTCACGAACAGTTGGTTACAAGTATGATCTTCCTCCTCATAATATATGATCTGTTTTAATAGATTCATGGATGGCAAGAAAACATTATCATAGAATTTTTTTATCTACGGAAAATGAATACGTTGTAACATGGCCACCTTACATTTTTGGAGATGTTAAAGTACTAGGAAAATCTGGAAATATGGAGGGCAAAGGGCAATCGATTGAACCTCACATTTGAATTTCTTTCTCAGACCGCAGTCTATATAATTTTTCATATTATCCACCATTTCTGCTAACTCTGAATGTAACGTTAGACCTTCTTTTCAAAGCAAAATAATTTTTATATATATAAAATGAAAAAACATATTAACTGAAAAGTATACATTTTAAAACATTTTCATTCACATTGTAAGTATTAAAAGGAACTAAGTATATTTACCTAATAAGTCCTTTGATTAAATTCTGCAAAGCCATTGCAAATGAGTAAAATCTCCCTAGTGCAGATGAAAATGAAATTATGATATACAAAAAGACCATTCTGACCATGGAGGAGAAAAAAGAACTTAGTGGGCTCCCGCCTATTTTTTGTGCATAAGTTCTTGTTTCACTTTTTTAAATTCCATTTTTTGCATATTGAACAAGCCATGCAAAAAGAAAGCACGTGATTTTTAAAAAAATTTCTCAGGAAATGTATTTCAAGCACAACAGAAAATAGAGGCCCCCTGTGAAAAGTGGGTGGACAAAGCTCCTGATTCTGCATTTTTAAGTCTGCATTTACCTCACACTAAGAACTGGGGTCTGGCACTTCAGGCTTTTTCAAATAAGGGCCATTATTGCTTCTAACCCAGGAGCAAGATTTGAACCAGCTTAAGTTATACTCTTAAAAAAAAAAAAACAACTCATTACGATCTGTGCTGTCTCTACTCCCATAGTCAGAGTTTTGAAAAGAAGGGGAAGCACACAGGCTGACTTCCATCACTGCCCTGTAGCCATCCAGCTCTGGTACAACGTGAGGATGCATTGGTAGCTGCCCCTGTATTCAGCACCCTCGGAGGCAACTGTTTGCGGAGAAGGTGTATGATGAAGCGAAGTTAAATTGACACATCTGTGATATGCCTGACAGCCTTCAGGATGCCCCATATTAATTTGTTTTCTTTGGCTACGTAAGTGCTGCCAAAGCATATTACACATAATGTGTACTTCCAATCAAAATGATGAACAGTATAGATGCTACTTCGTTTCACTCAAAGCAATACCAGGAGGCACAAAGCCTGCCTTTTATAATTAAAATACAAATGTACTTTTAAGCGTTCTTTTTACCATGTATTCTAACCTTGGGTAGGCTCTCCATGAGTTTAACACTTTAAATAAGTATTTAATAGATTGTAAATGCTAAAAGCAAGTGTTTTCATTTATTATATTGTGTGAAATTATATTATATTTCTCATGGCTACTGCTGCATATTATATATTTTCATTCAAATGCACACACAGATCTGTGCCGGAATATTAAAATGGACTTGAATTGGCCAGTGAGAGGCCAATTTATTTAAAACTGTACCTTTTCTTTTATTGCTTTGCCTTAGTGTATTCTCTTCCAAATAGGCATGCATTGCCATAAATTAAAAAGGCGTAACATTTGGAGAAATCAAAACATAAAAAGCAAGTTTTCTCCAAACATTTAAAAATATTTTTTAATTAAAAGGGGATGAATGGATCTACATACACACCACACATACACAAAACCTAAATCTTCTCAATTCAATGGTTTTTCTGTAATTGATTAAAAAATACAATCAGAAAATACTGAGAAATATTGTCCAAATCAGAGGAAAAGAAACATCGGGTACTTCTGTAAAGAAAAAGTAGAGGAGAAAAATGTGTTTGCTAAAACTGTGCATGAAAATTATTTTTATAGCTGAAGTTTCCTAGACCTTAGACAGTATAAGTCTAAAATGAACTTGAAACCAGAAAAAGATACCAGGTAAGCCCTTCGAAAGGCAAATGTCTGTCACTCATCAACCTCAGAAAATAAGGGGCTAACTCCGATCTGATGGATTGGCGGAAAGAAACAGCAGGATTTTTTTTTTCTGTTTAAACACAGAAACATTAAATTTGTTCAAGTGTTATACAAACAAATAAAGGTAGGAAATGAACCTGGGAATTTAAATAAGAACATGAATTAGAACAAGAATTGGAATCAAAGAACATTTGTTAGTGTTTTCTCTCAGCACTCATTCCAATTCACTAAACAAAATCACAGACTTCCAAAATTAGCTCTTGGAAAAAAAATTCAAAAATTCTGAAATCTATGCTGCGTTTTATACAAGCATAATATTAACTTTCTGTTACCTTTAGCAGAAAAAAATAAGCTGGTGACATATAGTAGAGAAAAATGAAATTCATAACTTACATTTATTTGAAAGCTATCATGTTTACATTAAAATATTTTTTCAGATCCAATTGTAGAAGAAAACAATGCAGCAAATTCAAAACTGGTTCTTGGATATGCACCCATACCATTAAACTGTGCATTTAATATTAGTAGCTTATTTCCTAATTTATAAATTATTTATGATTACTAGATATTGAATTTAGGAATGATCCAAATTAAAAAATTATAAAATCAGAAACAAGTTTACTTTTCAGGTCACCTGGTAACTTGGTCTTTTATATAGTAGTTAAATCAACTGAGTTTAAAATCAGACCTGATAAATACCTGAAATCCTAATATTAGGTTAAAATCATGCCTGGCAAATTTAACCGGCATCTAATTGATTAGAAAAAATAATTGTTATATAAATGTACATGGACACTCTGCAGTGTCCCAATAGTCCATGCATACACCTCTTCCCATCCATAGGTGTGTTTCACATGCATATCACACACACACACACACGTGTGTACAGTCTAGCTGCTGAACTGGATGTTAAAGTACCTTATGAGCATGTATTTATTTACAGTGGCATAGACCTCATACATCCACATACACATGCCAATGGAAATGATAATCAATGGCAAAACAGAGAAAATGCAGTGGGGAGAATGTCAAGCGGCAGAGATGCTCGGTACCAACCCTACACAATCAAACATACACATAAGTATGATTGGAGAAAGAGCCCCTAAATATTTCACTGTCAGAGAATGGGGAGCACTGCAATTCATTTCTATCTCCTGTGTGCTTTAGGACAATGACAATTTAATACAAGGCCAGTGGATGTAAAAGAGATAAAAACTGAACAAACTGGGCCAGCGCAATCAAAGATTTCCTCCAGAGAGCTGGCTGGGGCCGGAGCTCATATGCACTTACAACAGATCAACACTGGATTGTTTCTCTCGCCCACGAATTTGCTCCGAAGCAAAAACCAGAGCAAAGCCGAGCTGCTACACCACTTGCAAGTTCTACCCAGGAGCCCCGGAGGCTCTTCTCTTATTTCTAAATGCATGATAGCTGATCCTAAAAAAAGTTTATTTCTTATTAATTAATTGGTTCAGTAGAAACCATTGCTATTCATTGCCACTGGTGTGACAATGTATCAGCCAAAAGCCCAGATTTTAATTTATTTTAGGTAATAACATAAGCAAAACCTCCAGAGCTGAACAGCACTTTAGGAGCAGCACAAAGAAACGTTTTGCTGTCGTGACGAGGTTAAAACAAATGTTGAGGAATTTTTCACACGTGATACGGACTTGAGATGGGGCATTATGCCTGCCTTCCAAAAGCACGGTCTCTTCTTTGTCTGTAGTTAGGGCCGGAGTGAGTTCTTGTGAAAGTGTGGTTAAACAGACTCAGAGAGCAGTTACCTGCCCTTTGTGATGAATAGCCCCATGAACCTAAAATTAATTGCAAAAGTACGGCCCGGCTGATGAGATGGTCCTTATCTCTTTTCAGCACGGGAGGCACAGGTATTTTTCTGCTGCCTCAATATTGGACAAAATGCCTAAAGTGTTATTAACTAAGTAAAAATCTAATTAAAAGACCTCAGAGGCAGAAATTATCACAAATTCTAAGATCTGGAAAATCTGGAGTTAACACTGATTTCCTGTATGACTTTCTTTTCTAAGCCTTAATTTCTTGTCTTTTTTACTTTGAGAAAAACAAAAAAATATATACATTTTTCTTTGGCTTCTATTAGCATTTTTAAAAGCTGAATTACAATACCATTTTTTATAAGATGTCCACTATATATCCAGGTCAGATTAAATCAAGGAAATTTATCAAAGGCCGTCAAATTAGAATTTTTTTTTAAAAAAAAGAACAGTAACACCTTTCTGGGGAGAAAACACTAGAAAAATGATCATCCATGCAAGAGAATTAATGGATATCCACAAGGGCTTTGCTAATAACATGGGTTAATTACCGCTGCAACACGCAAGGCTCAGTAAATAAAACAGCAGTGCCGTAAACATAGTAAGATGAGAAACCATCACTATACGAACCCACTACCATCGTCACCCTTGCCTCTGCCCAGGCCCTGGAAAGCTATTTTCCAGCCCTTTCTGGAGAAGGAGGATTTCTAAACTTAGTACCAAATGTGCAGGGTGCTCCATAAATACAGTGACACAAAGGGCTGGTAAGACGTGGGTCCCGTCACTGACTCACCACTCCCATTCAACCCTCATTGCATTAACTCAGACGCACCTTTTTTTTTTTTTTTTTTTTTTTGCTTACTCCAAGGAGAAATCATACATTACATAATGCACACTGGCTGTCTTGACTAGATACATTTTGGGATATGTCCACAAATAGCTGTGGTCATTTAATTTTTAGGAAACAGAGAATGAATCTGGTCACTTTAGTGATGTGAGAGACAAGATTACTAGACTACCGCTCAAGAACACTCACCCCTGAGTGCAGCTGGCTATCATTCCAGCAACTTACAAAGACATTATCAGAAAACCCCACCTATACCACCTACCTTTAGGGCTGCAAGTATTTTCAACAGATTTATAGAGAAGAAACAGGAAGAAAAGTAATCTGGGTTCCAAGTCTGGAGTTTAAGTATTTTTTCATAGAAACATAAAGTGTCTTTTCATAGTTCTCAAATAATATTACATCTAAAGTGGCTTAGCAAGCTTCTTTTTTAAGCCCAATTTAGCTTTGCTGTTATTATTGTTTTGTATACATTTTTCCTTCCTGTCTATATTTATCCTGTGTATTATGACATTATAGTATTACTTTTAGAGAGTTGTATTTCAATTTACTTTAGCTTTTAATAAGGACAGATGAGGCAGAGAGAAAAAATAATACAAAAACCCAGGAACAGAAAGAGTGGACTATATAACATAAAACATGCAGAGCCCCCTTAAAGCCAAATTTGTTTAATTTTCAACGTCTGGATTTCAGTGGATGAAGCTGAAATTCACTGGATTGCTCCCTCCTCGCCTTGCCTGTTTAGGAGTGTTTCAATTGCCTTTCCTTTTTCTCAACAGCTGTGACAACTGTTAAAACAGTCAGTAAAATGAAGTCCGCTCTATAATCCTGTAGTCAATGTTACATTTTAATCAGAGGTTGAAAGGGATTCATGTGATGAGCACACTCATTTAGAATGATTAGACAGACACGTATGTCAAAATGAGCAGAGATATTATTTTCATCTATTTATGCTATCAGTTATCACGGCTATGAAATGTGAAACAAGCTTTCAAGTATTATGTCCTTTAATGGGCTGGCAGATTTCCTAAAATAAAAAAAAATACACAGTTACAGGTTAACATTTTAGGCCCTCCTCATGGTGGTCAATAAATTGTACGAACCTTTTCCAACAGCCTCCGAAGCAGAAATTGTCCGGTAGACCCCTCTGATAACTGCATTACTGGTTTCGTTTCTATGTGTGCACACACGTGATGAGATTTAACCCAGTACAATTACTATGAATATTAATAGCATGTATAAATTCTGTGGTTTATTAATTGAGACAGAGAGGCAGATGTGTTGCTTAGCATTAGATCTTTCTGTCTGTCCAGTGAACCACGTAACCATCAGAACTGCATCCAGACACTAAATCTGTATTTTTTTTAAGATGACTTTTGATTGAGCTAAAAAGAAAGCTCGTTTGAATCTTGCGCCAAAGCCAAAAGGACATGTGCCCTGATTTCATTCAAATGCATCTGCTTTAAGAGGCTTATCTAAACTAATTGCTCAAATTAGCTATAAGTTAAATTCAGGGAAACTACTTTAAAAAGAAGCCTCTGGGGGATTTTTAAAGTTTGTGTGGTTTATTTATTTAAGAGAGAAAGTTCAGAATCTGGGTGAGCTCAGATAAGGCACCCTTCCTGATGTGAAGACCTTTTAAACTCTCCCATTCTCCAGCCCCAAGTCCACGAACCTTCAAACTACAGTTGAGGTGGGGGGCAGTCCTACCTTTGTTTATTTTTCATTTTTATTTTCACACAGTTTAAGGTTGTTTCTGCCTCCGAGTGTTTCAAACTGATGCATGCACAGCTTTCCAGGCTTTCAGTGCTGCCTAAGTCCATCTCGTGGCTAATATCCCCTGTGTGAGTGTATATGTGTGTGGGTGGGTGTGAGCATGCATATATACATACGCACACTTACACCCAGGCACACACGCGGGCAGCCGCGGAGACTGCAAGTCACTTTCATTTCTCACTTAATTACAAAGCGATGCAATATGCAGTCACTAAGGACAGCTAGTGGACATCCACCTATAATACACTACCTCATCCTCTGGAGTTCTGTATTTTCTTTGCAATCTATAGAAAGAAATGCTTGCCAAAGGCATGCTTTTCAGAATTGTAACAGTTGGTATTACGGTAATGTGAAAGCAAAGCACCAGAAAGAGGAAGCAGTGACAGCTTCCCTAGTATAACAATATTTTACCTTAACAGTGGATTGAAATTAACTTTATGACCTCCTCATTTACACAAGAATGCCTAATTTACTTCCCCTACCCCCACCCACTTCTCCCCCATTTTAGTAACCCAGATACAAGGATCCCTGCGCATAAAGATAGCCCTAAATATGACTTAAACTGTATGTAAGAACAAAAGTACTTTTCTGTATTTCCTGGACTTGATACATAAAACAAATCCACAATCTCCATACTGTCTATTCAAGGGGAAATTTAAAAAGTCAGGACTGTTTCTTCCTTAGGTTTTCCTCCCCTTAAATATTTATAATGTGTGAAAATCTCATGTTACTTAATGGACTGATTTGTCAGTTAAGTGCTGACTTAATGCTAACCATGCAAATAACATTATTCTAGCCCCGAATTGCAAGGGGCTAGTTTTTAAATTGTTCTCCGAAGGAGCGTTAGTAAATGTGCAATTTTGCCTCTAACTCTGCCGGGTAAGAAATGACAAGGAGCTGGAAATACCTGTCAAACTGCAAATACATAAGAAGCACTCGATAGTATAAATCATTTTGAATATTGTATTTTAAAACATCTTTCCTTGGGAAATGGGTCCCCAGTAAAAGATGCATTTTAACAGTTCACTAAGCATTTGTGCCAAGTGCCTATTCTTAGCACCTGAATAAGAAGTGACTGTCACACAGCTGTTTTACTGACAGTCACTGAGCTTTGCCTCAAAGGTAACATTGTAGTGGCAGAACAATTCTCGACTTACTGAATTAGGAGCTCGCCCTTCACACAAAAGGCACAAGACAGACACAAACAAGGCACTCGGGCACAGAAAACACGGGGGGCACTACCTGAATCAGGGGGCAAAGATACATTCTGTCCGCCCCCCCCCCGCCCCACCCCCACCCCACACGCGCACCCCCACGCGAGTTTAAAAAGGAAAGAAAAAGGTACCTACTCTTCCTCGTAGTGCAGGGGGAAGGATTCAGGGAGGCAAAGTTCTACCGAATCCATGTGCGGCCGGCAACCATTATGTGCGCACCCCAGCCATAAATCAAAGTTTCCTTGACAGAGCACAGTGCAATTAACACAAACGTTCTCCTAGTGACAAGCCTATAGGCACAGCCAGTTGGGACCAAAGCTCTCACACTCTCCTAATCAAGGACTTAAAGCCCCGATTGGAGCTTATTAATATGAAGTAGGGCTTTACATATGCAGCCCCACCGGCCCAGCCTTGCAGCCGATTGGGGGGCCGCTGCCCAATCAGGACGGAGGCGACGGGAGGCTGCCCGAGCGCGCAGCCAGGCAGGTAGCAAGGGTGCAGACGAGCCGAGGGGGTGCACGCGGAGCGGGAGCGAAACCGAGCCAGGACCAGAGAGCGCCGCGCGCTCCCAGGACACGCTGTGCTTTTCCTTCCGTCTTTTCTTTCTTCCTTTCCTCCCCCCCCTCCCCCCTGGGAAGCTGCAAAACAAACCTAACTAACTTAACTCTCTAAGCACTGGGAGGCACTGGTTTCCAACCTCAGATCTGGTTTGCCTTGAAAAGAAGAGCTCTCGCACTCTGAGTTAATTTGGGAAAGGACTCCGCGGAAGGTAGAGAATGAAGTTCGCCCTGCTGTTGTCTGTGTTTGACCCACCGGGCCGGTGGGCTGCTTATTTAGTGCCTACTTTATCATGCATTCGTCACCGTGTCGTGCCTGTTTCCCTGTTCTAAAGCGTCAAAGACATTCTTCTCAATTGTTCGGGCATGTGAATGGAGATCTCGTCCTGGAGGAGGAATTCGGTTTTTCACAACTACAGAAGAGGAAATAGTGCCTCCAGACAATTGGAGAGAATGCCTATGTATATTTTGGAGAGAATGCCTATGTATATTTTCCGTGTAAACATTTATTTTCCTGCTGTTGTCTTTCTAACTACAGGAATAGATAGGGTGCCTAGCTTTTCAAAACGGCAGGACAAATTGGCCTCTGCAGTTTCAGGGGTGGGAGACGGAGGGCTGTGGGGTAAATAGTACATTAAAGCTCTCTCAGTGCATTTGGACAAAATAAAGACTGCATTTTGGGTACGGACAGCCTGCACTCAAAGTGTTCTTAATCATATACTTAACTTCAGTACAAGCTTCCAAACTGGGAGACATACAAAAATATATATGATTTTACCCAAAACATCGGCTTTCCAATAAAATGCAGTTTACATATTTGCTCCTATACATAACACTCCCTGAAGGCTTTTAAAATTCAGCTCAGAAACATTTTGTAAATCATCGCATGATCTGGTCAGTATAAGGACTACTTCCAAACAGATAATAATTTGCAAAACTAAGAATTCTCAAACAAAAGTGTGCTTTTTTTTTTAAGAGGCTATAGGAGGAGGAGGGTGTTTTTCCTCCAATAGCATATAGTGACATAGTGTGATTCCATATGGCAAAGAGTTTTCTTAAGTCCCATTATAGAAGATAGAATGTTTTATATTGGTAACGGTACTTGGACTAGATATCAGCTATTTATAGCAAAGCTATTTATCAGCTATTTATATAAATATTTATATATGTATATTTATATGCTACCTTATGGAGATTATGATATAATTAATCTCTATTGCTTACCAACGTTTTCTATCTATCATAAGCCGTACATGATATAAATAGTATAATCTTTGAGATCAACATAAATTAATTCAGATACTCAGTGTGTATTAAATTCACTAAATCAGAACTCGATTCTTTTTCTCGACCCTCTCAAATTTCCTAGGTCTATAAAAAAACAAAACACTAAAATAGAACGGCCGCATTAAAATTCAGAATATAAAAATAACAGACATGATTTGGTCCCCCCCCAAAGGAGAAAGCAATTTTTCTACCAAGTATTTAGCCATATCTAAGATTTAGACCTGATTTCTTTTATTTGTGGTCTAAATGCATACAAGTTTCTAGATGGGAACTCACATAGCAAAAACTGTGCTTGAGAATACTGTATAAAAGCAGGTAGTAAAAGCTTAATTACCAGTAGCATTATGCTGTCTATATTGTTAAATGTGAACTCTGCAATTAAGATGTAAATTTGGTTGTGAGCAGTGAATTAAAAGAGCTTTGATATGTGGAAGAAAATCCAAGCATTCTGCAGACACTCAAAAAAGAAATATTTGTCTATTCAGTCTAAAATGAGACATATAATCATTTTATAAATAAATAAATAAAAAGGCATTTGAAAAAGAAACATGATTTTTCTAAAGTACAATAAGGAATATGGAAGCTCATAGAGCATTAGAAATCCAGTTTTAAAAATATGGATTCAAAGATTACTATCTTGATTTCTAAATAAACTAAGATCCTAAGGGTAGAAAGTAGATCCAATCATGCAGATTTTAAAAAGATATGCAAACAAAAAGTTTCCTCTTAGCTTGTGCAGAGACCTTTTCTAAAGAGAATAAAATAAAATTTAATGTACTCAGGGCCTTCAGATTTCTCACCTGTGCAGAAGCCTGTGTTGCTGTCGGTTTCCTTGCATTAATTAGCATGCCGTGACAGAACCTGTTCCCTGCTCCCCTACAACGGCTTTTTAAAGACAAGATTTGTAGTCAGTTCTGTACCGATGGACCTTAAGTCACCACGTTGCACAGGAGTTATCTTTTATTTCCTGGAATTTTCTTCCTCCCTTTGGGTTCGTATGTGATCCATTCTGAACTGTGTGATCCACTACGAAGCATTCGATTATGTTAGCATATATTTTTAGACATATTTAGACTCCTGTGCATGCGCACGTCTTTCTTCTGTGCTCACAGAGACCCGCGGTGGCATCCCTGCTGATTTTTGCTAAATGTATTCCATCTATGCAAGGTGCTGTGCCCACTAAGCTAGCTGCTCTCTGAATGACCAGAGGTGCACTGGGTTTGTAGGGCTGTGCGTTTTTCCCTGGGGATCCATGTGTCACCTCTGCAAGTCAAGGACCTAAGATTACACCCACTGTCTCGAATCTAGTTTAACCAATTTAAATTTTAAAATAATATCTGTGGCACTACACTTGCCAGACAGCCTCCGGAATATTTTATAAACACACAGCTTAGTCATCTCAAGCATCTTCCCTTGTCACAGAGTTTCCCAGCCTCAAAGGGGGAAAGAGTGGGGAATCGCAGGAAATAACACACTGTGAGCAACATGGGGCATAAACCTTCAAGAATCTCACCTCAAAGGATTTGGAAAAAGCAAACAAATAGAAAAACAGCTTAGAATAAACACATACTACTCATCAGTCTATATACTTCACAATCTTACCACAAGGAGTCTACCCACAGCAGGATAAAGGGGACCAGACACAGGGACCTTTCAGGATTGTTTCACAAAGAATATTAATAAATTAGTTAATGTCAGTATATTGTGCCTCACGCCGTGAGTCCCTGCACAGTCTCAATCTCTTGTTCAAACCATGCAGTCACAACTATCCGAAAGACGTCATTCTTGGGCCCCAACTAACACACAAACACCAAATGGAAAATCCACTTCATTTCTGCTTGCAAAAACAGAACGGCAACAAACAGAAAACTGAGGTGGAAACAAAAGGTAGAGAGTCCTGAGTCTGTACCTGAACTTTCACTGTATTTTAATCAGGATCATTGTCAAAACATTCTAACAATACATTCTCATGTTGCTCAAAGAAGATGAGAAATGCTTAGTCTTGCTAATTATTGTGCATTACTAGCTATTTTTAGTTTCCCACCTTCCTTTTCAGAAAATGAACAGGACCCGTCTGTATGAAGATGTTTATAGTTGCCACACTGTTTCAGAAGCAGATTTTGATTTTGTATGGCACATTTGCCACTGTTAGAGATTTAAAACCAAACAAAGGCACTGCGAATCTAGATTTTCAAATTGCAGTGATTTCCTCAAGACCACAGCACCTTTGAAAAACTGTTTAACTTTTTGAATCATCTTCCCTGCTGTCTTGGATACATCGTGTGTAATACAATACACCACACCACAAAAAAGCAAACCAAGACTCTTAAAAACTACTATCTCTAACTGCAAAAGCAAGCCCACAGTGAATGTCCCCAGCAAAAGAACCTGGAAGGACTAGCAGGAGACCTGAAGCCCAGTCTCCCTTTTGTCCCCACGTGAGTAGTGTGGCCCCTTCGGCAGGTCACCTCAAGTACCTGCCCCCAGTTTCCTCATCGGCGCCTGGGATTTCCGGTGCACTGGAGACCTGCTGAAGAACGCACCTTCCCCACTGAGCCCAGGACGACTTCTTTCCAAGTCCGCCTGAGTCCTCTCCTATTACCACCAAACCTCCATCAATTCATCATACCTCATTTTCTGGTGCCTTTCATTTTGAGGGCACAGGCTTTGATATTTAAATTATTGTCTCGATTGGCAAGAAGCAATCAGTTCTGCTGCAAGCCATGGCTCCCTCAGAAGCAGCAATAAAAAATCCTTTCCCTTTGACAAACCTCTTGTCGTGTAAATCCATCCCATTCCCAAATTACGGAGTCACTGTGAAAAATGCCCATTCTCTGGGGGGCAATTACATCACCTCCATAAGAGAGCAAACTCTTTTCCTAGTGTGTTTGTGAAAGTGTGTGTGTGGGGGGGAGGATCAAAGGAAGACAGAGAAACTAATAGAGGTTTCTGTTTAATTAACCGGGTTATTTCACTTTCACTTTGTCAAGCTAATAATATACATGGTAAAATGTCAGTAAAAATTAAATTATAAACTACAGTAGCTCCAGTGGGAAAACTGACTTCGGTAATGTTGTATTTTCAACATCCTTCCCATGGTAAAATACCAAGTGCGTTTTATAGTATCTTACACACTTTCCATAATCTGCATGGCATGTATTTACAGAGAGCAATCATTAACATTTTGAGATTATACATTAATAAATGAGTTGCAGTTATATTCTTTCCTGAATGTTAAGCACCACAAGCTGAACGCAGAAAACATTCAAGGTCAATGTCCCGTTTTAGACCTTTTCAGGCAGCCGTAATATTATGATAATCAAGCTTAAAATATTCCTATAGAAAAAGTAAATTAGCCTTTTCACTTGAAAGATGATTATGATAAACAATAAACCTAAGAGAGGACAAAATCCCTATTTTTAAAAGCCATAAATTGTTGACCCGATCATGTGTGTGATCATCTTGTCCAAAATAAAGGGCAGCTGAACGCGGAGAGGAAGGCTGGGGAAGCGTGGGGACAGAGAAGGAGGGGGAAGTGGAACAAACATACGAGGTTTCAGAATAAGCAATACTTGCTTTGATACCAGAAAAATGATCCGATCATCCACATTAACCACCCCATTTAACAGAGACTATATTTGAAGCTGGAAGTGTAAATATCCATGAAACATCCAAAAAAATTAAAAGCACAAAGTATTTCTTTTCTGGATGTATATAAATGTCCAACACTATTTGAAGGTTCTCTCTTCCTGTGACCCTTTTGTCCAAATTTTCAAAGGATTGGTTAAAAAAAGTGAGATATTTAGCATCTGGTGTTCATATAAACAGGCTTAAAGGGGTTATTACAGTTTTTTTTTTCAGATGTTAGCACTTTCTGACACACTTTTAAGGTTCCTTTTATAAATGAATACATTTGATAAAAAACTTGCTTCCCCCCACCAAGGGAATTAATGAGAGGTGGGTGTGTGCTGGCCACACCCAGGAGAAGTCAGGAGCCTAGAAGGCCTGAGAGTAAGGATGGATACCCTGATGTGAGGTCACGCCTGGGTCTTGGATTTTCATCCCGAGGAGCGAGGCTTTGGGCTAGAGCCACTCTGCCCATCTAAGTCTCAGTTTCCTCCTCTATTAAATGGGACTAGCAACCACAACGATTCTGTAAAGCTGTCAGGGGCATGAATTGAGGTAAGCCGATCTAGCACAGGGTCTAGTCCAAGCTAGGGGAACCACATGACCTACTGAGTCAAGGACTTTCTGACACACGCCAGTTGCCCTCGCCTAATCACTTGCGGTATTCCCTCCTTGGATACTGTCAAAAGCATCTCCGTTTGGATAAAAAAAAAAATTTACTGCCATCCTACATACAGTGAGCCTTCCGTAAATATTAGCTATATTATTTTTAAATCTCATTAAATGAAAGAGGAGATGTAAGAGAACGGTCCTCTCAATCCTTTGGCCTTCACCTTTGACTAGGAGATCAACATATCAATATTTAAAAAAAGGAAGTGTAAGTGTTCCCCCAGGGAAAACACCAACGACTTGTACCATAGGATGACGCACAGTAATTGCTCTAAGACTGCCACGTACACATTGTCCTAGCGTAGTGACAGTAAGAAAATAAAAGACACCCCCTTCAAGCTCCCACCCTGTTTTGTGCCGGGTGTGAGGAAGACGGACTTGGTCAAGTGCGGGGATTCTGCTGGCTCTCCAGAGCACTCAGCTGCGCGCTGTTTGCCAGAAAGAAGGGCCGGAGAAATGGCTCGGACTCCTTCCACACCCCTCTCCCCCGGCCCTTCCATCGATACTGCTGCTGATTTTCTTACTGTCCCAAACAAGCTCATTCACCCAGCAGCTCCTCCGATCAGACAGCCCCAAAACTCAACTTCTTCACAAGGCTTTGCTCTTGTTACACTGAACGGCCACTAATCTAGGGCAGCACAGAGTCTGGACAAGGTGAATCACAGGCAGGGAAGGACCCCGGGGGATGTGGGTCCAACCTGGTTACTTGCAGGGGAGGCAAACAAGGCAGACTGGGGAAGAGCCTTACCCCAGGGGACACACCCAGGTAGCAGAAAAGCTCATATTAGAAAAGATTGAAGTTTCCCTTTCCAGTGCTCCCTTAGTAACAAGTTCCGAAAGTTAATCTCACCCTTGTTGACAATAGACCAGTGCGTAGAACCCCAGCTGAGAGCTGAGCACTCAGAGAACAAAGGTCCCAGGTGAGAGCCAAGGGACACTGATCCCAAGAGATAAAGACCCAAGTGTATACTAAGCTGTCCTCCACCTTCTCCAAAATGTAGAAGATAAAGCGTCACCAATTAAAACCGAAGTGGGGATGAATTAGAGATAAACTCTCTCTTCTTCACAGCTACTTAGTTGCCCTTTTCTAAGTCCGTTTGGACTATCGCTCCGTTGAGGAACCCATCTTTTATGGAGTGCCCACTCCTCTGCCTACTCTCACCCCTCCCCAACTGGTGGAGCGCTGCAGGTCTGCAGCAGAGCTGACATCGACCCCAGGCCCAGTGAAGGAACTTGGTAACTATTCCTGCCAAAGTTATAGGAACATAATGAACGCACTGGATAAGGGAATGAAGGGATGTACTAATGACAAATATTATTACTCAGTTTATTATTCAGTTTCAGGGAGGCTGCCAAGTTTTAACAATATAATTCAGTTGAATCACTGAAGTAATATAGGGAAATGTAAGAAAAAATGATTTGAAAAAAGAGAAGAAAGAGAGGACCAGGCCTATTATACTAAGGTATTCTAGCACTTAACTTCCATTTATTCTCTTTATTATTCCACTGAATATTAAATATTTTCAGAAAGAAGGTGGACTTCTCCTCTTACAGGGAAGGAAGGAGGGAATTAATTAATCAGCAGATGAAGGCAAAGGCCTTGCCTTTAGCCACTGGCTACCTGTCTTTACTGCCTGCAGTTCTCAACCAAGAATTTGGTACATTCTGGTTGGTGCTTCATTCTGAGATACCGAGATACCGAACAGAACACATCCCCTCAGGGAGAGGCCCTGGGAATTTCTAGAAAGCCATGCTTTGGGGGCAAAAAAGAGTAAGGTAGAAGATTGCCTTCCTACTGCCCTGGGACATAAGGTAACAGACGTGGGGGTGGGGGAGGGGAGCAGGACGACAGTGCCGGACACTGGCCCCAGGTCTTCCCAGCTCACCTGCCCTGTGTCCCCAAGGGCACAGCTCTTCGTACCCTGAGCTTCCTGCCACCAAACCTGGGGCTACAGAAAAGCAAAGAACAAAATGGAAGGCCCCATTTTTTTCTAGCATTCAGTCACTACTTGAATTAGAACATTGAGTAAATCAAAGAATATTTTCATTCGTGAGAAAAGAAGCGAATTAAGTCATCCTTCAATAAATCAGAAATCTAAACAAAGAGGTAGAATGTATCAAAAGAGTAAGACTGTTCAAACTGTAGATTTTTAAAATATAGCCAGGTAGAAAAGCTTGTATTTAGAAACTTTTCATTATAATTAATACATAGAATATCTAATATTTTTGCAATAACTTAACATTAACAAAGCAGGTTCACATATGTATCTTTTGCTCCTCACAGCAACACTGCAGGGCAAACAAGCAATATTTTTATATCCCCATTTCACAGATGGCAAAACTGAGGTTCAAAGAGTGTTGGACAGTCCGCAGACTGTAGGTTGTTATGCTGCAAAGTCAGGACCTGAATGTCTTGTTTTTTAAATTCTTCATCTTCTGCACTCCCAATCTCCAGCTGTTTCCCACAAATCTTTTTGCATCCTCTTTAAAAGGCATCCAAGGAGCTCGGAAAAGCACCAAAAATTGTTCTGTTTTAGGGAAGTAGAATAAAACTGCCTCTAACAATTATACACCCTACCCTTCCTTTCCTTCTGAGGGAGCGTCCGCCTTTGGGATGCCTGCTCTGAATCAGACCCTGTGTGCGTTTCCTGGGGTACACACATCCACGTGAGAACTTGGACTACAAAACGGAAACCTGAGGTCTCAATCTCCCTTCTGCCACTGATTTCCTCAGAAAGGCTGGGTTTAACACCCCTTTGATCAGTTTCTTTTCCCCAAGTGTCCTAGCAATGCAACATCCTCTAATTCTCAAATAGCTAAGCCAAGGAACTGAGAGACCTAAGGAGGCACAAAACCATTCTTCATTAGAACAGAAGCAACGATAACATTTTTGCAATTTTAATTAAATTTAAAAACCACCCTATTGTCCTGGAAATTTTCTAAAATTTCCTCATTAAAAAAGATGAAAAAAAAACCCCAAAACTGTGACTGACTCATACATAACAGCTTTATAAACTCCAGTGTTCTGTTTTGAACTATCCTGTTTCATCTTTCTAATCTTTCCAGAACGCAGCAGAAGCTGCATAGTGCCAGGTGCTCGTGGGCCCCGTGTACCATTGCTAAGAAGATCTTGGAAGGAAATATGGCCACAACTATTTTCTCTATTAGCAAATATGATTAAATGAGACAATATTAGCTTTAATGGGCTCTTTCTGTGGGTAGAGCTTTCTAGTTTGGCCCCACGAGTGGCCTCATTTCCATCGATTGAGCAGTTAGTCCTATTCAATTATTCAATCCCTATCAATATTTTGAGATGTACAGAATGTAAATGTAAACATTTCGTTTATTTTTACCAGACTTAATTCATGGGCTTTTACTGGGGGTGGGGGGTGGGGAAGAAAGTCACATTTTATAAATAAACCATAAGGCGAGCAAAGACAGGGTTCCTTTCCATGTACTTCTGGCTACAATTTCAGCCACTCAACCCACAGGGTGGACAGAACTCCCTGCCAGGGCTTCTAGGCTGGCTGCAAAGTCTCCTCCTCGGGGGACCTCCACCCGGGGTCCCCAGGTGCCATCAAGGGCTCTCCGTCCTGAGTCCCATAATTCTTTGCACCAACTGGTCTACCTGGTTTGTATTTGTGTCAAGGCGAGTTGAACTGGGTCTCTGTGCTCTCCATGCAGGAAGCACCTTGAAAAGGCCTGCAGTCACCCGGGCCATGCCTGGTACTGTCATCTGGGCATTCCAGACTCTCGATAAATGTTGCCCAAGAAATTACTGATTTGGGGGGAAAAGTTGTGACATTCATGTTGCCTGATTTCATTGCAAATTAGTTTCCCTATTTCTTTGCTGAAATCTTGCCAGTATTTGAATGCGGCTAGCACACCCACTTCTTCATAACTAGCTGCTCACTAAATGAAACTGCCTCTTGACCAATGAGGAAAGGAGTGTTGTCACCGCTGAATCCCTTCCTTCCGGAAAGACCGTGTTGACTACACGTTTTAGAATTCATTGTGTTACCCACCGAGGGCCAGACACTGCCTCCTCCCATCCCGCCATCTGCGAGGGAACCTCTGGAACCATTGCTTGCTAGTGTGGAATACCTAAGGTCATATTTGTAAATGAGCCCGAGACCATTTAGGTGGCCCTGAGTGGTCTCAGGTCACGGAATGATTTACTTAAGAGCTTGATTTTCTGGGCCATGATGCTCTTCTCTTCTTCAGAGGGAGACCAGGAAAAGGGCAATAATTCCTGGGTGGCAGTCCCTGGCATATTAGTGAGGAACCTTTCTCGACTGAGCATTTTATCCACAATTGGGTGCTTTTAAGAAGCTCAAGAGCGTCTTAATGCCAATAGTTATACCCCCAGGCTAAAGTCAAGCTGACTTCTAGGGTGGGGGGGAGAGAACATTTCTGAAGTTCCTTCATCTTGCCCAGAAAAGTGAGATGCGGCAGAAAGAACAAGCTAGGAGCAATGGTTCTTCTCCATCATCTGTGACCTTGTGACCTTGGACACTGTGCTTTGACTCACTGGGCTTCAGTGAAAAATGGGATTGGACCAGTGCAGTGGTTCTCAGTGTGCTTCCCGGACTAGCAGAATCTGTAGCAATTGGAAACTGGTTAGAAATGCACATTCCCAGGCCCCGCCGCCGCCTTACTGGATCAGACACCTCCGGGGGCTGGAGCCCCGCAGCCTGCGTTCCCACCAGGCTGCAGAGTGATGCTGAGACGTGCTGACCTGTGAGGTGCACTGGGCCGCAGGAGCTCCATCCCTCTTTTCCTGCTCTAAAATGCTGCCACTTTCACCATCAGGAACAGAGAACTTCTGTGATGGCAAGGAGCTCGGAAATCACGTTGTCCGTCACTTCTCGGCCCCCAGGTTTTTTAAACTTTAGGCTGCAACGCATTGAGTCTTAAGAATAAAGTTGTGCAATGGCATAAGCCAAAAATATAAAATAAACTGCTTGTGATGACTGTAGTTAGTTCACAGGGAGGAACACGACTCTCGAACTTTCAGAAAACTCTAAACTCAGTTCTTTTCCTTACGTTAGCCTGTGCTGACTTGTTTCACTCATCTCTTTAAGCGTCAGGATTTAAAGAAAAAAATCTTGAAGTCAGGAGAGACCAGCAAGGCTAGAAGAAGAGCCTCAGCGGGCTCACTCCTTGTTTTGAGTCTGGAGTTTACCTGGTGACTAGTAGAGGAAACTCTTCCTTGTTCCAGTTTCCTCATTCTTGTAATGGTGATGAGCTAACCTCACCCTATTGTTAAAAGGATTAAATGATATGGCCTATGTATCAGTGGTCTCCACCTTTGAAAAATCTCCATTCCCCAGGCCACACCTTGGCCAATGCATGTATAATTTCTGGCATCAGGATCTTAAAGTCTCCCCGGAGGGGGAATTCAATAAGCTGCCAACTTTGATATTTGAGAAACTCTGCACATTGCTTAGCACAGGGCCTGAGATCATTATGTTACTGTTATGGAACCAAACGCAGGCAGTGTCAGTCAACGCACAAACGTGGACGTTGGACGACCGAGTTTCGACCCAGGTTCTGCGGCTTGGTGGCTGTGTGATCTGGGGCCACTACCCGAATTGCTTTGCCTCCCTGGCAGCATCTGTTAAGAACAGTAATTAACAAGAGGGAAGACATACCTGTGCGCTTACTTCACAAGGTGGTAGGGACCACCAACGAGGTCCTGGCAATCCACGCCCACCGTGAGGCACGCAAACGTAAGGAAAGAGAATTCTTACAGAGAGCTCACAGAAACTATTTCTAACCCGCAGGGATGTCAGTGGCCCATGGGACCTGCCAGGGCACTAGAGGCAAGTGACTTCTAACCTTCCCCAGACTGTCCCACCAATAAGACACGGCTTTTTGTGGTTGTTGCAGGAATCGTGTGAGTATCTCAAAGCCCAGCAGGGATCCCAGAGTGAGATCCCCGGCTCCCTGTTACGATCATCTGGGGACTTCTGAAACCTACGGAAGCTTGGGGGTCACCCAAATCTGCAGAGGCAGCATCTCTGAGGGTGGAGTCGCACTATGGTATTTTGGGAACAAGTCCTAGAAGAACCAACCGGAGCCAACTTTGAGAAAGAGAGAAAAGGGGAAATTCAGCTTTGGGGGAGGGGGTGGCTTACGGGCAACTGGAAAGCATTTGTGTCCCTCAGCTTTTGTGTGATGTCCTGCTGAGAAGCCAAATTGTCATGGACCCCTCAGTTTATGAAATTTAACTAAAGTAGGTGCCACGCTGCTGAGTATCTCGGTGAACACAGTGACCCCCAAAGTGCTGATCACTGAGGTGCTGAGTAGAATTTAAAAGTATGTTCCTACCCTGTGCTCAGGAATAAAAACAGATGTGAAATGGTTGGACAAAATAGTACATGGTATCGTAAACAATATAATTGAGTTGCTTTTCATTTTCTTCCTTATGTTCCTAGGCATTGTTTGAATGGTTTTACAATGAACAAGGACGGTTTTTCTAATAGATGATAATAGTCAATAAAACCTAGGGTGCAGGGAGTGGACTGGGCGGGAGGCAAAGTACTAATGGAGACACTAGAAAAAACAATGACTTCCTTATATGTTAAAAATTCCAAACTTTCAAACTCCTGGCAGATTCCTGAACACACATGTCCACATTTCACTCCTTTCTGCTTTTCTCTGTTTCTTCCGTTTAGCAAAACCCTACTTATCTCTAATATTGAGTCCACTCTGGGGATTCAGAAGAAGCCTCTTATAGGACAGTGTCTAGCATTCCACCATAGCCACCATTAGCCAACTGCTGTTGAAATCTTCCCTCCATTTGTCCGACTCCCCCATGACTATAAGCTTCTTGAGAATAAAACAGCATCCTGCTCATCTTTATAACTAATCCCAGCTCTTAGGACAAGCGCACAAAAGATGATCTCTAAAGACTCATTAAACTGAACTAAAAAGCCGCCTGGCTGCGGAAAGTAGGCAGGGATTCCTAAAGAGGCAAGAATAAGATGTCATACAATAGCAGCTTCATTTTTAAAATAACACTTAGCAAAGAGGATTCCTGTACCTAACTGTCTTGGGTGATCTCGGGGACTTTCGACTTGAGGTTAAGTGACACAGCTGCCCGGGGCTCTTGCCCGGTGGGTTTAACTGGCCGGTTCTTTGAAATGCAAATGTCTGGTTTTCTAGCAGAGTGTCTACCACAGCAGTTCTCCAAGAGAAGCTTCTGTGTTACCTGCAAACGGGTCAGAGTACATTCTCAGTCCCCACCTTGAGAAACCCTGAGGGTAAAGTCCAGGAACCTGGATTTCATCAAATTGTCCAGGAAATTTTAATGCGTGCTCAAGTTGGGGACCCATTGGTCCACACAGCAGGCCTAGTATTCGACCTCTTCCCAAAGTGAACTTCCCTACAGGCCAGGGAACCCCAAACTCGGATAAGACATTATTCCAGAACAAACCAAGACACAGCTGAATTTAAAATCCTCAGCCCTGGCAAGGTAGTTAGGTAGAGCATTGACCCAATATGACAAGGTTGAGGGATTGATCCCCAGTCTCTCTCAAATCAATAAATAAAATTAAAATATATATATATATATATATCCTTTCCTCATCCTTCTCAGGAGAATGAGGTTTAAGATGCAAATAACACATCTACCTCTTTTCTAGAGTCTGTGCAGCCAGATGCCCCCATTCCTCCCCATTTTCCCTGGAGATGGACTTGTAAATGCGGCCACGGCCACATCTCTAGCCCTGAGCCCGACTCCTGACCTCCAGACCACTAGCCCCTTCCCTGCTGAAGAGCAGCCCCTCGAATCACTGACTTGCTATTCTTCTACGTTTAATAGGCCTGACCTGTGCAATATGTTTTATCTGGCTACAGTCCTATCTCTAAATTCTCTATTTTGAATGAATACCGATTTTGTGACAGGGAGGCTGCTATATAATGAAATGCAAACAATGAAAAGGCTAAATCAGTTTACAAAAAATCTATTTGTCAAACAGTGTGGAGATGTTCCCAATTTCATCCGGGCAGTTCATGCAGCCCTTGATAAGGGAGTTAAAAACGTAGCTGTGTGCCAAATAAGAAATAAAGGCTTGGGCACCACCAATGTATTTTCCTTTCAAAAGTCTTTGTTGTAACTTGTGGCTAATTAAATGCCCTTACACAAGAGATGTACACACACAGCAAAACTGGAGCATTTATTCTTTCCCCCAAGGGAGCATGGATAAGGGAAGAGAGAGACATCAGCTTCCTGCTTGCCAGTCTTTATATTACATCTACATTTCTGTACAGCTTCATCAGCCTGACCGCACCCCGCCTCCGCCAAAAAAAAGCAAGCACAAGGGGAGATCTTTTTTGTTCAGTTTTGGACCAGAGAGATTTCTAAACCCTGCAAAGAATTGTGCTGACCATCAAAAAGAAGAAGAGGAAAAAAGAAATAGTAACCCTGTCCTCGATGCTTGTAGGAAAATAATCCCTTACACACATCTTTCTATATAGCCAACAGCGTAACTAAAAATTATCAAGAACTTAAAGGGCTCCAATTTTTATTTGTACTATCTCACTCACTCCTGGAGTTCATTGGCAGGCAGAGGTGTTCTGTATTAAACTTGACATTTATTGGAATGGCTTTGAACTTACCATGTCACATTTATCAGTCTGGGATTTTATACATATTGACATTCTTTAGTTTTTCCACCTTCTGAACTTAACTCTTTTGTTGGGCAGAATTTAAAGTGTTAATTTTCAGTTGATGCTTTTTTTTTCAAACTGTCTGAAGAACTTGATTCTGAAATGTAACTGGCCATGAGTTATCACAGCCCCTACCCTATGCCTTCTCTCTTCCTTCACAAACTGTCCTCATACAAGGAGACTGTCCAACACGAGAGAACCACATTGGATATAAAAACCGAACATTGTCTAAACAGAGGAGCCATTACTAGGTCATTACAAGCTCTTTGGGGGAAGAAGGGCTGGGGTAAGTCACAGAGTCTTTAATGACGGGAAGAGCAGCACAGGATTCTGTTTTTTCAATGAACTGTGAGCTCCTTGAGGGCAGGCGCTCCCCAGTTATCAGAACAGTACGTCTCAGAGCGCTTCCTCACAGCCATTGGCCACAAATGTTTCGTTAATGAGCCTTCACCCATTGCTCTACTTACTCCCTCCACGTCTTCAATACGGTACCTTGCATATAGTAGGTACTCGATAAATACCAGTTAAAGAAGTAAATGATTTCTTAATCTTTCAGTTCTTTGAAAAATTGAGAAGTAGGGAGAGGGACAGAGTGAAAAAAGTGTCAGTTCCTAGGGGAAGAAATTCTTAAGAAGGAAACGGGATGGTTATGAACACAACATACGCTTGTTTTGTTTACACGGCAAAAATCAACTGTAAATCAAAACTAGTTAAAATGTTGTATTCACATCGCCCTCTGGTGTCGGACTCTCCCAGATCATAAAACACAAACTTAAAGAGTTTGGGATTTTAACCTCCAAAAAAGAGGGCTCTACTGTTCCTGATAAATGCAGAATGAGAACAGCACTGAGTGGGGAGTGTGTGTGCTCCCCCTTTGCCTCAGTGTTTAAAGGTGGAGTCCTCAACTCCAACGAGGTTTGGGACCTCCAGTATATTTGCTTGATGGACTGAATCTCTCCTTTTGTGAAAGTCATGGTCTCGACCCTGAGAGTCATTAGAGACCCAGGGAATGAGGCTGTCAGCTACACTGTGTGTCTTTGTATAAAAGGTGTGCCTTCAAACCCAAGAGGAGAGGATGCCGTACCAGGAGCACACAATGGAAGTCTGTCCCTTGGCCACAGTGGCTGAGTCTCAGAAGCGCTGTTGAGTAGAAAATGGGAGTCCTCTCACAGGCACAGCCCAGTCACTGGCTACCAGGGGTAGGTGTGCTCCAAGGTGGCTGCCACAGAACAACAGACCAGCATCACCGCAGCCCTCAGTATCACGGAGAGCATCCTGGACTAAATACCTCAGTAACAACACCGTGTTTTTCTGGTTATGGCATAGAATTCAGTCAATCTTTCATACTAAAAATACAGTCTTCACGGTGATTGAATTTAGAGAGCGGGTTTATGTTTTCCGAAAACTAAGAGCATATTTGCAGAAAGTCTGAGTCCCAGAAACATAAACTAGAAACAGATCTTGGCTTGATTCCTTGTAAGAGTTTGCCGTGCAAGCTGTTAGCCACAGAGAGCCCTCCACACTGCCATTGTCACCTCGGTCCCTGGGTCAATGTCGCAAGTTTACCGTGTGCTAGGACTGGGCTTAGTGTTTTCCATAATTTAGCTCATCCGAGCATCACAACGAGCTTAGTAATATCCCAGTTCCGCTAAGTAGGGAATGGAGTCTTCATAGCTGACTCCAGCTCCCACAGCGGGGAACTGGCGGAAACCGTTCTTACCTGCCCCCGGGAGATAGGACCTGCGCTCTCTGCCATCTCTCGCTGTTGGAGACCAGACCTGCCTGTCCTGCAAGGGCTCTGAACAGGATGTTGCGTGGGGCGTGGTTCTGATCACTTATTTGCTGCCTTCCTGTTTTTATCCAAGGCACTGATAGGAAGGTTTGAAAGAGTGAAGGGCTTTGGGGGAAGGAAGCTAAAGAGATCAGTCTGGGGTGGACAAGGAACCAGGAGGGCGCGAGGGATGCGTTGTCTGCTGGAGTATCTTTTACTTTGTGTCTGTACGAGTGAGCGGCCTTATAGAATGCCAACCTTCAGGGCATCCAGTCAGCGCATTTATTTCTGCTATGTTTGGCAAGCATTTATCACATTGTTGTTAGCACTGCAGTAGGCGCTGAACAAAATATTTACACACGAGCCCACGTCCTTTCCTTAGAAAGCGAACGTCGACTGCACAACATTCAGAGAAGAACTCATTTGACGTTTTTAATCAAATCTTTGATCTCATGTGAGTCTAGTCCTGCACACTTGGGTACACACACACACACACACACACACACACACACACACACACACTCCTCTCAACACACTCCTGAAAGCAATGGTTCCACAATGTTGGAAATCCACAGATGTTCGCTGAAGGCTTTCAAAATATGCACTAATACAAAAAAAAACTGAGTTGAAGAAATGCACACCTACAGGACTTATAGAGGTTATTCCCACATCTCACCATCTTTATTCCTGGCAATGCATGCTGTGTTACCTATGAGTCGTCTCTGTCTGGCTACAAATGTGTCCCATCTTCCATCTGTTCTTGTAGCAACGCTGCTGGCGCGCTGCCTCTGCAGCTCTATCAGCCTTCACGATGTCCCTTGACTGGGTTTTCTCTGGTCCCCATTTGTTTCGCTCGCCAGGTGAGAGCAGACAAGTCTATTTCCCTGCCGCCCTCTGAGCAGCTTTTCACTTGGGCTCCGTGTTAGCAAAGGTCTGTGTTTCTGCTCTAGTTACCGAAGCTCGCAGCCTGCTTTCCTAGGGTCAAAGAGGGGGTCTCAAGTTCCTCACGAAAGCGTTGGCTGCGCTGGCAGAGGACTCAGCACTGGGCCTTAATTTTCCTTTTATTACCAGATGTCATTTAGAGGTGTGTCTATTGAAAGTATTACTCTCTGCCTAGGTTGTGGGTTTGATCCCCAGTGCGGGGCGCATACGGGAAGTGACCGATCAATGTTTCTCTCTCACATCGATGTTTCTCTCTCTCCCTTCCTCTCTCTCCAAAAGGCAATTATAGAATGTCTTCGGGTGAGGATAAAAGAAATTTTTAAGAGGATATTACTCTCTGAACTTTCCCTTCCTTTGAATTGTTGCTTTTCCTTCTTTCATTTATTTAAGACTTATTTTTCCAGTAACTGCTCCATTCTAGATGCTGCTCAGCACAGGGATCTTCACTCTCTGGAGCTGAAGGCTGGGCTTTCCCCCAGCTTTTCCGCTGTCCAATATTTCACTAAATTAGTCATGCAGGCTACGTCGTCCGTGGGTTAGGAAGCCGCTAAGTTTCCAAGTCAGCTCTGTCCCTTACTAGGGGCTCGTCCTTGGGGAAGCTACTTAACCTCTCTGTGCTTAGTTTCTTCATCTGTAAAGGACGTACTCAATAAAGTGTGGTTAGGGTTTTTTAATTGTATTATGGTGATTTATATTTCTATTCCAGTCTTCCTGATACAGCAACTCCTGTGTTTTAAACTCATTCTGTAAATTATAAAGCAGTCTGTAAATATAAGGTGGTACCAGTACTTAAGGTAGGGTTTAAAATAGGTTTTCATGTAAAGTTTTATGTAAAAAAATGGAAAATATTTGTTTAGTACATACTATGTCTGAAGGACTGCACTGTGTGATATATGTAATATATATAATTTGTATTATACTGTATTACATATTGTATTATATATTTGTGTTATATATAATATATATAATATAAAGTGAAGCTTGTATGTACTATATATTTGTAATATATAATATGTAATACAAATATACATGTATTATATTTGATATTATATATATATATATAATTTGTTCCAGGTCAAAAAAGTTCAATGCCTTCTTTTATTGTGCAATTATCTAATTTAATATAAATAATATATATAAGTGAATGTTATGCTTCCATTTTATGAAGAAATAAAAAGAAGCAAATGAAGCTTAGGCATTAACTGAGTCAAGACAAGCCAGCAGATAAGTGACAGAACCAGGATATGACCTCAGGAATTTTGTCGCCAGAGGCTATGGTGACAGATGCTTTTCCTGGGTGATAGGAATGTAAGACAGGCCCAGGTAAGGCTGAAGAAAAGAAAAATAACACCGAACTGAAAAAACATTGATACTTGTAGGCAAAATGCTCCAGTTGGCAAACCCTTAATTTCATGTGGACGGTATTTTACATTCCAGTTTGGTATGCACATAATTCCCAATTGCAGAAGTTGACACTTAGAGCCAACTTTTAAAAGAATGCTTTGCCTAAAGTTCTTCATTTTTATAGTGTTTCTTTCTCGCCTGATAATAGAACCGGAACGGTACCATATTTGAAAATGCAGCAGTTGTATTAAAGTTTAAAGCCATCACTTGGAACAGGTAGCATTTATTTACATTCTGTAGCTGACACCTGGCCTGGGGGGTCTTAGCGATGGAAGACTAACAACACACAGGACTCTCCGGCCCTAACTTGGAGATCTTAGAGAGTTGTCAAATGCTATGTAAACAAGAACTGGCCCCTAAAACCAGTTCTAAAAACTGGCCAATTAGCTGTGCAAGCTAGTATGTGGTACAATTTAAGGAACTCGAAGATCACAAAACATGACTAATGAGCAGAATGTAATAAATTTTCACTCTTATTTTGGGTCTAATGCTGCCTAATCCATCAACTCTGTTTTGCTTGTTTCCTGCTACTGAACTAGAAAGGGGATGGTATAACATGAATTCTGTGGCCTGGCTGGGTAGCCCAGTTGGTCAGAGCATCATCCCAATACACCAGGTTTCTGGGTTTCATCCCCAGTGAGGGCACACACAAGTATCAACCAATGAATGTGTAAACAAGTGGGACAACAAATCTCTCTCTCTAATTAATGAAAAAATAATTCTACGATGTTGATACCATGCATTGCAAATATTAAATACTGCTGAAATAGAGGCATTACTCTTAAAAATCTTAAATGTACATGCTCTGTCAAGACTGCCTTGGGATGTAATTATTGATTTGCAAATTCAGTTTAGAAGAGAAGAGACTTTTTGAAACAGACAGTAAGCTGGAATCTGTCATAAAGCGGGAACTCTCAGTTCACCTGCCAACGTACAGCCGTGATCAAGGCCTGCTCGCTCGGGTTACAAGTAGCACGTTTTCAAATCCACCTTACCCAGACAGGAGAGAAACGGACATTCTGTGATAGCAGAATGGCCACCTACCCTACTCTGACCGCAAACTCATTCTTCAAATCCAGAATCAGCAGAATAAGGAAGACATACAAAATAGCCAAATGTTTGCCCAACCGCAGAAGCATACACTTCCCCAGTAATTGCAAATATTTAAAATGCAGTCCTGTGCCTCTCTCCCTCTCTCTCCTTCTCTCTCTCTCTCTGTACCAAACCAAGAGTCTGAATATGAATAGAACTATTCACATAGGCTGGTTTCCACCTAATATGGATTTTCCACGTTTCTTCTGCAACGTGCTCTATCTAAACACACAGGAGCCTCTGAGTTTTTCTCTAGGACTTGATCAGAGTCCACGTGTAAGTTCATGAATTTTATGTCAATTCACAGTTTCATATTCTCTATGGGGAATGCAAATCACCCCTGTATTTATAAAGTCGCAGAATTTGGAAGGGTGTGGCAGGGCCGGCAACTTCTCAAGCTCACTTGAATCAAGTGTCGTCGGCATTAAGGCAGGTAATTCAGGGCCCAGTAAGGAGAGTGAGGTCACCTGTGAAGGAAGTGGGCCTCAGGCACTAGAAATGGTCACGGACGGGGAATATGAGTGTGGTGCAGACAAGGACAGAGAGCACACAGACCCACTCCGGGATGTCCACGCGTGTGTGGTGGCACTCTTCAGTCGCCTCTTTTCAAAACAAGCAGGCACCCGCTCCAACGGAATCTGTCCTCAGTCCCTTCTAGTTCGGAGCAGATACCTGCTCTTCATTGCAGTTGCTCTTATTCTGGCCCTGGAGCCACAAGACATCTAGCAGAAATCTGTGTGCAGGGGCCCCGCACAGCTAAGGTGTCTAAATATTTCTTGGCATTGCTGTGCCATCACTTACGGAGCCATTAACCAGCCTGTGTGGCCAGCTGCTGTTCTGTGGCTGGTGCCACCCTGTGAGCGCGGGCGAACAGATGCGGCTGATCAGCGGTCCCCATTGTTTGTGTGTCGCTCAGGTTCCCTGAGACCTTACCGATGGCACCTGTTAAAGCTGCTTCTGCTAAGCTGGTCTGCATTTCGCTGGCTGGATTTAGACTTCCTGGATCCCTCACTGGATACATAGCGATTAGAAAGCGCAGGGTTTGGCAACCAGTGCCTTGGGGAGTATGCTGTGCATGGGTCCAAAGGAACACAATGTGTTCTTCATAACCCTGGGCGGGGAGCCCCGGGCTGGATCCCCGCGCTCCGGACACCAGAATGGGCTTGGCTATGGTCAGCTGTTTGTAGCAGCTGTTAAATGTAATTCCAAAGGATCCGCTTGAATGAAGTTGTCATTCCTGCAGTAATCTTTAATTTAGTAAAACACATAGCTGAGCAATGTTCATTTGAATGTTATTTCAGTTTTTAAAAAGTTTCCAGGGCCTGTATTTCCCACGTCGACAGCAGGTAAAAGTCACTGCTGAGCAATATAATGCTGGGCGATGGGGAAGACTAGGCACTATTGAAGTTAACCGCGGATGGGTAAACAGAGGCTCACAGACTGCTCTGCTACCGACTCTGCCTTCATCCTTACTAAATTCCAACTGCACCTCCTTCCAAGGAGCAATCCTTAATATATTCAAATAGCTGGGCAGAAAAAAAAAAAACATATGTAACACATTTCAGGTTTTAAACCCTTTGGGCAATAACTAGTTATTTGGGCAAATAAACAAAGGTGACCACAGATCAGTTTCTTCCTCCCTCCCTCCCTCCCTCCCCCTCCCTCCCTTCCACTCTTCCTTCCTTCCTCTTCTCATTTCCATCCATCACAACTTGCAGAGAAATCTGTTTCCAAGGCAGAAACGCCAGCCTGTCTCAGGCAGCTCTGCAGTTCTCGTGCGAACAACAGAGGGCACTGATGCTTCTAAGCTGGCCGCTGCGTAGCTCCTAGGGAAGAACCGCTCCTCTCCTGGCGGCTGGCCTCCCAGCGTGCCCACCTCCGGCCCACGCCCCAGCAGCAGTAGGCATTCTTTCTCTCCTAAGAGAGCTGCCTTTCTTCTGTCTCTATTAGTCCATATTCCACTTCCAGTTCTCAAGGCATTGCTTAAGAAAGCTGTTATTCAGTAATAGCGTGTGATCTTCTTTTAATATCTCCCGGCTTTTCTGATTATGAATAGCTGTTCTCAAAGCATTTCTCCTTACCTTACGGCTCGGCAATCTAACCCCATTTAAATGTCAGTCACTCAGAGACTGTTTTAGGTTGAGCAACTTGGCTTGAAAAAATGAAAGCGCCATCGGTGCTGACGGTTTACTGTAAATTTCAACAGCCTACTGTCCACGGTGTGGCTGCTACCAAACGTCACAAATGACCCACCGGCAGGCTGTGGGTCTCCACCTGTAGAGGAACATACTGTAGATACAGTTCTTTACTAAAAAGAGCTATTTACTTTTGTTTAAGCTCCAAGCTATAACAATTTAAACGCTTTCACTTGAATCAAATGAGATGCATCATCCATTTTCCTGATGCTTCCAGGAAGGAGGAAAAGCATTCACACGGAATGCCTGAGGAGGAGGCTCTGCACTTAACCATTTTCTCACCATAAAAGCAAAGGTCCCCTGATCAGAGAAGACTCATCATTTTACACCGAATGGTTCCTAAGAACATAAAATCTCATTTAGCATCCCAGTCTGCTGTCATCATCTACTCTTTCGAAATGCTTACCCATCTCCCTCATTGCTATTCAGAGACACAGATGTATTTGTCACCCAGGAGCTGGGGATCTTGCGTGCCGGGTTGAAAGTGTATCCAACGCCCAAGAGTGGACGGGCTATTCTTAGTCTCCTTACGCACCCAAGAGGAAATGGGGCAGCGTGCATCTCTAAAGCAAGCAAAATGCTTTGGAAACTCTGACTTCAGCGAGAGCTAGACAAGCAAGGCCATTGTCAAGTTAGAAAAGGCGCTGAAGTTGGGAACGATGGGAATTTTAGCTCCAGTGAAAGAGGTGAGGGTGAAATCTCAGAGGTTCTGGAATTACCGCCACGTTCTTTATGTCTAATTACTTCAAGTTTCGGTTCTGGAAATGAGAGAGATCCTGCCAATGTCTTTTGATGACTGTGATTTCTAGTGGAGAAGGCAGCTATGGACACGGGGTGGGGATGTTTAGCCCCAGCCCAGCTGTGCAAAGCCCTTCCCTTGATTCTCTCCTGTTCCTTGTATCCACCCTTAATCCTGCCCGTGCTTCCCTCCCTGCCTGAGCACCAGGGCCTGGGCGACACGAGGGGACCCTACAACAGCCGCTGCCTCTTCCTAGAGAAAGTCAAGAGAAAAGGCCTCCCGGCATCCCCTACCCCACGTCTCCGTGTACGAAACTGTCAGTGGGATTGTCTTTGTTAGCCGTGTGTTTTAGACTGTGCATTATATTAGGGGGGAGAGTACGAAACTGATGACCTTTTTTTTTTCCTTTTTGGAAGAAGCCGTCCCCATGCTGTGGCAGAGCTCCCTGACAGCCAGCCGCGCCTCTGATTAGACAGCTACTCCATAAATGACAAACCACCGGAGTCAGAGTCATTATGCAGAATGGGCTCGGCCATCTGGTCATCCACTCTCCACATGGTAAAGGCCATCATCTTTGCTCTGTGCCTTGGTGACTTCGAGGAGCCCTCGGCCACGGTGCAAGAAAACAGATATTCTCATTCCAAATGCACTTGGCCTTTTAACCCTAGAGTGTCCGGCACTTGGGAAGGCCCTGATTCCCATTTAACAGATGGTGAAACTGAGGGAGAAAAGTGTTACATGTTTTGTTTACAGATAGCTTTTAAAAATCAGGTTAAAAAACTAAGAACACAAGATGGGCTCTTGGCTTCAGTAACACGAGAACAAGCAGTCCTCCCTTTCCCCGCTTGCTCTCTGTATAAGAAATTCCAGCTATATTTCATTTCCATTTTCTGAAAGGTTCTATCAACGGAAGTCACGGGTATATGAGACACGAGAGAACAGATTTCTTATTGAACAGGCTGGCACTTTGCAACAATTCATCCCAGCTGCCTCTAGGGAAAAATAATAAAAGATTTTTAGCAAAGCTGATAAAATGCCAGGTAGGAACTAATTCTTTACTTTTATGTATGCTTCCTTCCCGAAGCAAACAGGAGAAACACACCTCTCTTTGCCTCTGGCAAGCACTTCAGGACACACGCCAGAGGTCCTGTCCTTGTTGGAAACTGCTGCTGGGCATGACGATGAAAATGGGCCAACTCACAGGACGGCTTAGCCCAGCGGGAGTGGGTAGGGTGGGAATTACTAATTAATCTAGACCCTCACATTCCTTCCTTTATGGATGCCTTTTATATGTCACAGTATTTCAGAAGCACAATGGCACGGTGATCAAGAGAATGGATTCTGGAACTCATGCCAGGGCCCCATGTATGCCTCTTCTCGGCGGTCTGGCTCTGGGCGAGTTATTTAACATGGACGCACTTCAGTCTGTTGTCCTATAAAACGAGTGTGCCATCCCAACTGTGCCACTGGGTTGCTGGGAGAATGAACAGAGTGAAAGTGTTATGTCACGGAGAAGGAGCTGCTCCAATGGAAATCCGGTGCTACATTCTCACTAAATTGTATTTGCATCTGCAGGTTGCAAAGAAAATAAAGGTAAGAGTAAAAGCAAGAGGTCGGTTTAATACCAGGATGATATCTCCCTTCTACTATCAAAAGCAGTATGTTGGACTTTGCTGTCTTCATAACCTACAGGCATGATCAACGAGCATGAGCAAATGGTAATTGAAGGCAGAGGACCGCACGGGCACCCCCACACCCCCCTCCACACTCCACAGCACCATTAGAAGTCCCTGAGCATACATAAACTGGTTATCGTATTAAGCATTTAAGAGTGTATACTGGCACTTACAGATATGCTTGCTTCTTTGCAAAGATGCGTCAATTCAATTGGATGCTTTCAATTAATGCTTAGAGACCTATTTGCCTGGTCTATAATATCAGACTCTTTTCATTATCAGAGAAGGTTGGTATAGATGAGGCATGGCAAAAGAAAACCATCAGAGGGTATAGTAAAAGTCTATAGCAATTATTACCGACACCCTTCTTTAAGAAAAAGCAAAAGGAAGTACCAGTAGAGGAATTTAACAAGCTCATACTACTACTGCTTATAGATTTCCTTTCTTCTTAACCCTAAGTTCCATTAAAACATTAATTCCAGGGGCACATTTGGGCTTTCTGCATATTTTAGAAACCACGTGCAAATACATGACAGTACATTTATACTTATATTCACATCTGTAGTCTTTTAACATCATCTGTAGGTATAATCTAAATAAACTTAAACCGCTGATAATTTTCTAGCTGAAAAACAAAGGCTCTTAGGAGATATTAAAGGTGATGTCTCATGCCTTCCCATCAGAACGTAAGAAAGCCCGTTTTCACATAGCGCAGGCGGGAGGGGGCGGGCAGTGGGGAGGGAGAAGCTGTGCGTCGATCGTCTGCCTGCGTTTTCCTCCGCACAGGAATAAAATCAGGCCCCAGGGGTGTCGCACGCAACGTAAAGCTGGGTCTCCGGGGCCTGCGTCGCTCAGCCGTGATGCCGCTCGGGGTTCCGGGCTCCGTGTGGCACCCGCTTAGCCTTCCATTGTCACTCGCAGGCCTGTAGTCGGAAACCATGCCGGCTTTACGGCCACTTTTTTTCTTCCCAAACCATCGAGCTTTCAAAAGTCACTTAATGGGAAGCAGCTACACATTTTCAAAGAGAAGGGGGGAAAATGCCTTCCTTCCAAATATTCTGAAACACAGGCCAAGAATGAATGTGACCTTGACATAGCCTATTCCTTTACAAGGGGTCCAGGCCCTCGAGAACCCCAAAACTTCCCCCGGGGGCTCGTGGCCACGGGTGGGAACTCGAGCATACACAGATTCACGCAGGGTAGTTCTACCTTGGGATTCCCTTACAAAAGGACACAGCCCACACTTTTGAGTCCAGTATCTGAAAACACTCCCTAGAACATTTCAATTGTGTTTGTCCCTTGCAAAGGTGACAGTCAGCTTTCATTGTTTAATGTCCTTTGGGGGCATCTTTTCTCCTGCTCTCTTAGTTCAAGTTTACCAACAATAAAAAAAAATCATCCCCTGAACTCTATACAGGGCTAGAGAATTTGGCCTAACCTATCTCCGTGATTATCCAGAGATAATCGATCAGACTCTCGGCTTTATTTGGATACTCGTTCAACCCCTAACTTAGAATTCGATTCCTTCTCATCGAAGTTGGTAGAGCCAGGGAAAAAGAGAAGGAAGTCCCGTGTAGCCATTTCTGCCACAGTCAGATCAGGAGGTGGGGACGGGACGTGGTGGGGAACTTGGAACGGAAGGGCGCACGGGAACTTTCTCAGTGATTTGTGGATTTCACTCTCAAATGTTCCTTTCCGATTTCAGCACCATTATAATGGATAATTGAGAACCGACTACACAGATGGGAAAAGCATCCATCCATTCATTCAACAAATAATTCAAGGCGCTGACAAGGACATCAAAGCAGCTAACATGTAACCAGGGCTCCTTAAAGAGGCAGACTATGACAGAATATGGAGGAAGGCCAGTAAATCTTCTTTGTTTATCTATTTCAGGTATTCTGTGCCCATATTTACAAAAAACGGTGAAGAGAAGGGGGCTTTTCTGGACTTCAAAGAAATTCATGTCCTTATCTCTTCTATTTTTGAGATAAAATATTCTTAATAAAATTGGACTTTATTTTTTTCAAAGAAGAAAATTGATAAGTTTAGGATGTTTTGTAACTTTCTAAATTATGCTTTTTTTAAAAAAATTAAATCTCAGAGAGGTTGCGCGTGAATGACTTGTCTTCAAAGCAGAAAATAATTTTGGGGATCAAGTCATGTTTGCCTTTATTCCATCAAGACCAGAACCCTGAATCTTAGAAACCCCAAACTCATAGAAAGCACATATTTTATGAAAAGGGAGCATGTAATTAAATAAATGACTAAATCAATTGTCAAAGTGACTTCATCTGCATCTTTTATACAGGATTTCTTACCCTGAACTCTTGATTATACATGCATATCTCTCTCCATATGTAGATATATCTACATATATCTATGTATATGTTTATTATATAGAACAGCATATTATACTATTGTTGGTGAAAAGCAAATTCATTTGTAGCCATATTTACCTCACTCAGTTCCCACAGATCAGGGAGGAATGACCTTTAACTCAGCCAACGCTGTCCATCACCCAGCGCTGTCCATCACCCAACGTATATTCTCCAAATTCAGCAGATTTTCAGAGCACATACTGAACAGATGTTTATAGCACTGAATCCCCTCTCTTTAGTGTAAATGACCAGTGGCCCAGACAGCAAGAAGCAGGACGCAATTTTATGCTCTGGATTTACTTTGCAACATATAATGTTTGAAAAGCCTTTCAACTTCTCATGTGCCGGGGGGCTACTTGCATCTGCTAATCTCCGGGATTCTAGAGCACTTGCCCGGTGGATGCTGGGGCCCTGAGAGTAGCGAATCAGAGACATCTCCTGACTCTGTCCCCCACTGCAGGTTGTAAGGGATCCAAGAAGACACACTTGCCCCAGAAACCTGAAGAGGCTCAGATCCCTGAGGAAGGTGTGTTGCCAACTCTGATACACTCCTGATGAACCTCGCTTTTTGCTGCCAGATCTTAAGGAAGACCATGCACTTTAATTTTCTATCTGAAAAATACATGGCGTATCTGCTTTCTTGAATTTACAGGTGTATGTGGGCGTAGACGCAATAAAATGCAAAGCTCTAACACTTCACAAAATCCATTCTCCCCCAACCCCATCAACACAGAAGTACTAAAACAGTGATATATACATAGGGTTTTCCTCTGTGTTCTAGGATAGAAAAATGGTATGTTAAGGTAGGCAGGCTCAAAAATTCCAGAAATAGGCCCTTTCTTGTTACCAGAATAAAAGAATGATTTGGAGTGGGGGATTAGAGGTTATTTTAACCAGCCAAACATTCCTAGTCATTTATCTGCATATCGCCACAACCTGGACCCAGCAGGAGCTTGAACAAGAAGAATCTGTACTTATCGGAATCAAGAAAATCAGGTTCTTCCTCCCTGAGAGCTATCGCTCTCAGAATTGGTCTTGATAAAGCCTCCCCTCTCCACCCCAAGGAAATGAGAGAGAGAGAGAGAGAGAGAGAGAGAGAGAGAGAGAGAGAGAGAGAGAAACTCCTTTTACATACTTTAAAGGGGATGGGGCAAGAGAGGGGAAATATGGGTAAGATTTCCAAAGCCAGGAAACTGGCAACTATCTACACAGGCCAGTATTTATTCCAAGAAATTAAAGAATGAAATAAAGACAACGGAAACAACAAAGTTAAAAAGAATGCTCACCGTGTGCTACCTTGGCTTTAAGTGCGCAGAACAGTTTTCCCAAAGCCTTCCCCTCCCCCCGTCCCCATAAAGGTGTGGCCACGGGTCCCTGAACTTTTACCTAAAGGTTGTCATTGCAACTTGGTGGGCTGCTCTGCTCCAAAACAACTCGATAATTCAAACTGTAAATCTTTATCCTAAGGGTTTCCTTCTCCTGAGCAGTAATTCTCTCTGCTCTGGTAGGGAGAAGAATGATTTGTTTTTTAGTTGCTGGTTATTTATAAGATATCTACTCTAGATTAGTCCCGCTTGAGTGGCACCCTAAATGGCTCGTTCCCAGCCATGCTCTCCTCCTGATGGGAGGCTGACAACCTCTCCTTAGCCTGTCTTTCAAGGCACACGATGGAGTGTAAAACTGTGGTGAGAAGCCCGTGTTTCAAAACAACCCATCTCTATAATAAGCACTTAAAAACACTTTTCATTAATATATTTCTTTGTGTATAAAACAAAAGCTTAATGCTGCAACATGGCCTTTGACAATTTAAAAAAAAAAACAAAACACTATTGCAATTTTTAGCTGGACCAAAATGATGAACATGCAAGGCAGGCTTGCTTGGGATGTGGTTACCCACATGCCATCTCTCCATGCTGGTGCATGCTGGGTTGTTTTCAACCAAAATACTGAGGGTTCAACAAAAATCCAGAGGCGAAGCCAGAATGAGGAAACAGAGAACCCCCCCAACCTTTCTATCTCAGGCATTAGCAAACACCTTTGGTCTGGAGAGATAGCCCCGTCTCATCCTTATCTGAATTTGCAATTAAGACTTCAGAGCTGCAGTGCACGGTTCTGCCCTCTCAGGTTTAAATGACTGAACCCAAATCAAATCAGGATTCAAATATACTGAAAAGGAAATGTCTAACGTCTCACTGAACTAAGAGATAGCAGTGGTTCTAAAGCAGCTGATGCTTCGTGCCCGCTTCAGGCTGCCGGAGAACCAGGGGTAGGAAAAATGAGTAAACAAACAGCTTCAGAGGAAAAGAAAGGAAGGAGGAAGGATGACAAGAAGAAGGGAGGGAGGGGGAAAGGAGGGAGGAAAGAAAGAAATCCCCCTCGGAAAACTTGCCATGAAGTTATGATGGCTCAATTCCTTAATATAAATAAAAAAAGCAATCAAACTCCCACTGATTCTCCACTGCCTTCCCCCTCCCAACGTCCATGGGCTTTGAATCGGAGCCTCACTCAGTCCCATCAACTGTCACCCCCAACAGAACACGGCGAGAGCCTCAGAATGAAGCACTTATGAGTTTTCGTTTTCAATCTCTGGTGGGCTTCTCTCAGTTTATCGCAAATGAACAATCCTGTTGGAAGGGCCTCCGTCTGTTTAATGTCATTAGCGATTGTTTCATAAAACAAACAGCCGCCCCGGCATCGGGCTGCAGTTAATCTGCCATCTCAATGTGGCGGCACTCGGGGAGCCCGCAGACCAGACGGGTTTGTTCTCACCAGCGCGGGTCTCTTAATCTATCGCAAGTCCAGGCGCTTATCTCTCTGCTCAGTTCAGGGATTTCTTTGTCCACACACTCAACCAAACCCAGTTCACGTGGGGCGTCCAGAATTGTTCCTTTTATTCCCCAGGCAAATTTTTTTTAAAGCGACTCCAAGTCTACAGTATATTTATTTATTGGCTGCACGATATTACAAATATTTTCCCAATACTGACAAAGTCAGATTCTTTTTCAGGTCGGCGCCTAACAGCCAGCCTCCTAATCAGTGAGTTTAGGGGCCCCAATAAAAGGCTAAAGTGAGAACGAAAATGTATTTACAGACCCGAGAAAGATGGGTACTTGGAAATTCAAAGACTTAAGGGGTTATATACTACCAGAAGGGTCTAATCATCTCCATACTTCAGGATTATTATTACTAATATTATTAATATCATCTTAACAATTATTTAGTATGTATTCTGGCCCAGGCGTGGTCCTAAGATTCACAGGATATTAATTTTTTTCACTGACTCAGCCAAATAACCCCTCAGAGGGTAATCTCCCCATGTTCACATAAAGTAACTGAGGCTTAAAGGGGTGAAGAAATTCATCAAAGGTCACACTGCCCGTGCCGAGTGGGCCGATCATTTCAAACAAGGTCTACCTGGCTTTAAAGCTTCTATGTCCCTGGTCACGAGGTCCCATTAAAACTGGTCATCGGGCCAGTTTGAAAGTGCGTGTCTCTAACGATCGCTTACGCTGGCGTCGCTGGGAGGGTTCTAACGTACACATTTCTGTGCTCCTGACAGACAAGGCTTCCTGTTTTTATTGTGTGTGGAAAATATTGCCCTGATTCTAGGCTAGAGCTTAGTACCCCACAAACTGCCCAGGTTCCTTCCCAGAGGGGCCTTGGCCAAGTCAACTTCATCTCCACAGGTGACGACTTTCCCATACCTGTGCCTGCCCCCCAGGACCCTCAGTGACCCCACCACTGGCAACTCGGATGGGTCCGCACCCCTCCGGCACTTAAACCCTGCCTGCCCTTTCGTTGCCTTCTTCTTCCATGTTTAAAACCCTTTTGTTGGGCCCTGGCTGGTGTAGCTTAGTGGATTAAGCGCGGGCCTGTGAACCAAGAGATCACGGTTCGATTTCCAGTCGGGGCACATGCCTGGGTTGCAGGCCAGTTCCCAGCAGGGAATGCACAGGAAGCAACCATACATTGATATTTCTCTCCCCCTCTCCTTCCCTTCCCCTCTGAAGATAAATAAATAAAATCTTTAAAAAAAAAAACAAACCCTTTTGTTGGAAAGCCAGTCCCACAGTAAAGTGAAAAGATACTACAAGGCGGACATCAAAGCACGAAGACGTAGTCGTCGAGTCAGCGAACACCGTGAGGCGCTTTTATATCCCAAGCACTAGGCCAGGCACCGGGCACACCAATTTCCGCTCGCTCCAATCATTCGTTAAAGGAAACCCAAGGTCAAGCCTCACTCGCATCCCTTCTGGAATTAGTTGCAGCTCCTCAGAGGGGACAAGCGTTTTGATTCCAAACATGTACACATCCAGTGCCCTCAGCCCAGTACTTCATCGCCCACCTCTTCCCTTGGCTAATCCCTGTCACTTCTTCAGGGACATGTCCCCATTCATTGTATCCCTACTGAGGGTCAGTGTCTTTCCAAGAGGTTTTCATAGCATCCAAGGGTTTCTCATGCACAGAACTTCCGGCCTGTGCACGTCCCCCGTGAGACCATGAGCACCACAGACACGGGTGCAGGTCTAGCGTGCTCACGGCTGCCGCCTTTGCAGCGTGAAGGACAATGCCTGATGGTCAATGAATACTGCCTGAGTGGATGGAAGGAAGGAAGGAAGGAAGGAAGGAAGGAAGGATGGAAGGAAGGAAGTCTATCTTAAAGTAAATTATTTTATTCTTATAACCAGGCCATCATAGCTCAAATCCTTGTAGAATGGGAATACTGGCTATTCGTACATGCATGCACACATCCTCTCAGAGAGTCCATCAGGAGGAAGGCAGTGAACTGACATGCATGGCCTGAGATGTTACTGGGCTAAAATTAGAATTAACAGTAAATACAAGCCATTCTGGATGGAGTTTAAAACTTCTCGGAGACAGCAATGGCGGACTTCAGTAGAGGGGTAGAGGAATCAGAAGACAGAGGGTGTGTATACTTTTTTGTGTTTTGCGGTTTTGAAAAAAGACATTGCTATTTTATCATGATGCGGTGATTCAGCTGGATAAACATCACTGGGCGTCAGCGTATGGGACAGGCATGATAGGGTCGTGAGGTGGTTAAAAGGCGATTAAAACATTCAATATTCGAACAGGGTAGGAGAGGAGGAATAAAGACCAAGGCAAAAACAGGACAAACACAGAGAATTTTCCCTGAAGGGCTATTAGTATCTCATCTGTTCACTCTTCTTTGCTCACCAGCCCACCACGTCCCCACCCAAAACCCACCCTAACCTCCTGCTGGGAAAGACCTGCATAAAGCCCAGAAGAGGGAAAAAAGATTTAGAGAGTGAGCGCCACCATGCATACATTTATTTTCTACCAATACCTGGCATTTCCCTTTTGCAAACTGCCCCTTTCAGGGTCAGCTCTAAGCAAAACGATTATTGATGTATAGAGTGAGTGCACTGGTTTTCAGAACCAAACACAATTTTAAGGGGCAAATTTTCCTAATGGAAACCGAGAAAAACAATGAAAAATTTTACAAATAATCCATTTCCTGATTTAGAGGAAATGTTTGTTGAGCGAATGAACGATCCACAACTTTCCCCTCACTGTAAATATTTACCCTTCGAATCTGTGGAGCAGAGTGGCTACAACTAGCCACGTGGGCTGACTTGGAGGGTTTGCTGCATTCTCCCTGCCCGTACCAGCGCCTGCTAGCTAGAGAAAACAACACTACAAAGTAACAGTAACACCAAAGTACTTTGAAAAGAAGCACAATTGACTTCTCACCTGCATTTTCAAGCCCTGAAAAGAACGAGCTTTCTGAAATAGGCTTACAGGTGAGCACAACTGGAACTACCTAGTACTTGTCAAGTAAAGGAAAGGAAAAGAAAAGCAGCTGAGCTCACTTCCAGATCCTTTCTCTTTGTGAAGTGGTAGGCAACCGGGTACCTGGCCTGAGGTGTACTGACCGGAGGTTGGACCTGGCCAGCTCCCTGCGCTTCGTCCTGTTTTAGGGCATGGGTTTCCTGGTTCACAGCCCAAAGGCGTCTGTCTCGCTCTCCAGTTGTGTGACTCTCACTGACAGTAATAATGACATCTTGTAGTGGCTATTAACAAGGACAGTGATAATATCAGCCCCCTGCTGAGTGCTTCAGACCCACTCTTTTATGAATGCTCACCAGGATGGGTGTAATGATGTTAAATGCCCTTTTTCCTACAGATAAAAAAAGGGGGCTTAGAGAGCTGCGTCTTGGCACAAGGTCATGAGCAAGTAAGAACAAGTGCCCCCTAGGAAGTGAGCAGAGCAAGGAGAACTTCTAGGATTCTTAACCCTACAAACTTGGCCCAATCCCGGAGCTCAAGATGATTTCTCAAAGTGGATACTGAGTGACAGTAATAGGATGTAAAAGTACCCCGCCACACGCAGATCTCTGGGTTATGACTGGAGTAAAGTTACCTGGATTGTAAATGTCTGACAGCCCATGTGGCAAGCATTTAATGCATGCTTTTTGGGGTAAACTCACAAATTACCTAAGAACACCAACTCCTATAGAAATGGGTTTCCCAGCTCCATTCGCATCATTTATAGGCTAAAAAAAAGTGATTAAAAGGAAAGGCAAAATTAATGAAGGCGAGAAAGAGGGGCAATTCTATTGGGAACCATTTATATAGAGAAACAGCATTTACGGGAGAAAATCAGCTGGGCTCATTTTCCACATCTTTTCAGCCTGGTCCCCTTTCTAAATGAACTAAACACGCTTTCATATAATTCCTCATAAAACATCGGCTAGTGTGAATCTTTTCTGGCCGTAACATGTTTTGGCCGATTATGAGGCCCCTTCAGGAAGTACTACAGTTTTCAATAAATCACTAAGGAAAACAATCTTTAATATTGGGGCGTGGGGGAAGGGTCCTTGCTCCCATGCACAACAGTTATGCTGACTTTGAATACTTTTTCACACATCGAATTTCAGTTCGCATTATTGACCAATCAGGGTTAGTGCAGGACGAGTAGGAAACAGAACGAGCGTGGGCAAGAAAAAGGGAGGACGGTGAGAGAGGAACCTGCAGATACATCTCCAGAGAGAATACTGGCTACAAAATCCATGTAGGCCTAGCGTTTTTGGCCAATAAAAATCGAGTAGTCCTGCCCCTTGTGTTGCGAGACTAAGTTCAATTCTCTTTTTTCAATTTGTAGTTGTGTTTAAAATAGCTCCAGCACCGAGTTAGTAGCGTTTCAGCGTGCGTGGGTGGTAACGCATCACCAGCAGAACAAAGGTCTGGGATCCCAGCCCTTTGGACTGATCTCAGTCACCAGCTCTGAGCATCCTATTCGAGGTTCACTGGTTTGTCACCTATGAAATAAGAATAATGACGCCTTGTATAGATTTGTGACTATACACTATCACAAATGGAAGAACCTAGGGGAGCACTCAGCACCCGGGAGGTATTCAATGTGTTACAGTCTTGTAGACAACTCTGAAAAAATTAAAATTCAAAACAGATTGAAATCACTGCTAAGACAGTTTAAAGCAATGCCTTGTAAGCATGGGACCGCCCTAGTTACCAGAGCCGCCCGGGCTCTTGTTAAACATGGATACTTCTGGGTCCCGTGCAGACCCACGGAGAAGGGTCCCTAGGGCTTGGACCCAAGAATCCGCATTTTCAGCAAACTCGCTGATTTTTTTCTCCTGTTCATGAGGGTTTGAGAATCTGTACTGGGAAGAAAGAGGAAATGTATCCATAAGGGATTCAAAGAAAACAGTTGGCACATTCAACCTGGGGTATTTCCAGAAGAGTTTACTTGTAGAGGGACAGATTGTAAGAGGACTAATTACAGTATGTAGGGGACCCACAAGAAATAAGGCAGGAACCCAGGGTGAGGCACCGCGGAGCTTTTACCACCTGAGGCCCGAACGGTGGGTGCAGAAGGAGGAAGATGGAGAGCTGTGTGGAGGAGCCTTCCTTTCAAGAAGCAGCAACCTTGGACTGAGGAACACAGCCAGGACACGGCTGAAGGGGTGGGTGACTTGGAGAGTGAGTATTCTATCCTCACATTTCTAGCTCTCTTCACTCTCCCGCTGAGGCTTGCATTGGCTGGAACCAACGGGAAGCCAGAGACCCCAGGAAACCCTCTTGATCTGGGCAACAGAGGCCAAGTGGAAAGGTTGGAGGTTGGTCTGGAGGAGCAGGGAGAAGATACTGGCATGGAAACGAGAGGGAGTCGGGCTGGAAAGACTTCGCAAGTGAGACAGCTCGACAAGGTTAACACCACTATAAGGATAATAATAGCTGGATTTGCTGAAGTTTTCCTACGTGTTACTGTTCTAAGGACTTCGTGTGTGAAGTTTCACCCTCGCTGCAGTCTCTCGGCAGGCCCTATCATCCTCCCTATTATAGGTGAGGGACCTTTGACATGGACAGGTTAACTCACCTGCCTCCGGTTACAACTAGTTAAGAGAAAGCTGAGTTTAACCGAGGCAAGCTGCCCCCGGCTCGATTGCTCTACTGTCTGAAAAGCAGAGGGAAACGGGGTCCCAAGCTGAGATGAAAACAAATGAACACGAGTGTGAGGAAAATAAGAAGACGGTGCTGTGATCAGACCCAAAGGGATCTGGAGAGAGCCTTCCACACCGTCCCTTGGAGTCGCTCTTGTTCACACAGGCGGTGGGAGCCAGGGGCCGCACAATGCTTTGGAATAGGCTGTTCCTACAACCTGGCACCCCGCTGACCTGGGCTGGAGCTGAGAGCAACATGCTGCAGTGGAAGACAGCTTTATTGTCACTCACCGGTGGAGTAGCACGGGCCCCTGGCTCTTTGTCACCTTTCCTTTCTTGCTCCTGATATAAAAAGTTACATCAGGAGCAACAGACACGCAAACGCAAAACGTCTCAAGGCAGTGGAGGTAAAAATAGAATGCCGTAGTCAAGCAAGGCAATCTTCGTCACAAATCTCGCAAAGCAACCCTGCTGGGTTTGATCTCTTCTCTCGGTGTACTTGTCCTCGCAGAGGGCACTCATGCGGAAAACTGTCACAAGAGAACCCGGTCCCTGGGATGCTGTTGGTGTGATGTCTCTCTCTCTTTTTTTGCTCAATCAATTCACAGCCCATCACACACAAAGACAAAGAGAACGATGTTTCCCATAGGGTACCTGAGTTTACAGCCGCTCCTGCTGGGGCTCCGGAGGTACCAGGATGCAAAAAGATGGTTGTATGGAGGGAATTCCGTGGAGAGGGAGATGGACACAGTGAACGAAAAGCAATCCTGACTTTTCCCTCCCATTCCTTCCATCTCTTCCTCTCAACCTCACAACACCAGTTCAAAACTGGGGATACTGAGACTGAAAAAAGTACTGAGGAAAATATTCATTCGTTTGCTGGAGAACTTTCTTTCCCAACGCCATATGAACTGCTTGGGACAGGCACACATTCCATGGGTCTCATGCTAAAACACGTGGTCACCTTGAAAATCTTTGCCCCATGCACGCAGTACGGAAAGTAGTATGATATTTGATGGCATGATAATAGCTGCTCCCATTCAATAGCAAGAAGAAATTCATAATTTATCCCAGAAGGTACACCATGTGCACTGACCCATTTTCAGCATTTATATAACAAGAGAAGCAGAGTTCCCTTCGAAGCTTCTGACAAATCCCCCCAATCGCTCTTGGGTCAGACAGGACCCCGACTAAATGCCTCCGGCTGCTAGTGGATGTGGCCTTTGCTGTCCATCATTCAGTTGGCGTTGATGCATGTACTTGATTGTGGCCATTACAGAACCTCTTTTCTGACCTAAACCAAGTTCTCTTTCCCTACAAATAAAACTTGATGAACCTCGACTCACTGATAATCACTGGCTTTAAGAACCAGAAGGGATCTTCAAATCATATAATCCCACTCCTGGCTCTAACAGATGACGGAGGACCAGCCGAGGGATGGCCACTTGTCTAAGGTCATAAGAAGCCGAGAACATGACTCAAATTGTTTTTTGATTCATCTCATCACGGTGACTCAGCAAACTATCCCACACGAACAAGGTTTTCCTTTCTTTCCTTGTTCCTTATATTTTTAAAGTCACATTGACTTCTAAAAAAAAAAAAAAGGAAAGAGAAGAACACACAAAAGAGTGGGCCCTAGCCAACATTTCAAAGATAGTATTTCTGAAAAAGGAAGGCATAAAAAAGGGGGGAGGAATTTTCGAGCCCAATGTGTGAAATGCCACCCAGCTAGGTTAATCATAATCCAATCACACGCAATGTTTATCATGGGTTATGGCAACAATGACTTTAAAGCTATTTGAATAACACGATACTGGGTTTTTGTCAGCTAGAGCTCCACGATGTCTGCAATTTTCAATCTATCTCATGGTGGAGAAATACAAGCAATCACTCAGCCTTTGATCGCTACTAGCACAGTTTGCTTAAACAGATACATAACATATACATTGCTGAGCAGATAGCCGAGGACCTTGAAAGCAGTCACATGCCCGTGGCTGTGTGAATGTCTAAATGGCATGGGAGTCTTTCACGTGTTTTGCTTCTTCAGACCAATTTTCTCATTCTGGTTGCTTATATTTATTCCGGGCTTCAAAAATTAAGGATGCATTTTGATCCTGGGCCAAGACTGGCAGGGAGAGGGTGGCCCTATTAAAAAAAGAACCGATTAGAATGTCAGTTGGCTTTGTTCACAGAACAGTATTCCCATTAGAGGACCGTGAACCATCGGGTAGCTGTGCTTGAGATTATTGGCTAGAATAAAATGTTAAAAGTAAGGTAAAAAGTCAACAAAGCCTTTGCACCTACCCAAATTGTTGGTATACTTCACGATTGTCGGTGGCCCGTGTTGGGCTTGGTATTTAACATAGATCATCTCTAATCCTCACAAAAGTCCTGTATCAAAAGAATTAGAAGCCACGTTCCAGCTGAGGAAATAGCTCAGAACTGTGTTCAGAGCAGAGCAAAGCCATACAGCTAACAACGGCAGAACCTACACCCAATTCAGGATCGTCTTGCTCCAAAGTGCAGGCCCTCTCCTTGAACTATGCTACCCTGCTACAGCGTATAAAAGACCCATGCACCGTTGCAGAGGGTGGGTTTAAAACAACTTCAGGTGGGCAAGCTATGCTACAATGTCTTGATAATAATCTGTAATATCTTAGTACTGGTTTTGTAAAAAATAACTTCTTTGGAGAGAGGAGGAGTCACTTTTATTCATCGACTGCCGATCACTCTCCTATGAGGTATGGGTTATGTAAATTAGCTCAGCACACAGTAAGCCCAGGGTCAGCGAAGTTACTGTCTTGTCTAGCATCACACTCTGCAGAGAACAGAAGCCAAGACTGAAATCCCACCATGTCTGGTTTCGAATCTAGGCTGTTAATGACTGTATTTTAAGCTTCAAAAATCTAGCATTAAAATAGAACCAACTTATTATAAACCACATTTTTACCAGAAAAGCCTTCAACAGATGCCTAATATATGCTGTTGATATCAGCAGCATGAAGTAGATGCTTTGGGAAATGAAGAGAGAAAAAAAGAAAGATTAAAACATTGCCTCCTGATCTCAGAATACTTGAAAATCAGTAGGAGAATGGAAAAAAGTGATAAAACTCATAAGGGCAGGACGCATTCAGTTAGTGTCCCAAAATGAGAATGAAGAGAGTGCAGTTCCATTTCAGACGAAAGAGTCCTTCTGAACGGAGTGATCAAGGTAGCTTCCCGAGGGTGTCCTGCGGAGCAGTCCTTGAATAGTGCATTTCGACCACACATTCCAGGTTGATAGAATGGCGTAGGCCACCATGGGTAAGAGCGAAGGAGTAATTGGGCCCAAACAGCTCAAGTATGTTGTCTTGGTAGGAAAACAGCACAGGATGACACCGGAAAGTTCGTCTGTGGCCGTCGAAAGTCTAAACTTCCTGCCAAAAAAATATGGTCATCGTTGTCGGTCTTGGGGAGCTTTAGAAGCTATTATAGCTAGGAAAGGAACAACCTAGCATATATACGAAGCAGCCACGTGTACGCTGGCCTAGGGTGTTTAAGTGTTATCCAAGAGATCAGTTATGAGACTTCTGCAGTGGAGTAAGCGTGGATGCTAACCACAGCTCTGCGTGGGAATGCAGACTGGCGGTGGACGTGGGAAGAAGTAACAATACCAGGAAGCAAGGCCGAAGATACACCGCCAGGAACTTCCGAATGACAAGAAACGGAGGTACAGAGTCCGACGTGTTGCCTTTGAAATGCTGAAGAGTCATCTGCGCTGAGGTTTCTGGGAGACATTTACAAACATGGAAATTGAGCAGAGAGATGAGTTGGCTTAGAAATTACGATTTCGTGTTTACCCTGCACATAACTGGTGGGTAGACGAGTCATAATGAAAGAGAATAGAGAAATAACAGAGGAAAATAAACTCACGAGGAGCCTACTTTTACAAAGCAGGGAAAAAGAGACAGAGCTACTCACCAAGGAAAACGGAGAAGGAATTAGGGCCAAAGAGCAAAGGGGAGCCAGGCGAGAGGGTGAGAGGGTACGAATGCCATGAAATGCTGCAGGTACGAAGAGGATGAGGAATGACAAATGAGGCGCCCAGGGTCCCCCAGGGTGGCACCAGGAAAACGGGTCTTTCAGGAGGCTGGCAGCTGGCGGCCAAGGTGCAAACCCCTCTGCGGAAGGAGACAGACGGACCCAGCTCACGAATGTGGCCGGGTCTGGATGGTTTAATTTTTGATTGAGCACATGGAGGACCTGAGCATGGAAGAGGGAGTGGCCAGAAGGCTAGTTTCATGATCCCGGATGCTTCTGCACTAATTAGCATTTACTCATGCTTTACCCCACAAAGGTGTGCACCTCTGCACCAGCACACAGGTCAAGCAAGTGCCAAGGTCCTTCAGCATGGAAGACAGATCGGCCATCGCCTCTTGCTCCCACATATGATCATCTCAGATCATAGCTGAAGGCCAATATTTCTCTCATCGATTACATTTCTGCAACTATAGATTTTTCAAGCACTTACAGTTTTAGAAAAATTAACGGAAAAAAGGAGCAAGTAAGAAAAGCAATAAATAACAATAGGTAGATATGTCAACTATAAAGTACACAATACCTTACAGGTATTATCTCATTTAACCTCTAAAAACCAAATTTTGACTAATGAATCCTTGTTTTATTTTTACATTGCATTGTATACACAACTGCGCAATAATTCCTGCCTTTTCTTAGAAAGCTGGTAATAGATTCTCCGTCAAGGACCTGATGTAGAGACCTGTTCATTCACCCATGCACCCATCCATTCCCCCACCGACTCTTTCATTCATTTTTTCATTCATCTATTCACCAGTGACGCCTTCTCTACACCTGGTAATGGATAAGACAAAAACCTCAGCCCTAATTTATTGTACTCTTTGTGACAAATCATATATATATTTTTTTCAAATAACCACCCCTCTATTTCAATTAGTGGGAATTTTTTAAAGGGCAGATCAATAAAAGAAGAAAAAGATACTTGCCTTTTACATTAATTTTACTCATCTAATAAAGATGCTCAATAGTTCTTTCACATAAAAACACATATGCTTATAGCAGTATGAAAAAATTCAATTGGAAAATTTAAATTAGGCACATTTCTAATTTAATGCCTTATTATCTTCGCCATAGCATGTGCATACAGTTATCTAATAAGCAAAATGTGTAGAACAAGGGAGAAGAGCCCTGCCCTCAGGGAATTTATAATATATTCTAATGTATTCTAATGGTGTGTGAAATATACATCTAAAGTCAGAATTTGTCAAAATTTCTTAACTGGAAGATGCTGATAACTATGTCCGAGTAGCATCTAAAATATTCCTGCCATCGGGGGAAATGTGTCTTTATTCACTGATGCTCATATATTGTATTTAAAAGCTTCCTTATGTACTGCTAGAAAAATAATGAACAAGCAAGCCTCTACCTAGAAACAGTTTGGGAAAATAACATGGCACAGCCCCGTTGAGTTTATCTTCTGCATTGCGTTTTCTTTTTCTCCCCCCTCCCCGTAATATCATTAGATAAGCAGGTGGTAAATTTATTTATAGTGTTTGTTTTTAAAGCTGTGTGTTTCTTTCTTTCTTTTTTAAGGTAGAGCTAATGGGGTGAATTTACATATCAGACCCCAGACTGAGTGGTGAAGTAGCACTGCCAGTAGCAGTGGGGGTGGGGAGGGACCTGAGTTCTGGTCTTAGCTCTGCGCGACCTTGGGGGGACGCCACCTCTCTCTGAGACCGTCTCTGTTTAAGAAGGACATGCAATGGCGAGGGAAATGGGGACAACTCTACCTGAACAACAATTTTTTAAAAAGATTCCATTAGTATAAAATGACGGCAGGTTTGAGCAGATCAGAGTAATGGGATCCACAGTGAACGGGAGAAAAGACGCCCGGTCTAAACGCATCCAAATCCCAGTAACTGTTCCGGCCAACCAGGAAGCAAGGCCTGCGCCCAGCCCACAGGCAGCCAGGCAGCACCGTCTGCACTGGATGACTGCAGAGGAGATTTCTGGTTCCCGGATGGCAGGCCTCTGGGGCTGAGCTCCCCCCCAAAAATTCCACCCTCTTCAAGCCCTTGCTCTCCTGACTACAAAACCCCAGAGGAATTCAGCAGCTCTGGCCCAAGCTTCCCATGACAGGTTCCCGAAGAGTCAGCTTCACAGCATTTCAAAAACGTACCGATTCATCCAGTCCTACTTTCCTCCGAGAGCTAGAACTCTGTGTGAGACCAACAAAAATTCTGACAGTAAGCTACAAACACTGAAGTAGTGTTCTCTCTCCAGCATAATTTTCGCAACTGTCAAAACATATTCTTTGTCACTCCTCAACATTTAAAGGCAACATCTTTTACCTTGAAAAGTACGTGTTATTTGGCAATCATAGCAGAGAAAGTTCGTTGTATAAAATAGATTGACATATGGTGTTCTTTTTCGCTTACTAAAATCTTCTGGCTTTGGAACTGGATTCCCCAGTAGCTTAGTGGAGCTGACCCGGGGTCAGATTACCCAAAGACAGGCTGACAGATGTGCTGGGGCAGCAACAAAGCAGGGACACTAGTACTTTTTTTTTTTTTAAATAAACTGATATTTGATGTTTCCAAAAAAAGTGCCTTTGGTGAAAAAAATATCAGACCCTCCTTCCTTTCTACACTATCCTGCAGTTTGGTATATTTTTTTAAAGATTTTATTTATTTATTTATTTATCTTTAGAGGGGAAGGGAAGGAGAGAGGGACAGAAATATCAATGTGTGGTTGCCTCTCGTGGGTCTCCTGCTGGGAACTGGCCTGCAACCCAGGCATGTGCCCTGACTGGGAATCAAACCACCATCTTTTGGTTCGCAGGCCCGCGCTCAATCCACTGAGCTACACCAGCCAGGGCTAGTTTGGTATGGTTTTTATTTTTAATTACCTTTAGGTAGGGGACGAAGAAGTGGACATCCATTTTGGGGCTCGACGTGGTTTCTAAGGGCCATAACCCTCTCTTGACGTGACCACATAAGGGGCAAAGCAGCCAAACAGGCCACTCAAGGTGTGCACAAAAAAATTCAATCGTGGAAACTACAATTTAGAGCAAAGAAAAGCTGGACTTCAACTACCTCCACTTTTCTGAAACATTCCCAGTAAAAGAGGATAAGCTGCTTTGGGTTCCTAGAGAGAGAAATTAGAACCTTGGAAAAACTTCACCATGGAATTCATGCGTTTTCCACACAGATACAGCTTGTTCTCGGTTGGAAGCGTCCCCCAGAAATACAATGATCTAATGTAAGTAACAGTGTCATACACCCCAAGGACTGCCCGGATGTAGATCGGTGTCTTACTTAGGGGGCTTCTATCTGCATTCCTGACCGCACAGAAGAGACCCCTTAGGGAGTGGCCCCACTTTTGATGAATTTGATCACTGTGGTGAACCCTAAAAATGTTTTTGTATCAATGGTATTTGACAGACTTAATCAGAAATTTAAAAAAGAAGAAAGAAGATATTAAGGCTTCATTAAGTACCCAAAAGTTAAAAAAAAATTCATAAATCTCCAACAAGCAGCCCATAAGTCTTTTCCTAAAGGAAAAGGTTGGATCCATCTAAGGGAAGACTCAGATTTGGGTCTTTTTGAGAAAACAGCTCTAGGTCAGCTTGTTTTGAGGCTTATAAAATAAAATGAACAACTGCGGGGAGGGGCTAAAGGGTCCCAATAGGCTCGTGCACTTTCAGAAATGAGAATGCCCTTCTAGCTCCTGAAGTCCAAGACCCTGATGTGTCCCTCAGCACAGACACTGTGCCGGCCATAATGTCTCAAAGTACGAGAGGGGTTTCGCACACAAAACCTCAGTACAGGACGATTATAATAATGAGAACAGTGAAACAGTAACTAACATAAAACATGACATCACGTTATATGTTATTTCATTTAGTCTTCCTGACCATCCTATACAAGGGGTGTTTAGCCATAATCCAGAGATGGGTACACTCCCAGCCAACAGGGCCAGGTAGCTTACGAAGAGTCCAGCCAAGATGCAAACCCAGACACGGATGTTCTGCCCCCAGGCCCAGCACGCCTAGCCTCCACGCTTCTTTGGAAAAGCTGGGTCAGAATTTGCTCTCGGGCAGCAGCCTGAGCCTGGAACAGCCACCCCTGGCTCCCGCATCTTTGTATTTGGGAGGAAAGCACAAGCTCAGGTTCCCTTCAAGAGGATGCCTCGCCCCCTGTCACAAGTTTGCAGCCGGGGACACAGGGTGGCTCACGAGAGAGCACTGCCCATGTCACAGATGTGAAAGCACAAGATGTTCCATTACAGCCTGAAGCCAGGAGCCGGGAACTGCAAGGGCGACTGTGAAACCCTAAACTGCAGGCTCCTCCGCACATCGGTCACGCCGTGCCGTCATCACGGCCCTCTCACTTTATGAATGAAGATCTCTGTCGCTACGCCTTCCAGGTCTGTCTCTCTCTCTCTTTCCCCTCCTTCAAGGAGAGCACTGGACACTGTCTGGCAGGCGCTGCTAAGTTTCAAAGGCGTTGTTCAGAAACGAAGAGTGGGAAGGGATGTGGGAAAGGCTGAGACTGGATTAATGAAAAGGGCTAGGGCAAAGCACTGCTGAATCCACGCGCTGATAACGGCGTCTGAAAACTGGGAACAGGCTCTGGAAGAACATGCACACGGTCAAAGCAGCGGGACAGAGAATGATTTCTTTCCTTTCTGTAGTTTTTAACTGGTGCTGAGAACGGGACTGGCGCTGTAGTAAAGATGTGAATGTGGAAATCCTGCCCCATCTTCAGTTTGCCTCCTGCACCTGTGGCTCATCTGTCTGTTGTGTTAGGAGAGGGGTGCCTGGGTTCCGGATCAGGCGCCCCTTAGATTCCCCACTCCTCCTGTGCAAATGCACCTGCCCCATCCTTTTAATCACTTTGTACTGATGGTCATGGCCTTTGTCCCTAGCTGTTGAGCTCTGCCACATTATGGTGGCCTAATGGACCAGATGAGAAGACTGTCCCGTAAAAACCCGAGCTTCAAATGTCCACCCTTCCCCACACCTGTTCCTTTCCCTGAGTTCCTCATGCTGGTGAAGCACACAGCTCCCCACCCATCTGCTCCAACCCGACCCCGTGGGGTCCTTCCTGCAGAAGTATTATAATATGTCCGGTCTTTTTTGTAACACCACCCCCCGTTTGTCGCCCATCTCCTTGCCTATTTCCACTGTGACAGCTGAGGGTTCTCTCCCCTCTCACCAACACCTCTGCCAAAGGCCTGGTCTCACCTGAATTCCCTCCCACGCAGCCAGAGCAACCATTACCAACGACAGGCTCTCCCTGCCTCTCCCCTCTTCGAATCCCTAGAACAGTTCCCTGTTACTTTTAGGATTAAGGTCCAACTGGTTTCCTGAGCTGAGCCTACCATGAGACTCCTTTCTCACTGCTGTCACCTCTCCCTTCCCTCGCAACCTCGTTACTAACTACAACAGACCATAGCGACCACGATCCATGGCTCACAGTGCTCCAATGATACCCTGTCCTTGGCACCATACAGCAACCCCCCCCCACTCCTCTCTCAACACAAATTTCCCCGCACTCATCCTGGCAGCACTTTCCACACACTATTGTAACTGCCCGTTCCTGGGGCTGCTCTCCTTCCCTGGGCCTCAGACTCGGTGAGGGCTGGGACTGTGCCTCATTCATTGCGGTGCCTCCCCAGCACGGGCCCTCCTACAGGTGATGAGAGCATCAGGAAGTGCTGAATGGCGATTTCTAAAGACCACGTTCTATTCAAATACCCAATGAGTTAGCATAGACAACGTTTAGAGACTTATAGATTTGTACTGCATGTATACTTAGACATGTATAATAGAGACCCTCCCCTGTTAGCAGTAAGGATTTCATAGAGTTCAGGAGGTCAAGAGATAGCTCATGAGATCCAAATAGATATTTTAAAACAAGGGGAAAATTCACCAAATCCCACTCTTGGTCACGGCCACCATGGAAGGGCAATAGGCCCTCCTAGGAGCCCGGCACGGGGGCAGCGGAAACTGCAAATACTCACGACAGGTGGGCAGAGAGTGTTCTAAGGAGGTGAAGGCAGAGCTAGGAAGGTGGGTGGTAAAAGCGGCCACCTCCAGGCATTTCTAACTGTAGCTTGGTCTCTACCCCCACCCCCACCCCCAGCATCTCTTAACCTCCTCAAGCCCATTCATCATTGTTCTGGGTTTATCCACCTCTCTTCCCTGCGGGCACAGCTGGCATGATCTATGAGAAGGGGCATAATTCACCAGTGTGGCTTGCCCATACTGGTTGTAATCAGCAGTGACGAATTCAGCGCCATTTCTGTATAACAGATGATGAACGTAAATAAAACACATTGTATATCACGGGGGGAAAGAGTATAAAGCACCCGCTGCAGAGAGGCTGCTGCTAGGATTTCCATCTAGGAGACAAGGCATTCCGAGAGAAAGTGGAAACTCTGCCTGGAAGCTCGTCCCCTCCCCGGACGTAACCAGCGTCTAGTTATCAGCCAGCTCAGCTCGGAGCCTCCTCAACTGGAGCGGGTGAGGAGCATCCACAAGTACACTAACAACCTCGAGTTAAACATCCAGGGTGTTACTTTAGTTTGCCTTCTGCCTGTTTTGTCACTGAGGCTTTCCTTTTTTAACGAGTGACAGACCCCGGAAAACGGCTGATAAGGACCTGCAGGGTACTGTTTAAAAGACAGCAGTCCTGGAGTCAAATCTAAGTGAATTCCGACTCCACTGCCGAATAATTACAGAAAGTCCTCGACACCACCCATCGTTTCTTGGAGCTGAGGGGAAATGAAGTGTTGAGACCAGTTTTGCCGGAGACTAATTGATATAACCAGGAGCTAGGTTCCTACGGCTTATTATTCCCAGACCACGCTGAACACAACGACGTCATCCGCGGCCCTGCTGTATATGACTATCCAGTAGTCACGGGGGCTCAGTTTCTTAATCTTTAACATGGGAATCCTGTCTTATTCATTTCTGAAGTCCCAATATCTAACACACTGTGGTAGTCCTATTGCAATGATACACACACACACTCATACTCACACACACACACTCTCTTTTGCTTTACTCTACTGAATGCCCAGACCGGCACGTCCTCCAATTTTTCAAACTGTGGAGGGACATGCTCCCACTCTTTCTCATTACCCGCCCCCGACGCTGACTTAGGAGTACAACCAGGGCTGTGTCAACAGTCAAACCCCGAGTTGGCTGCTGCCTTAAATTCAAACAATAGTTTCCGTCACTCACCTGGTACCTGTCACTGCAATCTAACACTGGAAGAGCAGAGGGCTGAGCTCAACGCGTATGGGTAGGTATTTAGGAGCCATCTGGGTGTCTGCTCTCAGATCTGGGGAAGTTATGAAGCTGAGCAAACCGAGGAGCATGGGGGAGGTTGTCACAAGCTGACTCCGGGAGAAACAGATTCTGCGAGAGGACAACATCAAAGCCAGGCCAGCATACCCTGTTTCAATGGTCATTTGAGTGTTATTTGTGTCTCTACTATTATTAGGAGCCTTAAACTTCAGATATATATTCCTTCTACCAGGGTAATACATTTACCCAATTCAACTCCAAAAGATTTCCACTATCTTTACGAAGTACAATTCGTTACTTCTTTTGAACCATAATGGATTTAAAATCATCTTAACACATCTTCCTAATGATCTAGTGACAAATGTTAAGGTAATTAGAAGTACCTTTGAGGTCAGCAAAGGGGAGGTAAGAGTCATCTAGGCAGATGTTAGAAGAACATAATACAAGGTTACGATTCAGTGTTTTGGAAATGACCTTGGCCTACTGGCTTCTCTCTCCTGAGATTCAGCATTTTCACCTGTGTAGAGGGGCATTAACAACGCCTTTCTGGGTAACGTTAAAGATCGAATGAGCTGCCATGTGCAAAGTGACCGGCACCCAACATATTATATGCACCTCACACAAAGCAATGTTAGTGTCATTTGCTGCACCGTCTCCTACATAAACTCACTGAAGAATTTTTTGAGAACGAGTCTCAACATTGAAAAAAGGCATATGATGTTTCTATAGCTCAGATTCGTAGCAAAAAAAAAAAAAAAGTGCCTGCAGAAAGCTCGTGCAAAGGAATTTAGACTCATGAACCACAACCAGTGATTAAACCTTAATGCAACTTGACAGTTTTAATTTTTATATAAATACCACCAGGGCCTATCACTCACATTATGGATTTCAAGCTTAACCAATGCAATTTAAAAACAACAAAACAGCTTTTAAAGGTGTACTGTCAAAGCGCTGACATTTTCCAAATTGAAAATGCTCCGTGTCTGAGATTTGAAATGGAAAATTTAGCCATTCTTCTCTTCCCCTGACAGGAGTTATCTGCGTGGACCCTGGGAATGCCTGGACCTTTTTAAAGTTGAGTTATTGATAGGTGAGGACCATTTCTCATGGAATCAAGTATATGTAGATACAGAATAAGAGCTTGTCCTTGCTGAAGTTTGTTAACCACTTGCTGAGTTAGGCACCATGCATCAATTATTTCCTCAATTGTCCCAGAAATTCTGTGGGTTTGTCACTGTCGAAATTTTCGTTTTCCCCAAAGGGAACACCAGTGCAGAGAGAGCTCCTGAGGCTCTCTGAGTCCCGATCGCCCTCCTCTGCTCTTTCCTATTTCTGTAACATAACAAACCACATCGTGGGAGTGGGTTTAACTGGAGAGACAATGGGCCCACAGAGGAGAAGGGATCTGCAAGGTCCCTCAGCTGATCAGTCATGAGGCCACGACTGGACTCAATCCCCAGGCCCATGTTCTTTCTCGTGTATCTTACGTCTTTTCCGGATCGGGGCTCCGATCTAATCTCCGGCACGAGAGATTAGAATGTATTCAGCAAAACGAAGCTTTACATGTTCACGACACAGAACTAAGTACAGTGACTGTGGGGACCCAGTGGATTATCCACACCACACGTGGCTCCCATCTTTTCCTACTTCAGCACTGAATTCAACTAGTGAATTTCAGAATAACTAATTCTGTGATGTGTCCCACAACTGATAACCAAATATAAAATAATAAGCAATGTCATTGTCTTATCCAATGTAACCAATGAATACACCTGGTTTGTGGCAATAAGTCTGTACAAGAGGAAAGTAAACTATGATTGTAACTGCTCCCCTATCTGCATACCACAGTCATCCTTTCATTTAGCAAATATTTATCGAGCACCTACTATGTGGAAGTCACCGCTCAGCATGCGGGATAAATCCCGGAACAGCAACAACAAACAAATCTCTTGCCTCAATCCTTGCTGGAGAGTAAGACCACACAGGAACCAAGGTCAACCTATTTAGGTGTTATTGCTGTTTTTAAAGCGCAGTGATGAAAACAATTGGTAATAAATACTATATTTGCAAGCTTCTCTAAATGGCCTTCCAATTTTTCTTATTCTCAATGGCCAACAATGGGTTTAACCCTGTTACCATAGGCAGAAGGGGTCCATCAACAAATTGGCTAATATTTATTTGATGTCTCCTGCACTTTGAATGCTACACCAAACGTCGTCACAGGTCCAAAAAGCTTCTATTTCAATGGACTGATCAAAGACAGCAAAAACAAGTCGGCCAGCAGAAGCACACACACCAGCCGGGCGCACGAACGCGGGACGGAACCCCTAGGCAGGTGCGCATGCGCCTTCTTCACTTCTGCTCCTTGTATGGCTGTCCCGGAAAGCCAGGCATAGGACCAGGTGAGAGACAAGTCCTGAGGGAGTGGCCAGCCTAACTCTCCTGCCTGTTTCCAGACAATTCCAGGGAATCATTAATGTGCAAAGTAGGAGCCGGAGTAGCCAGATTCATATTTATGTCCTGCACAGTGGTGTTCAGACACGCCGTGTGCAAATGCTGGCCATTTCAAAGTGACAAGCCTCTGATTGAAAAGTCTGGAGGTCGATAAGGCTCATTTGGGGTCACCTGGCCTGGCTGTCACCTTGGCTGACAAAGAGAACATTTTTTGAAAATAAACACTAATACACTTTAAACAGCTAGGCCTCCATTTCCAGAATAATTAATGCACCCGGTTTCTTCCAGTTTAAAAAAAAAAAAGAAACAGATTTCACATTTCTTTTTGTTATTCCTAAGTCCTGTGTGAGTAACTAGTTACGGACCGATTACAAAGGCCTCAGCTTTCATGCAAACACAAGAGCAGTTCAGTACAATAGAGCTGGTAGATGCTTTCTAAACTCCTTCTCTTTTTGGTTCAAGACACAGATTTGCACTTGTTACAAGATGACTGAGTAATTCACTCCTGCAGTCATCGCTTGTGAGTAATGGTGAGATTCCTTCCTTCTGGGTGTATTTTCTCTCTGTCTCTGCCCGCCCCTGTACATATTAATATTTCATTTCCATGTTGCTTATCAAAATGCAGGCAAACATTTTCTGCTCTTGTGTGGGGAAGACAGAAGACGTTTTAGAAACTCCAGAGGTGTTCGGGCCTCAATCCTTTCTAAAACTTACTGATTTACGTGAATCAAAAATGTATTTTCGAAAGCTATCTTTAGCTTTTTTTTTATGTTAGCACTTAACAGCAGAATTAGAGAGAGCTTCTAATAAATGAGTTCTTTATTTTAAAGAAAAGTTCTGCTCTCAAGATTGCTACTCGCATTTGCAACAGTGCAGAGCAGGGCAAAGGCTCAGCAGGAATGAAAGCTCACATCTCCGTTTTATTCCTTTTATCAAACGATGAGTCCTAGACAAAAACGGCTTTACAGTAGTCACTTCCTAACTTACAAATGAATAAAACAGGCACGCCGGAGACAGCAACAGGGAAGGGGTGGCTGAAAATAAAAAATAGCTCTCATCTTTTGTAACAGGTACTCAGTCCTTTGAACCAATCAGAAAGTTTGGAAAATATTTCCTCCTCCTTTGTTTCTGCTTTTAAAGACAATTCTACTCAGATGGCCCTTATTCCTTATAAATCATCTCATGTATAGAAATGAGAAAGTGGAAGAAAGAAAAAATGAACTTCAATCAGATTTCTCCTAAGAACAGTCTGGGGGTATATTAGAATTTTCGGGGTTGGGGGTGCTGAGGTTTAAGAGAATTGAGGGATGGGCTTACATAGTTTAAAAATGATTTTAAAGCCATTATGATAAATCCTCTGGTTGAGAACTGAGAACTTATCTGCTTGGTTTGCTTAATCATGTGTCTTAACTACATTACAAATAGCTCCAATCTCTTTTTCTTAGAACAATACATTTACTAGGAGAGACCCTCTGTAGAGTGACTGTGTTTGAAGACTGGGGCTAATTATAATTACCCTTTATATGTGTATGCATGTGATTGTACATATATGTAAACACATACACATATATAACCACACACACATCCACACATGGGGATATCTGTAAATGCTATGCTAATGTATTAGCTACGCAATTACTAACACCAGTGTACTTAACAAGAGCCCCATCTTCCTTATAACACCTAGCTCACTCATAACTGTCTCTTATGAACCCATTTTTTCATTATTGATTTTTTATTGATTTTAAGGAGAGAGGGAGAGGAAGGGAGGGACAAAGAGAGACAGAGAGAGAGCATGCTATCAATTTGTTGTTCCATTACTGATGCATTCATTGATTGCTTCTTGTATGTGCCCTGACTGGGGAGTGAACCCACAACCTGTGTGTATAGGGATGACGCTCTAACCAACTGAGCTACCTGGCCAAGACATCATTAATTCCTAATTAAAATAAAATATAATTTAGATTATTTTATTTCCTGGGACATCATACGTCCTGATCCTACCTTTAGTTTCTGTGGTATATTGATAACTATATCTTCTTGTATTCAAAGACTAGTTGCTTAGGTGTTCTTAGTTTTCCCAACCTCAATCTATATTCTCTTCAATTTCTCACGATTCCTAATGGTATTCAAACTTCAGATTCTTCTGTGACCCTGTCCAGTGTCCAGACAATACCGTGGTGACGTGCAGGGTGGGTGACAAAAGTGTATCCAAGGGACCCTCCCCAGACTGTGTTCCCAAAGGACTCCTGCCTGAGGTTTGCTCTGGCTCTCCTGAGGTTTTCTAGTTTGCATGCGGTCCAAAACATTCCCTACTACTGGCTCATAAAATCTCTTGCCCCCTTGCTCGAAGAATTAGAATATAAAACAATATATTTCATTTAAAAATTCAAAATCATATTATTTTTACCTCCTTCTGCAACACTGGGTGATTCCACCGCAATTTGGGGTAAGCTACTTATTTTGCACCTTACCTCTTGCTTTTGTTTCCTGATCTCTTGGTTAATACAGTTCGTCCTGAGCTAATTACAATTTCATTAGATTCAGCAAGGTGATAAAAGCAGTGTTCATCCGTTCATTACAGGAGCTAAAGGTTCCCGTCCCCCCAGCACCCTTCTGAGATCTTCTCTTTTATACTTTCCTTCTTATTTTCCTCTCTCTCCAACGCATAGTGTTTTCTCAACAATTTAATTCCTTGGCCCATTTTCCATTCCTCTCCTAATCGGTTTAAAATATCCATGATATTACAGTTAATTGTAGTCAAGATTTGTCTCTTTTTTAGCTATGAATAACTTTTGCTTGAGATTAAAATTAGTTCCTTGCAGAAGCCTTTATTCTATTCCACTACAGCTCTTGATGCTCCATCTCATAATTTATAATTAAATAAACCCTAATATACCTTATTTCTGGGAACACAGGAACACACACTTCTACGGTGAAAATTCAAAATTTATGTATTTATACTTATATATAAACATAAAGCAGTAGATTCAAATTCTGAGGTTCGCCAGAGAAGGGAGTCCATGTAACATTATGATCTAAAAACAAAGATGTTCTAATGAACTTCCCTGTGGCTTCATTTCCTTATCTTTGATGTAGTTAAAAAAATATAAGACAGAAGATTTATCCATGTTTCACTGAGATTACTCTGTTTCTGAAAGATGATTATTTGGCCCCAAGTTTCCTCTCTGCTTCCCTCCTCCCTGTCACCCCAAACCCCCAACAAAAAGCTCACCAGTTGGTTAGTCAGGGTGTTATTAGTTCATGGAAATGCTAGTATTATTTAACAATAAAAATAAAAAATTGCACTCAAGCGAGTCCTGAATTATTCATGCCCTCTGATTTTACATAATTTGGCCATGCCTCTTTTTATTGCTATTTCCGTTTCTATCACTAAACAATTCTCCACTAGGTCCACCTTGGATTCCTGTGAACAAGGAGATAACAGTTGCAAAATGTTCCCTTGCAGACGATGTTCTGAGCTGATGTCCAAACATTTGCTGCCAAAGCCCGAACTACGAAAACAGCAAGGAGTACCCTCGGTGCCCGGAATAAAGAGTAGACTATTAACAAGACTTTTTTTTTTTAATCAAATTCCTTTAGAATTTAAAAATCTGCTGTGACACAAAAGCTCACAAAATTGAACCATCACAGGAATAGACTTTGAAGAGTTCCATTGTCACTCTATATTTTCATTCTATGGACCCAATTAAGGCACTTGATGTGGTTTTGACATTAAGAGTTACTAATGGGCAATGTCAGGCTCTCTGTTCAGTAAGTAGCAGGAAGAAAGGGAAGAATACATCTCAGCAGGTGAGCACAGAACAGGTAGGGCCCAGGAGTAGGGATGCACTCTCAGCAAAATGGCAAAAGCCCGTGTGACGAGCGGCTATGATGACTGATAACTCTGCACATCAGAATTCTGCTCACAGTTGGAGGGGAAAGCTAGTTTTGGTGGCAAGATCAAGAATGAGCCGAAGAAAGCAAGAGAAAGCAAAGAAGACGGTCAGGCAGAGAACACCGAACCCTTGGAAAATATATTTTGTGTTTTTTTTTAAAGATTTCATTTATTTATTTTTAGAGAGAGGAGAAGGGAGGGAGAAAGAAAGGGAGAGTAACATCAACGTGTGGTTGCTTCTTGGCGCCTCTCACCAGGGAGGTGGCCTGCAACCCAGGCATGTGCCCTGACTGGGAATCAAACCAGTGACCTTTTGGTTTGCAGGCTGGTGCTCAATCCACTGAGCAACACCACCAGCTGGGGCTGCAAAATGGTTTTGAGAAATGCCTTCTTGGGCAAGAGAAGGCCCCCTTTACAAAATCATTGCTTGCTGTTTTGCTCACTTTCAAAAATGATCTTTAGCAAGTTTTTAGGGTTGGCAATGGGCAGTATTAATAAAACCTCTGTGGGGTTCTTCGAGTGTTCAGTGTTAAGTGTGGGAAAGGGAAAGAAAACCACACAGATGGAAAATACTGTAATGAACTGACATGTTCTATTTAAAAACTGTTTGTCAGCCGTAGTTAAGTTGACGCGGTCAGCATGGCAACAGATCATAACACTTTGTATGTTCGGCTCGTGTTGGAAGCCCGGATGGCACCTGGCATGCCCAGGTCACCGTGGTGGGACTCGAGGCACGATGCAAACCGTGCCATGGGACAGCACATGTCTGCTCTGCTGGTCCCCAAAGGTCAGCCTGGGGGGAAGTGGACACGCCTGTGGTGCCAGTTCTTCGTGTCCATAAAAGAAAACTGCTGTTTGGAACTTCCTCAAGGGAATCTGAGCGGCCCAGCAGGACTAGGGAGATGCCCTCCTCTGCCTGGTTTAATCTCTGTAGTTCAGGCAGAGATTCAGAGGCTGCAAAAATGATGTTCGCCACCAGACTCACCTCCATGTTGGCTTTAAGACAAGGGACAACGGGGCGACGATAAATAGCACAAATGAGAACCAGACTTTGGGGCCACGAGCTCTGTGCTCCCGGGCTGCGGCAGACAAGGTACTTGTCCACCCAGCCAGGCTTCTCGCCTGGTTCCAAGGGAAGACTGCATTTCCCAGTCCAGCAGCCGGGAGGGCACACGAACAAGTTCTTGTCCCTGCATCACGGGCAGAAGTGCACTTCCACCTCAGTCCTGAAAGCTCCTGGACCTGGAATTCAGTCTTGTCCCCTTTCCTGGGCGGGGACACCCAAGATCAGGGCAACCTCGGGCGTCATGTTTGGAAGGCGGCAGAATCATCGGCAGCCCGAGTCTCCTAAATGCCGGTGAGGCCAGAGCCACTGTTGACGAGAGGGCACGCGGGGGTCCTGCGAAGGAGAAAGCTATAGATACTAGCACTCCACACTGTTTGGAGAAGACCCATTACAGAAACTTCTGCCTCAACTTATTCAGGCCCCACGCGTTGCCCTGGATGGTATGATGCTTTTGGAAAGTCACTCAACCCCAGTGTACCGGTTCCCTGTCTTTAATATGGACGCTGGACTATTTGCCATTTTTTTAACTTAATGGAATATGGACATCAGTCCTTCTGAAAAGTGCTATTACACAGACATAAAATATAAACTATTACAGGAATTCAAAGGAAAGAGCAATTATTTGTACTTGGAGTGATCAAGAAGATTACAGAGAAGAACCTAAGACGAATCTTAGTAATGTTTGGATAGGATTTTAAGTTGCAAAGAGGATGGATAAGGAAGGATAAAAGGCCTGGTGTAAAATTTAAAACAGATAGTGCAGTGTTCAGTGAACAGCAGAAGAGGTTCGGCAACGATAGATGAATCTGGTAAAAGGGTGATAGGAAGTTAGGCTGGGAAATAAGTTGGAGGGCCAGATCCTAAGGCGTAAGAAAGACTTGATCACGAAAATAATGAATTCTGATTAGCTTTAATTAGTGGTGGTAATTTCATCCCCTTTGCCCATGCTTGGTGTAGGAGAGTTATTTGCTTGAGACACTGTTTCATAGAGATGCCTTGCTTGGGTGTGGGATAACCGTCATGGGATCTTAAGAGAAAGGTCAAGAGAATCAGGGAGGGGCCCAACCAGATCCTCAACACTGTGGAACAGCTGAAGCAGCCTGGAGTACTTATCTCTAAGCTATCTGTGATATGGGATAACTCAATGCTTACTTTTTAACCTACACTAATTGCATTTCTGTTACTTGCAGCTGAAAGCATTCATAAAGAGTAAGCAGTGTAAACAGCTAACTTTGCACCCCAGCACGACATACCTAGGTCAGGATTTAATCTCTGAAAAGATGACTTGCAAAACCATCACTTTTATTTCTCAGACCTGTACCTTTCATGATCAACACATTAAAGCTATAGATCCTCACAAAAAGTGTTCTATGTTATATTTATAAAAGCAATCTACATATTCCCTTTATAAAAAAACTTTGTTATTGGTAATTTATACTTATTTTATAAGCATAGCATTTTTATTATACCACAGTTGCATGAAAATTACATAGGCATTTAAAAGAAAGCCAGCCATAAGAAGTTTTTGGGCAAAACTTTAGAGCTAGAAAAACCCTGATAAATCAAGCACATCTTCCCCATGGTTTTACAGAGAAATCGGGCATAGGTACTGCACTACATGCCTTGTGACAGCTATGACCTAGAACTCAGCTCCCTCCTTTTCTCACACACACACAAAAATCACAATTAGTCTCCCTGCTATCAACTCAATTCTCTTTTGTTCCCAGTATAATAAATACAGGGAAAATTAATTTTAAAATCCAAAGAGAGAAGGTCAAGGTTTCCTGGCTTTACCTCTAATTGGTGCACCTTGCCAATAGCATATGTATCTAAATACCAAATTTAAAATGCAATGGTTTAATAACATTTAGACTAAAAGAACCTATCTAAGCACATACACAAGGAAGCACGTTGTCAATATGATACATTATCTCTGTGACACCCATGTGTGATTTGCTAAATATCTCATTTCATATCATGTCCTATATTTGGCCTATTTCCCTAGATCTAGTCCTCAATCAAGCAAGGATTGGAAGCCAGTCTGAACATAAATAAGTACAGTACTAGCAAGTAATACCAATGTGATTTATTCTTCCTCTCTCTCTCTGTAGCTCTTATTATCTATACACTTGCTTGGTTAAAGCAGGAGAAAAGCTGCTTTATGTATTTATGGACCTCAGGCACTGCTTCAAAACAAAATACTCCGGAGAAAGAGGAAGGTAGAAAGTCAATCCGCTCAGGGATCTTTTACATATTAGAAGATGGGCGGGGCAAAAGGAAAAATGCAAAGAGTAATCTGCTGCGCATTTTTATCAGATGGAATAAATGCTACCTAAAAGACTTTACCTAAAATAATTCCATCATTAGGAATGGAAACGTGCAGTAGAATATAACACTTCAGTCCCAATCAGGACAAAGCTTGCAAACGCACTGACAAAAGTTATTCTTTGACTACCTTACAGGAAATCCCACACTGGTGTGTTGAGCACAGTGGTTTGGTGGCACATACCACGTAGGAGCGGTAGAGAGCGCGCCTTCAAATACAGCCTCTCCTGCTGTTCCCGCTTCAATTGTCACAAGGCACCTGAGAAGGAATCGTTTCGAGGCCACTGCTGATGCATATATGATCAGTAACCTTAAATCCCTTTCTCTGCAAAATCAGATCAGGTCAGACTGTTAGAATTCAGGATTTCTACATAAAAAAACTTCCCAGACAGACATGTGAGGCTGCTGATCCTTTTGGCTGGTCCAGACTGTCCTCTGGATCCACCACCCCCACCTGCAAACTGTCACCCTAATATCCGTGCATGTTGACCATGCTTCTTCATTGCTGGTCTTGGAAAGTGAGCAGGTGGGTGTTTGGGATGGGAGACCCAGAGCCACAACAAGCCAAGTGAGGTGCTCCCGGGTTCCTGACTCTGAAGTGACATAAAAAAAGTTGTTGGATTAAGCCATTAAGTTTTTCAGGTAATTTGTTATGCAGCACAGTAATACTAAAAGGTACTATCAGGTTTGGGTTTGGATTTTGTTTTTTCATCTTTAAGTGACTCCAGGATAGAAGCCGCGGCTTATTCATTTTCAGGTTTAGCAGAGAGCCTAAGGACGCGGCAAATCCAATAACCATTTTCTGAATGAATGACCCTCTCCTTCCTGTGTTTATCATTAAAGTAAATTCAATGACAATTACACTTACGGACTTCTGGCTTAACTAAGGATTTTTTTTTTTCCCATAGTGTGGTTTAAACCCAGAGAATATAGAAGAGAAAAAAAAGTTCTGAAATGAGATCACCTCTCAAAAGCTCCAATTTTTTTAATGCTCCCACCATTAAGAGTTCAATATAAATTTACAATGAGGCTTAGTGAGCAATTTAGGAAGCCTTGGCCTCCTGCCTTATAAGCATTCATGATCACAAATTAAAACTTGGCCTCACCAGCTGAGACACGACAGCGTGATGGGAAAGACTAAAGGCTGACGTAAGTGTAAAGGAAGAAACTCCTATAAGTCTTGGGTTTTAGGGGACAGTAGAGTTAAACTCAGTAAGACTGAGGGGAAACATTCATAAAGATAAGTATTCCTTGGTCACTTGTTAGCTTGGGGAGAATTGAGGATCCTGCACCTTCTCATCCTCTGTGGGTAGAACTCTACTCCATAGGCATCTGTTCGGAGACAGAATTCACTGTGTACCCATCACTCCAGAACCACCAACCCCTGTATTCCAACGGGTTACTATTGAGAAAACACCGTTACAGAAAGGTGTAAAATAATCCCATTACCATGTTGAGAAATAAAGATGCAACCATTTGGAAACCTCTTAGGGGATGGGTGAGTGTGAGCTGACATGTACTCACAGGGCAACTATTATTATTATTTTCCACTGACTAAGCCCCTATTCTGGACAATGGTCTCCCTGGGAGAGAGGTGTTACTCCAGAGTGACATTAAAAGGGTTCAGTGAGTAGAAAAAGTAAAGGTTTTGCTCAATAGAGTTGACATTTTACCAAAGAAAAGCTCAAGTTCTGTGAGTGACCAGGACAGAGTTTCACTGGGAGATGGTGTACCTGGAGAATCTCCAGCCTTCTCCTTCTCCAGGAAAGAGAGGACTTAGAAATAGCTTCCTTTTCTCCACCCTCAACGTGCTGACAGGTGAATACAGCTCAAGAAGCCATGAGCCAGAATCATGGTTTTTTGGGTCATTTAAGAGAAATCACTAAAATATTAAAACAGAAAAGAACCGAGTGGTGTGGTACACGGAAGGGCCTCGGGTTCGGCTCGTTTCCCTTCCAGAAAACAAGCCTTTGACTCTTGCATCACTTGACAAAGACTGCTTACTCTCAAAAATGTGAGGCCTGCCCCGAAGGCACAGAGTAGTACGCGCTAGGACCTTTAAACCAACAGAGTCAGAGAATATAGACAGCTCTGAGCCCTAATTACATCTGCCTTTTCAAGAAAATAAACAAGTAATCAGACTATGTAATACATTAAATCTGAACATATACTTTAAAAACACATATATAAGAAAATGGAAGTGATTTTAAAGGTCAGATCCTGTCATTTTGATTTAAGAGGGTAAAGACCTTTGTCTCTCCTTCATCCCAGAAATCTAGTAAAAGAGCAAAAAGGAGAAAAAGAACTACATTCTCTATCTTTAATAAAAATAGGAGACACACTTTTCCTTCAACTCTTGTGCATGACGTTGAAAAGCAGAGTGCAGAGTAGTAAGCAATGAAGGGACCGGCAGGAAGTGAACAGTAATTGAAGAGACATTGGGACATCCACCGGACACAGGACTCTTCACTGTGAAAGCTCAGGATCAGGGCATTGGGCACCAGGTATTGGTGTAAGACAGGGTGAGGCATGGTGCTAAACACAGGGCGAACTGGCCGAAAGCCTGCAGTCGGCACCCCCAGGCTCTACCTGCCCCTACGAAGCATCGCAACCACTCGGCCTCCTCGCCTTGCTTTGAGAACTTGAGCAAGAGAAACTCTGACCTTGGGGATGCAGGAGCAGCGGAGTGAAGGGAAGCCCGGGGCGGGCCGGAACACCTGCTGCAGAAGAGGGCATTATGGGGAAGCCAGCACTCTCTCCCCCGCTTCCCCACTGGGCGCCCAGAACTCCCCTAGGCACTTGTCTGTCTCCAAGGCAGGGCACTGACGAACTCTGGGAGGAACAGAAGGTTCTAGAGAAATAAACTACAGATACCAATACTTTGGGATTCCCTCAACAACAACAACAAACCGTCTTACAAACCCCCCAAGAGGAGTGCTAACCCATGCACAGTCCCCAACCATGCACCTAATGGTCATCTGGTAGTGTCTCACTCTTAAATCCGAATGGAATTTCTTCTCCTATGCCACGCTATTGTCTCTGGCAGCAATCTGATCCTCTTCCTCTGTTTGCCTCATGGAACCTCCTCTTCCTGAGCTCCTGGCTTCTCCTGAGCCCCAGGGTCTGATTTCACCACCAGCTCCCCCGCCCCCACTTCCTAATGCTCAAGGCCAGTGCCGTCTTGGTGGACTCCCCTGCTGTTTTGAAACTCCTAACTCTTTCCCAGCCTCCCAGCCTCAAAAACCTCAGCATGCCCACCCTTTAAAATTTTATTTTAGAATAATTTTAAATTTGCACAGAAGTTGTGGAGATAGTACAAGAAAGTTCCTATCTATATAACCCAACCCAATTTCTCCTATTGGTATCATTTTACATTAGTAGTGTCCATTTGATATAAGTAATGAGTCAATATTGATACATTATTGTTGACTAAACTCCACAATTTAGTCAGATTTCCTTAATTTTGACCGATTCTTCTTCTGCTCCGGGACCCCCTCTGGGACGTATTGCATTTAGCTATTCTGACTCTTTAGGCCTCGCCCGACTGTAAGAGTTCCTCATGCTTCCCTTCCTTTTGATGACCTCGGGAAGACTGGTCTAGTCTGTTACGGAATTCCTTAACTGGGATTTGCCTGTTTTTCTCTTCATTAGACTGAGGTTCTGGTTCTGGGGTGAAAGACCACAGACGTGAGTGTCTCTTTCATCACGTCCTACCAAAGGTACAAACTATCAACACGACTTATCACTGCTGACGTTGACCTTGGTCACCCAGGTGAGGCCCTGCTTGTTAAATTTCCTCACTGTGGGGTTTCAGTTTCCTGCCCCTTTCCACACTATACTTTTGGGGAAACGCCACTACGTGGAGCCCACACTTCAGGAGTGGGGAGCCTTGTCCCTCCTTCTCCAGGGAAGACAACAGAGATTATTTCGGGGATTCTTCTCAGCATCACTTTCAACCCCTCTTATGCCCTTGCTCCCCATTTCCTTCATCGTCCCCATAGGCAGGCAGTGCAGTGGGGTCAGTACTACAGCTCCAAGCCCTGACTCTGGATTGAAACCAGACAGATTGCATTGTTTCTGGTAAATAAGTCTGACAGATACAAAACTAATGTTTCATTTCTAAATGTTTCCCATTCAGGATCTGCAGAATTTGGAGTAGCATTTCTACCCTCTACACAGAGATTCTATCTTGCTTTTCTGCCCTGTTGAGAAAGTATTTCAGGAAGCAATCTACCCCACCAGGCGTTAACTATCTACCACCACCACCAATGCCAGCAGAACCACAGCTTAACGGCCAATTTGCTTCCTCAGGATAGAAGGGGGCCATTGTCATCACTGAATCAGCCTTGACTTAAAGGCATTAACAGTGGGTCTGGCATCATGCTAGGGTTAATAGGCAGTGCAAATAAGACAGGCCCTGATCTTCTAGAACCTTACAACTGACGTAGGGAGGCAAGGGTAATGCATACACAAGAACTGAATATAAGATTGTAGGAATTATGAGGGGTTTCTCCGAGTCAGACTGTAGGTAGACAGAAAAGAATTCAAAGGAGAGGGAGTGAGCAATATGTAATGGCAAGGAGAGCCAAGGACATTAGGATATATTATGATAAAGTTTTCACATCAACAAAAAGCTTGTGAAATCTCAACCAAGGGAACAAATGATGGGTTCTGCCCACCCCTGACATGGCACGCATCCTCAATACGAATGCAACCTAGAAGAAGCAAACGAGAAATATTCCAGACCCTTCTACTCATGTGGGTGCATTTACCTATAATGATGACTGCAAATGTTTCATTTGCCAGCAATTTGCATTTTCACTCAAGAAGCCCTAAAATCCTGTCATGTCCCGAGAAAGGGGTGCCCTCCCAAACCCACGTGCATCTGTAAGCAAAAATACCCTGCTTTATGGAAGGGAAAGAAGGAGGAATCTCAGTATCTTTCAAATAAAATTACAGCAAACCAAGAAAGGAAACACAAGTTATTAAAGGAAAAAAAAAAGCAGTTGTAAATGAGCAAACATTGCAGGTAAATTGGAACTAATAAAACAGATGATTTTCCTGAAAACTTAACACCTCTCAGCACAGCTGTCTGCCCAGTTGGGAAAGCGTTACCATCCTGTCACTGAGGCCCCCAACACATCAATGACGAGAGGTCTAAAAACAACTCAGCACGGCAGAAGGGACGCACCACCAAGAAGCCAGAGGCCCACAGGCGTTCTCTGCTGCCCTTGCCCATGCGTCTGGAAACGTTAGAGAATCTGCAAAAGCGGGAAGAATTCAGGCTGGAGAGAGAAGCAGGCAGTCCATGCAGATAACTCTGAGAAGCAAGCACACTTACTACAACCCATCTTTCCAAAATTGCAGATGATAAATGGGGGTCTATATGAGGAGGTGGTTTAAAGTCCGGAATGTATCTCTTTAATTAGGGTAAGTCATTATGTACTGTATTCTATTTTAATAAGAAAGAAACATCATTTTCTCAAATTGAAATACTAAAGTAGGGGTCTTTAATTACTTTTGGGCCAGCGGCTCCTCTGAGGATCTGATGAAAGCCAGGGATATTCTGCTCAGCAAACTGCTCGTGCTCACAAATGTTAGCATTCAATTGCAGTCGAGATACTGACTTAACATCTCTATCCAACATCGGGCCCATTCCTGCCTGGGTTGCTCACTGTCTTGTGGGCCCGTCTGTTAAAAGGCTTGTAAAGCCCCCAACTGATAAATGCCTATGCGAAAGAAACACGATTATGATCTTGTAATGAGAGTTGTAATATATTATCAAATAGAATAGGAATTACAATAAATATTCCATTGTACTTATTGATGTGCATACAATGGTATCCATTTAATTTTGCACCAATTCTTGGTATTTAGAAGCTCATTGTTTTCCATTTTGTCCCTACTGCAGCCACCTGAGGCCTTCAGTCGCTCAAAAATAATTTGCAAAAGGAAAGCAGAGAGTCCCTTGCGTTCTTGGCTGCTCTGAGAATTGGTTCGGTCACGTATTCAGTCAATAAACTCTGAATACAGACTCTGCATTATATGGCGGGAGGAAGTGGGTTTGAGAAGGAGGAAGTCCCTCCCCTCCAACGATCTTCCTATCTGATGCAGTGACAGGAGAAGTTAGAGGAGGTGAGTCACCAGGACACTGGGAGGACCTTGGGTTCCTTCTGCTTGGGGAGGTGGAGAATGTGAACTGCATGGCCACTCATGAGATTCCGCCAGGAAGGGCAGGAAAGGCATTGGGACACAAAAGGAACCCCAGTGAACCTCTTCTCAAGGGCCTGGGGTGAGGGACACTGGCCACAGCAGCTAGAAAGTCAAAAAAGGGAGGATTGATTGAGTGCTTACTTTGTGCCTGATAATGCCAAAAACTAGTTTAAAATATCCAATAAGAGGTAGCTGGAAGGAAGGTAAAAATTGCGGGCAAAATTGAAAAAAAATCTATACTCAGGACCAGCTACATTATTTGTGGGACCCAATGCAAAATGAAACTGTTGTTTAAAATCATTTGGAATTTCATGATGACAACAGCCAAGCATTAAACTTGGCTCCTGGCCCTGTGTGACTGCACAGGTCACAGATCCAGGGATCGGGCCCTGATGACATTAGAAGAAAATTTCAGATGTCCCGTCTAGTCTTTACCATCACAGACAACTCACCCCCATTTCTCAAAATGGCACCCATGAAACACTTAATATGTTCCATGCACCAGGCTGGGAGCTTTGCATGTACTTCACTTTCTCAGCAACCCCCCAAAGTGGAGATTACTACCTCCGCTTATGGATCACAAAACCAACTTTAAGAGAGGTCAGGGGATCTACACCAAAGGAAGACGTGTTCTTATATAGCTTACAGATACTCCAATGGCTTCGCACCGGGCTGTACTACATAGAACGTGCAACCGTGACCTGCAAGTGGGTGTTTTTATTTCTTTGCAGTAGGTTCGTCTCGGACTGAGCCACAGCCATCCCAACTCTGTGAAGTCGCTCAGAGCGACCGCGCTCACAGCAGTGAGTGAAAGACTAGCGTGCAAAGGGCTGCCACTCACCATTCCAGTCACACCACCCCCGGCAGTCCCACGACATCCACCTCTAGGAGGAAGCAAAATGCCAGCCACGCTCAGAACTGTCCCTTTTCAATACAGACACGGCTATAAGGAAAAAAAATTACATGATGTCCATGAGACGTTATGCATTAAACTAGCGCGTGCGCACTACACGAATACGGAATCTGTTTTAGATGAAGTTGTTCAATTTTCAGAACCTACAGCAATTTGTGATTCTCCCAGCAGACCTCCAATTAGTAGTTTCTGAAAACAAAGGCTTGCCTGAGTGTTCAGCTTCATCAGTGTGCCCCCCCCCCCCCCCCCCCGTCAATACTGCTGAACAGCCGAAATTATCCAGTGCAATCAGTGGTTCCCGCCCCGGAACGAGGAAGAAGTAGCGTGGTCATAGCAGCACATCACTTCGGCAGTAAAACCCAAGGAGTCGAAACATTTACTAAAGCTCCCCAGATCATTGTATGCAATTGAGCCTAGTTGAACAGATCATCTCTTACACTTTGGGCGGGGCTTGGGGTGGGGGGACCCGCTTTTGGTGGTGTGTTCGGCTTTCCGTCCTTCTGTCTCAGCTGCACTCACACAACCCCCCGGGCACTTGTGTGACTCATAGTTCTGCCAACGGTGCCTATTTAAAGACTACTCCTATGTGGACAGCAAAGGGACTGCTTACTAAATGTGACTCGCCGAGGGGAGGCCTGCAGGGTGGGCTTACACGCTCAGAGATGTCAAGTAACCACATAGGACGGCCTGAAAGGAACATTCCTGGCTAAAATGAGTCACGGCAGGTAGTCACGTCCTAGGACAGTGCCCTCCCTGCCAAAGGACAACCTCAGCTCAGCCTTTCTGCTGACTTTTCCCATCTCTGTTACACGCCTTTGTCAGGGTAATTTCCTTTGTGGGGGGGCCCCTCACTGCACCAGTGCAGAGACCTCAAAACCCCTCACTGTTTTTGTTAACTGTGTTAATTGTTAACTGCTAACTTTTACACACCCACCTATGTAAAATATATATATATATATATATATATATATATATATATATGTTTCTAATCCTTTTACCTTTTAGCCAATCCCAGAGAGTTTGTGCTTTGCTTTCTCCCACCTCCCTAACCCATCACCAGTGAATTTCACGTAACCCCTCAGGCCTCCTCCTTTGATTCTAAAGTACAAAATACAGCGCACACCTGCCATTCTCAGGAGTACTTTCTCACTCGGTTGAGATTTTGCTTCCTGGCATTTATCGTCAGTTTGGTTCACATAAACTCGCAAAAATTCTTACAGGTTTAAAGGTTTCTTACGTTGGCACCTACTGCATGTCTTCTTTTCTATTTTGTCCCTGATTTTCTCTGATCTTTATTTTTCTCCTCAGCAGAAACTGCCTGCTGTCAGAGTTTTCTCCCCATGCCAAAGCCTTGTGACTTTATTCTATGGTGTTTTGTTTGGGGGGGCGGTGCTTTTAAGTCAATACTAGGTCTGTTGGAATTAAGCAGGTAACTGGCCCAAAAGTCCCCTATTACTCTGTCATCTGCCAGTACCCTTCTTCCCACCACCACTCCCATTCCGAATCTACAACTGGGAGGCAGAAAGAAAAAAAAAATTCAGCCAACCAAATCATCCAGCACCTCACACTCAGCAAGCAGGAGTTTCTTTATGCTGCTTGGTACCCAGGGAAGGGTAAGTTGCATTTTCAAAATGATTCTGTCAACCCCATGACCATTTAATTCATTCATTTATTTCTTATCCAGTGTTGCGACCCAGGGTGGCGAAGTCTCGTCAATATCTCATTCAGGTGTCGCACGGAAAAACCTAACAGCCCTGGGCCGGCAGCCAAGCTCACTAGTGACTGACGCCCGTCTAACTGAGCAAAGATTTGCTCGGCGCCGAGTGGGGTCTGACTGTACAAGAACCCGGAGTGACGGCCAGGGTGCCGGCTGGAATCCCGACAAAGCGGCTTCCAGCTGTGCTCAGGCAAGTGGAACCGGCACTTAAACCGAATGCTAAGGGCCTTCAATCTGGTCCATTTTTTAAAATTCTTTTTCATCATTTCTTTTCTGAGTAAACTGTGCAATTTTCCAGGGAAAACAGCACATTAGCACACTTAAATCACACATCCTTGTACCTTTTTAAAAGGCTGTTGAAGAGGTTTTTAGCTTGTAGGAGCAATCATTTAATTGCTACACCACACACACTTTTTTTTTTAAATGGCCAAATTAAACCTGCCGCACAGATTTGTGCTTGGAAGTTCCTGCTAAAGGATCGTTCCTTTGAGGGAGTGATTAAAAAAAGAGAATTGAAACTCTCTCCTTTGGCACAAATGGCCACACACGTACCCCACACCCTTTCCCCACCCGAGATGCCTTCATACATAGAAGCAAATCACTCTCGTTTAAATGTTTCAAATTCATTTTCCAAGCCAGGTTTGAATTTCACTGTCATATTTCTCTCTGTAATTTCCATGAAAGCCCATAAGCATTTACAAATGGAGGAATATCATACTTACAATTTTGGGATGTGTATCGTATGAAAAAAAAACTGTTATGTTTGTATATTGCTGTCCTTCCTGTTCAAAGACAAAACCACTCTTGGGAAAGCTGCAGAAACTAGTAAGCAAGTCCTTTCCACACCACGGGCGTGTGAAAACTAGTCTTTGAATTCTTTGAATGGAGCTGCGGTGGCAGTTAGCCGAGTCTGTTGTTGTCTGAGAGTTTGTCTCTTAGGTCAATTTCAGCCCAAAGCCAACCAGATGGTTTAACATCTAACCTCACTGAATTTGGTGATACGCGATTGTAGAATCAAACATTTAGACTCATTTCCCACTTCACATGTAAAACGGTATCGACATGAAGAGGTACACACACAAGAGGCCCCCGAATTGCACCTCCGTGGAGACAGCGGCTGTATTCCGAAGTTGAGCGTGGCTAACTAGACAGCGTCGGCGTGGCAGAGACGGCGCGCCGGGGTTTTTAAAGCGCTGGATGCCTCTCCCTTGGAAAGGAGCTCTGTTCCATTGCATCAGACTCCGGGTAACACGATCGCAGACCGCATCCGCCTTTGCGAGCATCAGAAGTCCGGGCGGGTCACAAGCGAACTGCTCTCCCTTGCCAGCTGAGACTGACATGCACCGGCGTCATGAAGACCGCACGGCACGATTTGGCCAAATCGGTGGTCTCCAGCGCACACAGAGGTGCGGTGTGTCAGACTGAAAGGCGTTTGCCGGCCGGAGGTGTTAGGTTTCCGCAATGACAGTTGGCCAAATTTCTGCGGGTTAAAACACTCTGATTTGTAACTGGAGAAAAGAATCTTTTTTTTCCCCTTTTGGTATGTTGTTTAGCTTTGGCCTTGTCCCATTCCAGTTTTTTTCTTTTTTCTTTTCTTATTTTTTGAAAGCATGTCTGCCCAGAGCAGTAAACAGGGGTGAAGGTAGGGGCTCTCTGTCAGGGGCGTAGTGTGTGTGGGTCTGCAAGGTCAGAGGGTCACGGAAGACGGTCATAACTCCTTCAGATCCAAACCCAGTTCCCCGGGATCTTCAGACCCGTCCTTTCTTTCCTCTGTGGAACCGGGACGCTGGGTGCTACCGGCGAAAGCCAGTGCAATAGGCATCACACATCCAGCTGCTGTTCACACTCAGCCTCCCGCAAGGCTGCCTCCCAACAGCTCTGTTTTCTGCCCACGGTCTGTGCGAGCGAGCGGAACCGCCGCGCCCACTGCATGCTAAGGGCCGGAGCCTTTGTCTTCTCCAAGTTCTGTCTCTTTCAGAGGCTAACATGCAGCAATTAGTCTAATTAATGTGAAACAATGAGCTGTGTTACCACTTATCAAATTGATTGTTCCCCTATCAAAACAAAACAGGCTGGCTTTTTGATGTAATTTCAAGAGATGATTTGAAATGTCATGTTGCTGCAAGCCAATTAGCTTATGACTAGAGCCACGGTCAACAGAATACATAATTAGCGCGAGTTTGGGAAGGCTGCTTACTGCTAGTATGCTAATTAACTGTCTTTTGTCATAAAACAAAAAGGTTGCAGGGAAGGTTCTGAAATAGGTCTTTTTTATTTACATTTCTTTGTGCTTATCAACGTGAGGCATGACAATGCAAAAGAATAGGAAATTTTAATTCCACTACTTCAAATTAATACTCAGCGGCAAGGTCGGTCACCCTGTGAGGCGACAACACCATTCACCTCGCTCCAGGCCTGGCCCAGTGTATTACATTACTCGTGGAGTGAAATGAAGTATCGGGTAAAAATGCCAGTGTAAGAAATACTGAGCTGGACGAAACAAATCCCCTAATAGACGTCTTTTGAGCTTCACTTGCATCTTGTGAGGGCTGGACAGCGCTCGGCTGCCTTGGGAATTACATTCGGGTGTCATCTTTCTATTTCAATCTTGAAATTGGAAGAGAATATACCCATTATCGTATGATGTTATTGCCTTTCCCTCCCCATGGTGGAGAGAGAATGCCTAATGGGCACCGGTGGGCGTGGACAGGACTCCTGTCCGGGAGTCCAGGGCTCCAGAACTCATCTGCAGCTTCCTCTCGTCGGCGCTAGCCCGGCCACCCCGCAGCCTTGATTAAGGAAGCCATTCTGTATTCCGTGAGCTCTCACGCATTCTCGAGGTGCCTGTAATCAGTAACTGACAATTAACAATCAAGTTCATGGCAGCCTCAAGTCACGGTTGGACATGCATGTTAGTAAACACGCTCCTGGTTTGGAGAGTAAGTTGGCCGTACCCCAAATTCTGATGTGACTGTCCCACAGCCCAATGGCACTGCTTTACCTGCAGGGACAGGAGGGCCTCCCTTGGGCTGCCCGTGATTTTCTGAGAAATGTGTTGCCATTTTGGAAGAGTTCAGAAACGCTTCCCTTCAGTGTTGTCCCGGGATGTGGTTCAAGTCTCGTGGTCATATGAGAATGATGCATGGGAGTGGCAGAAACATACAACGCTTTGCTGTTGGAAACAGTAAGTCTGGTTTGCAAACTGGATTTTCCATCTTAATTCACTTCCATTTTCAACATAGCTTTTTTTCTGGCATCATTAAACATATTTAAAATGTGGTACAACACAATGCTTTTCCTTTAGGGGTGCGGATTTTGCATTTCGGTGATGGAAGGTGAGGAACCTTGGGGTACAGAGTGACAGGAGACGGGCCTCAGCTGTGCTCTGTGGGAGAAGACACTGAGCATCTATAAACTCGTCACTTCTCTGTCAGTATACACGGTCATCGCACACCGTGGTGACAGTGTTCAGAGCCGGCAGACTGGCAGTGAGAACCAAGATGAGTGTGGCTGCCCAAGGCCCCCGGCTTGTTAAGTAGTAATAACCACCAACCATTGCTGAGTACCTTCTGGGTGCCGGGACAGCACCGACCCCAACACGGCATGGACGTAGCATGGCTTGTCGGTACACAAGGAAACAAATTCACTGATTCCGGAGCTTGGCATGGAGAGTCTGGAGTGTCTGGCACACCCCTACTATGGAATCGAAAGGTCACAGGGCCCCAGAATTGAGTGAAACCTTAGACATGTACTCACCCAGCCTCCCTCCCACATTAAAGTCCTCCCGCAGTGGCTGTGACCTGGTGACACGAGATTCCTGTCAAAGATGAGGCTCTTCAGGGGGATTCAGAGACACAACCTAATATATTCCGAAAGATCTTGGATCCTGGCCGATACAAAAACTTAGAATTCCTGATGTTTCGGTTCTATCATTACTCTGTGGCCCACGCATGGATCCGGGTGACAGGAGGTGCCACCACATCCGGGCTTTGGTCGTGTGAGAGGACAAGGCAAACTCCCTGTGAAAGGTCTCAGCAGAAAGAATGTCCCATCTGAACTAAAAACTCAATGAGTCTTCATTAGAGATGCTCAAGAAATCGAACCTTAACCGTTTGGAGACCGAACTTCGGGCTTGGTGACAATCACACGCAACCATTTACTCGTGATAGTACCAGAGCCTATCCTATCCCAACCTAGTCCCAACCTAACCTATCCTCAGTCATCGCATCTTTGTGCAGGACATCAAGTCCCACGTCATGTCATTTGTCAAAGAACTGTTCTTCCGAGTTTTCTCAAATGGGAAGGAAAGAAGTTAGGGGAGAAGGAGAGGAGGGGGCGGAGAAATCGCCAAGTGGCTCGTAGTTGGCTTACACAGGTACCTCTGTCCATGCCTACGTGTTTACGTACCTGGACTGTGCTGAATTTACGTATTAGCTTCTCACAACAGCCCTGCAGGGTGCGCTGCTAGTCTCCCAACTGTATCTTTTCCTAAATGCTAGTGATATGTCAAGGGGACTTAGAAAGGCTAGTAAGTTCAGCTAAGACCCTAGAACTAACTTTGACTCTAAAGCTACTCCTGCCCAGCACAGGTTGGTTGGCGTTTTTGTTGTTGTTTTTAAATTGTAATGTACTACCTGAACTGAATAAGGGCCCGCCTGCTTTGTGATAGTAAAGGAAAAGAAGACCAACAAAGACCTCTGGTTGTCATCATTAAAAACAGATCACAGTGAGTTGGGGACACTAAGGAGCAGTGTGATGGGTTACATTTCTATCTTCGGGAGTCTTGCAATTAGGGATTTGAGGGAAACTGGGCGAAAGCAACATTTTTGTGCTGAATCCAAAAGTGTCTTCTTGAAAATCTAAGAAAATGGTAAAGCAAATCAGTGTGTTCAGAAAACAGGGCATTTGCTTTTCACCTTAAAAGCCAAAATTCCTCAGAAATGTCTTCTTCGGGCCTTAAGCAAACCCGTTCAGCTCCTGCAGAAAACAAGTGTCTTTGTCAGCAGATCTAACAAGGTGTGGAGCATCAAAGCCCGAGGGACGGCCGCCCCTCTCACGGCAAGGCAGAGAAGAACCCTCTGCGAGCCAGGGACACGCAGTGACGGGCGTACGGGGAGCTGTCCCCGCCGACACATTGTTGAAATGTCAGTCAGGCGCCGGCTCGCCTCCGCCACCTTTCACAGAGCTAAACATCTCTTTATGTCAGAACAAATTGGGCAAGCCTCAAATCTTTTCTCTTTTCTCTAACTTCAATAAGATGAGCTCAGGGAATGTGGGGGGAGGGAGGGAGGAAAAGCCAGGGACAGTTCAGTTCACAGGGAAGCCCTGTGACACAGCCACAAGCCTGCAAACCGTTCCTGGGGACTCAGCCTCGTTTGTGACAGTGGTAGCGGTGAATGCAGTCACTGCTCCCCCACAGGCTTGCGCCCCTCCCCCCGAGCTGGCACCCTGGACATCCAGACAGGTGTGGCCGCTCTAGTGCCAGTGGCAGGGGCGCCTGACCTTTGTCCTCATGCCATTTCTATTGCTTTTTGCTCCTGGTCACAACCTGCACATCTGTGTTCAGGGCACGAGTCATGTAAAGCTGTCCTTACATGGCTTTACAGAGGCAGGCTTGTCGGTGCTGCTGGATGTGAAGTCACAGAGAAAGTGTAAAAGTCCCAAACGGGTCCAGCCGGGAGGAAGGTCACGTGGTGCATGGGGGGGAAGACATGACATGAGAGACAGGCTTGGGGGAGCCTCAAAATGCAGCTGGTAAAGGGACAGAGCGGTGTTCAGAGCATGTGGGTCAGCACCAGACGGATGTTTCATGCATATGAAATGCCCAGTATTCTTCATATGTATTATGTATTACATATACATATATATAATGTATATCACGTATATATAATATATATGATATATGTGTGTATACACACATATAATATATATGATACACATTATATACATAATATATATGATGTATACGTGTGTGTACATACAGATTTTTGCTTAAGAATTAGCCCAAAAAGCAATACCTGGGAACAGACAAACAAGACATGCTCACAGAAATTAAATGTAACCTGTCTTTGCACACAGCACTGATGGAAACCTAGTGGGCTCTGTTTTGAGAGGCAAAACAAATTTCTGAAACTAAGGACAGTAAAATATTGGATTACTGAATTTATTAGCACACATACGTAGAATCTGAATTCTACAAAGGTTTCTTTTTGAAACAGAGACTATGGTGCTCTTGAGGAAGTGTTTGGTATGGGAGAAGATTGAACCTATCAAATAAAATGAGATAATATAAATATTTCATTTAGGCATTATCATCTCTCTTTATGATGATGAGAAGCCATTATTATCATATTTTTTATTCTAACTCATAAAAAATGGTCAATCTTCCACATTTGTAATGGGCTACAGCACACGAATCTTAGTTTGGCATGAAGCTCATACAGACCACTCAATATTTTCAATATAAATGTAATGACTTCTGATTTCTGGGAAAAATAACAATGCTCCAAAGAAAACATTACTAGTTAACTCTAACCTCTCCTATTGGTCATTTATGTAAGTCTGTGCACTGGCCAAAAAATAAATAAACTTTCTGCATATTCATCACGAACAAGACGGCTGATAATCAGTAGGAGAGGCAGCGAATTTCTTGTTGAGGATTAGGCTCCAATTGGTTGAATTTCCACACCAACCTGGCAGTTTTACTATTAAGTCAGCAGAAGTGAGTTCTTCTCCACTATGCCACTCACTACCGGAGAACATCAGGCAAAGGGAAAAGAACACGCTAGAATAAACTGCGCATTATTTCTGGCATTAGTTAGAGGAACAGAGCATTATAAGGAAAAAAATACAGTACCATTGATTTTTACAGGTGTTTAATACAGATAAGCTGAGAAAAGGGTTTCCATTTTAAGCCCAGTGATGGCTAAAGATGCATTCAAATATGTTCAAAAGCAATCTAAAGTCTTCTAAAATGGTGTTTAAGCTATTCAAGCAAAACGTAAATAGTTTTTGTCGTCGTACTGAGGGATGTAGAACAAAGACGGGGTCCAAGGAGCTGACCCTGGCAGCCGGCAGCCACTGGAAAATCGGCGGGGTCATTAAAACAGAGGGGATCCTGGGTGTCCATGACAGGGTCACGGGCGTTTAGAGGAAACAGTGGCAGACTGTCCTCGGAAAGGTGGGAGGCATAACTGCCCCGCAACTCCCAGGTCCCACTCTCAGGACGGGATACTGAAAGACAGGACCAAGTTACCAGGCTGAACTACGTCTGAGAGTTATTATGGAAAGAAACCACCTGCAAATTTTTTTTACCTTGTCTGTTTTTCACACATTTCTTTTGCGTTCACATGGAAGGAATTGAAAAAGGAAATATGTCTGCTTTCATCTCACAGCATGAAGTGGGGACCTTGCCAAAACCAAATGATAAAGTTACGGTCTGCACAGTCACTGGGTGGGTCATTGTTCTATTTCACTTATTTTGGAGGTTCCTGGCCTCTGATTTCTGAAGCGCTGTTTGTTTATACAGCAAATTACAGAATAAACGGCAACAATGATAGCAACCGTGTTGATCCCACGGCTCCAGCCTTCATAGCTGGTGTAAGACAAGGAGAGACATCCTGGCTTTGATGTGTCTTCCTCTCATTGGTGCTTTCTTTCTTTCTTAGAAACATATTTTGATAACTCTGGCTTAAATACGTCTACTTTCTGTAGTTTACATCCCTTGTACATCTTTTTATTTTTTAATCTGTCCTCTCCTCTTCATGAATTTGGCCGGAAATCATCTTCTCCTTCCCTTTAATGTCACGATCACATCCTGTCACCAATAAGCACAAATGGTGTGCTTGTTTTTTTTTTTAATCCTCACTTGATGATATTTTTCCATTGATTTTAGAGAGAGGGGAATGGAGAGAGAGAGAGAGAAAGAGAGAGAGAGAGAGCGAGCGTGCGAGCTCCCACATGCTCCCCAACAGGGTATTGAGCCCGCAACCTAGTCACATGCCATTTCTGTGAATTGGACCCAAAACCTTTCGGTTTATGGGACAACAGTTCAACCAAATGAGCCACCCAGCCAGAGCCAGTGCCTGTGTTCTAGGCCTTATCACAATGGGGACAGAGATGATATACACGAGGACAGAAGGGGCTCGAGAGGCAAAAATATCCCTCTCAAAACAAGTATAAAAATAATTACAGACATCACGTTAACTGGAACAAAAGAACACTGTACCGCCCCACAGTTAAGTACGAGTCCTGCGGAATCTGAGCAGGAGGAGGCCAAAGTTCAGCTGGAGAGGTTAACTGTCACACCGCCCAGTCACTAAGGGATCCCGTGAGCGGGGCGGGCTGACTCATGTTCTAGACACGCTGAAGTGGAAAGCCCGCAACTCAGATGCTGCTGTCTGTTAAGTTAAGCACATGATACGATCGGTTACAAGTCAGAGCACCTAGAGGAGGGACCTTGCCCAGTCTGGTGAGTGATCCTCCTGGACGCTAACTGGCTCAGCTGTGACTGCCGGTGTGTCTCAGAGTTTCCATATGTAAAATGTCATGGGGCTCCTTTATGTCATCGGCGCTCAGGGGACATGGAAAAGCCGTCTTTGTAATCTCAGAAACTTGGTCGTATGCTGGAATTTAGTTAAAATGGTTCAGGGAACATGGCTCAAAAAATGCCAGAATTTATATTATGTAGAGTTACACTAATACAGAAATTTTTAGTTGATGTTGGTGGAGTTGATCGGGCAGCAAGAACACAAGCGTTGGAGCCAGAAAATCAAGGTCAAATCTTTGCTTGACCACATTGATGTGCATGAAATTGTCCATGAATGCTTCATAAATAATGGCTATTATTATTTACCTGGGTTTAGCCCCCCAAGTCCTGCCTAGGTTGGGGAAGATCAATCAGTAACTATGCTCAGTCCTGTGGGAAAGAAATCTCGCCACTCTTGTGAATCCGAGGAATAGCATCTGGGTGGCATTCACTGGCGATTATCACTGTGGGGTGACCCTGATGCAGATCTAATTCTCAACAGAGAGACTAAGCAGACTCATTTGTCCTTTATTTCCCAATACCTGCTCTCCTACCGGCAGCACCACCACCATCCCAGGAGCGCCTCAACCCAACTATTACCCATTTTGCATTACTTGCTAAAATAAAGATAGTGCTAATGTGCCCCAAAGCCTTTGCTCCTGTGGTGGGAAACAAAACAAAACACAACACAACACTCAAAAGCTCCAGTCTTACTCACCACAATACTGTCACCATTTGGTGAGAAGAAACCCCTCCCCGCCTGTCCCCGCACCTGGCCAAGGGGCCATACCTGGTAATCAAAGCAAATTAAGCAGCCTGACTGTGCTGTGGCCACCAGTGGCAGACCTGTGCTTATTTAGTATTTATTTGTGGGGTTGGAAGGGAATTCCATCTGTAGAATGAAATTCACAATCTAGAGGGAGTTGAATTATTCTGTGCCTATATATACAAACTGGTTTGGTTGTTTGGGAAATTGCATGTCAAAACCACTCCAATAACTGGTGGATTCAACCTTTTTCTTCTCAAAAAAAAAAAAAGATGAATAATCTGTTGTTTAGCAAACTCCAAATATGCATTTGCAAATTAATTTGCAAGTGTAGACACAACTCATTATTAAAAGAAGCAGCATAGATTCCTTGCTGTCTGTGTTTTTTAACCCAGCCTTCTCTATGGTTTTTAAGCTTGCCATGTAGTATTTCTGTGACTTTCTTCAGTCTGTTTCACTTTGAAAATGTGTTTTGTGCTCATCCCAGGAGTTTCTGTATGGCTTCAGGCAAAATACTCCAGAGTACATTCACAACTATGAACTGTAAACATTTTCCTGCCTTATTCTGCTCAAGGCTCGAAGCCCATGTAAAAGTCTGTGGATGGTTTCAGAAGCCACAAAGGTCCACAGAGTCATCAAAAATAATTACTGTTTAAAAACTTGCCAATTTTACCAGCAAACAACTAAAACTTATACTTTAAAAAATCCCATCATTTTAGCTGCGGAGAGATACTGAATAAAAAGCACATTGTGTTTTATTTCAAATATGATCCGCTTCATGGAGATATAAGTATATCACCATGAGATCATTTCTTACCATTATTTTCTTAAATCCTCCCTCCCTTTCGTATACAGGAGGAACGTCAAGGGCTCGATGCGGGGAAGAAGCATAGATTAGTGGTTAGCGTAACAGCACCAAAGCCAGGAAATGTGAATTCTATTGTTGGCCAAGTGGTCTTAGGTGAGCTCATGAGTTACAGCCTCAGTTTCTCCATTTATAAAAGGAAAGGAATGTACTCGCTGCAGGCAAGAGCTGCATGGGGTCATGTTGAGTGCTGACTACAGCATGGCCTGAGCTGAGCCCTTTAAAGCGCTGATTTTACTGAATCCTTTGAAGTAGATAAAGTTAGTACCCTAATTTCACAAATCAGGTAACTGAGGTACAGAGATGTTAAGGAACTGGCCCAAGGCTGCCCAGCTGGGAGCAAGCTGCAGAGGCTGAGCCCTAACCCTGACACCACACTGCTCGCTTAGGGATGTGGGAGGGCTTTGGGGAACAGCACATGCTTCCTACGCAACCCAGAAAACTCGCAGGGTCGGGCCGGGTGCTCCTGCTGCATTTGAAGCTCTTTGCTTACTGTCCCAAGTCCACACACTGGGCTGACCCTGCCATGGGCATGGTGAGGACCACCCGGGCTCAGGCTTCTCAGGCTGCCTGCACCTGGTGGCCCTCACACCCTGCAGTTGCGACACAGCCGGGCAGTATCTGCCAAGGGAATCCGAGCCACTTGGGTCGGGCTGAGGGCTGAGCGCAGCTGGTGGAGGGCGGCTCAGATTTCCCAGGAACTGAGCACAATAGAGCAGCACTGACTGTCACATGGCCATTACGAAAGCGCATCCCTGAGGATTTTTCTAGCCTAAGCCTGTGGACTATTTAAAACCTTTTTTCTCCCTCCCAGCTCTGAAAGGCCTTCCTAGGTTCAGCGAGGGGACTCTGGGGCATTGGCTATGTGCTGTCATTTTTTTTTTCTTTGCAAACGAGGAACACACACGCAGGTACCGGCTTCTAGAGGGAAATGCTCACAATGGCCGACAGCGTGCGCACCACATGGCGCACTTGCAGGGTTTAAGGAGCAATGCTATGTACGACTCCTCTTGGTGTGTGCAGGAAAAGCCAACTTGAACTTGACTTAACACAGATGCCAATGGAATGCCTCTTTCACTGCTGGGATTCATCTTAGGTCTCGGGGTGCACTTGCCAAAAGAGAAGCATAGATTTCGAAGGTGACATACTATCTTTGGGGTGCTGGATGAAACAGGGTTTTACAACGCACATCTGTGAGTGCTCAGTGGAAATAGTGGTCATTTAACCTGTTTCATAACTGCGAACTTAGTAAGAGCTATTGATCATCGCAGTCCACGACTTCAGATAAGCAGTGAATAGGGAAATACTGTCTTTTGTGCTTAAGCCAAAAATAAATAAGCAACAAATAAGGAATGCTACGGTAGGAGAACCAAAGTTTCGGAAACACTCTAGTACTTTAATGTGTCACAAATAAGATGGCAAACTGGTACACACCTAACTTTCCGGAAACTCGACAGTGTGTACTGGCAATTGCCACCTCAACAAACATCTGCACGTCTTAAAGGACTAGGCTGGGGTGCAGGAAGCCTGGTATCTGCTGTAATCTAACTGGAGGGAGGAGAAAAAAGAAACCATACATATGACTTCTAAATATCTTGAAAATCTGCCTACAAAGAAGACTTTCAATGAGGGCAAACACTGAATATTTGCTAAGAAAGAAAGAACACCTTTCCGAAAAAACCCCACGTAAGTAATGTGGGGCATATATCAAGGCTGTCTTATCTTATTCATGGTGTAGAAAAAACCGCTTTGGTCTTTTTTATATTCAAATATTCTCTTTACAAAAGCTGCTTTCTTTAGTTCAAAATCAAAACTCAGTTTAAACAATTTTGTAGCATAGTATCATATAGTGCGAACTGTTCTTAAGGAAACAAACAAACAAACAAACAAACAAACAAAACCCCAGGAGCTTCGTGAGTCAATGTAGAACAGCTTCCTGAAAAGCAGGGAAAAGCCTGGGAAGACGTGCCCTGGACACGGACCGAATGGCGCCTGGAAGTTGTGAAGGACCCTGGAAAACTAACTGCTCTCTTTTCTACCAATACTGCAAAAAGCAGGGGCGAGATGCAAGCGAACGGCTGAGCTCCACCCTTGGTCTTTAAACTGCGTTTCACCAGCACGGCCAGTGTATCCTCTCAGTCTGAAAAAGATGTCCAGTAACAGCATTCTGAAAAATGAATTAAGAACACACTGTCGTCAACTCCAGCAAAAATAATCAAGGTAGAAAGGATGAAGAGGCCAGCCTACCTTTCGGAATTGTAAAATGGGTTTATAGGTCTTCTAATAACAACTTTCACTCCAACCTTACATCAATAGGCTTAGATGATACAAATAGTGTGTGGGCCGTGCGGACACTCCCAGCCTCCCTAATCATGTGCGGGGATTACTGGCCAGAACAGAGACATTTCATTCCTATTGGGCCGAGGGATTACAGCCGAGAAACATCTAATATTCCATTTTTTAATTTCATGCATTTTTTATTTACCTTTAATGATGCTGTATATATTCATCATCCTGAAATATTAAAACAGTATGAAAAAAGTAATAAATTGGTGGAAAATTTAGGGAACAGAAATGCAACAGCACGCAAATCACACACTATCAAGTGCTCGATACACATTTAAAATTACTGCCTACAACGGCCAAGCCAAATTCCTAGCAGATTTCTGAAGCACAAGTCACAATAAGAAGATCAGCAGAACAGACTGAAATAATAGAATATTCATCCCTCTAATCCATATGCAATTCTTTAGGGCTTTTTTTTTAACAATGCATATGAGGTCTGACTGTATTCAGGATTTAAATAAGTTGGCTCCCTCCTTCCCGCTCCTCTCTATTTTTATTAAAAAATGTATATACAGTTATCATTTCTGCCCTGCTGCACCCAGGAAGACGAGGTTAGCACATCCCCTCACACCTCCAATGAAACAATGGCACGTTTTAAGCAACAAAAGTGTTCAAAGAAAGGCGATTTATTCATCCCAGGTAAACCTCCTGACACAGCTTTTGGGAGGAGGAGAAAGCTGGCATCACACAGTGGTGTTTTTGTCATTTAATGACCAATTAATGGATCGATAAAATATTGGCTTTAAATATTGACAAGAGGAATGAAAGATTGGCGCTTCTTCTTTGCTTCATGCACTTTCCCCTTGGCAGAGAGAAGAAATTGTCTACCTGATGCTGATAAGCACTGTAACAGAGAATAGAAAATTCCAGGGGAATAAGCTACCGTCCCCTCGCTGGGTCTGAGTACTTCTGGGGCATCACCTGGGAGTCTGGGGACACCCACTGCCCTCAGTCAGTTCACCTGTCAGGAGCCTGAGCGCTACATCCTCATCCGCTTGGCCCATGTTCTAATTGTTGCTGTTAATCCCAAGTGCCTTCCGGCAGGTACAGTGTTTTAAAATGATCTTCTTTTGGTTTCTTTGTATATTCTAATTTTTTTCTCGAATAAGCATTCATTGGCTTCTGACAAGGAGGAAAACCAACAAAATAGAAACCAGTTAAAATGCCACTTTACTCTTTCAAGTCTTACACGTATCTCCTTCTTTAAGAGGCCTTCATCTGTTTGCCTAAAAGAATCGGTCACCCTTGACACCCTAATATTGCCGTCCAATTTCTTATGGCCCCAATCCCATCCTGTCTTGTTGGGCTGGTCGCTTGCCTTATAAACTTGCCTTTTGTAGGAAAAAGCTGGGTCTTCTTTCCTGTTACTCTCTCTCTTCCCGTAACTATCACATCTCTTTCCAGGCAGGTGGGTATTGGGAAATTTGTTGTTGTGGAATTGACTGGAACTAGTTTTATTAAGTGGTTTTATTTCTGTTATACTCACTGCTTTTCAGCTCCCTTCTCCTATTAGACAATCCATCAGTTGTGGATGTGGTTCGTTACCAGGAATGATGTCAAACACAAAGACACAACACCTTTTAAAAAATAAATCAGAGACTTGGGTGTCCTGCAGCCTCAAACCCCGAATGACTCCAAAAGAAGAGAAAGTCCGCAGCTCAGCCAAACGGTGGAAACCCTGACGGGGTGCGGAGCAGACAGAAACAAGAAAATGCTCCAAATACGAATTCCTGTTATCGCCACCACAGAAGTCTATGGGAAAGGAAGAGGGTATGTGACAAAGAAAGGCACGTACTTTCCTCCATTTGGAGAAAAAAATAGGAGGTCCTTCAGGAGAAGAGATGCTACCACTCCCGAATTCACTAACTAAAAAGCATAGCCTGGGAACATGTTACGTGAGAAGAAAAGCCTTAAGGATGTCCTTCCGTTTCAGACCCCAGTTCTTCAAACCCGTGGCCAGCCCCCCACTGTCACCTGCCTAGCGGTAATGCGTCACCCTTCCTCTTGAACCCTCACAGTATGCTCCAAGGTCAAGATAAACTCAGAAGCCATCCAACGTTAACCCAATTCCTTCTTGAAGATTATAAGTAAATCTCTTCATTCCTCTTTAAAGACAGTATGACGCCCAAGGGGGGAAGTATTCACAATATGGAATGATGAACGACAAGAGTAAACATGGAGAAAAGAACTCATTAAAGCTGATGGAAATTGTAGGGGTCAACAAGCCTAATGTCCTCTTATACCCTCTCTGTCTTATGTCAGAACACACTGCCTTCAATTCTAATTACGACACCCTGATCCTGTCTACTCCGTGATATCGTCTCTTTTTCAGCTCAAGTTCCCAGGCCAGACGCCGTTCGACTCCAGGCAGTCATTCAAGAATTCAGGAGTGTTCCCAAGGTCTTGTGTGAACCGAAAGGCGTCAACCCAAAGCAGGTGTTTCCGCTGCTCTGAGATTCCTTGCTGAACACACGCAGCACTTGGTGAAAGCCTCTTATAGAAAATGCACAGACTTCTTAGGGCTCATGTGTCACCCAACATTCACAGCTAGTGACAACAGGGCAAGGTGTCCCATGTGACGGGGCAGAGAAAGAGGTAAGACTTTGATGACACTTTCAAAGTCCGTGCCACGTGCCAGCGTCATTCATGACAGCTTGTCTTCTTGCACCTCCCTCGTCTACCTGCTGTCTTTGCGGCTTCCTGAACTCTGCTTTACCTGCCTTCATGGTCCACTAATATCTCATCAGAAGTGGGTTTTTAAAAAAAAATATGTCTAACATAAAGTACATTATGAAGTTTCTAGAGCCTGGCTGGATTTTATCGATCCAGTTATATCTGTGATCATTCACAGAAAAGTGTGAGCTAATGAGGACATAGCAGGGTTGGGCCAAATGTCGCAGACACTTGGAAAGAAGAGTCGTTGGCGTGTCTGCTCTCATCCCTCGCCCTTTCTCTGCTCCCGCCTCCTGGCACAGCCCTGCTCTTTCTCTTCACTAGCAAATTCAGATTTCCCTCCTTCTGGTCTATACTCTCTGTCTTTGAAGTTGCTGTTCAGTGGGAGCTTCAGTCTGATGGGAAATTCTCCAAAGGCTTTATCCACGCAACAAAACCAGGTGAACCCATGGGGCTTATTATGGTTAAATCTTGTAAATAATGGTGAAATATTGAAAAGTCCATGTGATGAAACCTAGTCCAGTGTCTCATTTGAGTCCCACAATGATATGTGGGATACTATTATCTCCGTTTTATGATTACAGTGTAGAGATTCATGCCAAAAGCTGAGCTTTTAAAGTGGGACTACGTGGATCCAAAGCTCCCACCTCCAACTTCCACATTGTGAAGTCCCTCAGTGACTCTCCAGCACCCGGCCGAGCAGAGCAGATAGGACTTAGAACGTTGGCACAAACATACCACCTTTTAAGTGTCTGGAACCTCTGGTATAATAGCTTAAAGGATGCCAGACTTCGGCCATCTTTCTCTATAAAGATGGAAATATATTTTGTTAGAGTTGTTTGAAGCTGACATCGATAGATGATAAAATTTCCCCTATGCATAGATAAGCACTGTGTCCAAGTAGCTTAAAAAGTCACTGTCCTTTAATGGAGTTTCCTTAAGAAATAATGATACTCTCTCAAGGTCTGAATGGATGACAAATTATATATAAAAAAGTAATACTTGGAGGAAACCAATTTCCTAACAAACTCAATTAAAATCATCTCAAGCATAAATGAGATGACCAACAACAAAAGAAAATTTATCCCTTAAAAACAAATAATGATATCAGGGTTAGAATTGCACTTTTTAACAAAATGCTCACCAATTAATAAGTTTCAAGAAACATGTGCTTTAAGCAGTAAATATATTTTTCCCAGTCCTTCCCTCTTAACCCATTCAAAGTCATGGGCACACACCTGTTGTTGTTTCACCAAGTGCACCAGGCAGGTGTGTGGACGGCTTATCTGTAAGTCATTGAGGATTTCTGCTACCCCTTAGACTCAGGCTGCTTCCGGTATCATGGACTATCAGTGTGTTCCTTCGTTTGTTTATGTCAACGGGCCAGTGGCTGTTGGAACACTTGAGAGCACTTAACCAAAGCAAACAAAGCTCCTGAACTTTAAATATCCAACAGAAAGAGCTATTGACAGGGTGGACTTGAGCAAATCTCAGTATCATTTAGAACCTTAAAGCAGCCTTCCAGATTTACAAAGAAGGCACACACCCCTGGCTCATATCTTACCTCCGGCTCCAAAGAGAAGATACCATCCCCATTTGAGACAAGGCTCAGGAAGTAATACCGCCACCTAGGAGTTTGCTTGCTTTCTCTAACTGCCATTGAGATGGAAGGTGCCTACCATTAGAGAAGGGGAAGAGGGTCTTGGGCTTGCATCTTACCCTCCCAGCTTCTTGATTCCCTCCTGTACTCAATCCCCAAACACAAAGACAGTTCACAGAGAAATTCTGTAAGGGGAACCTCAGGCTAATGGCAGGGGACCTGAATCTCAGACCCAACGTTCCATTCATTGAAAGGCTGTTTGGAAGTCAGCCACTCTCCCTGAGAACCACACCTCTGATCTGTCCAAGCGGCTAGAAGAACTGGATGCAAAGGCCGTTTCAACTCTGATGTGCATCCCTCTCCTCGTTAATGCACTTCCAATGGTGAAATCAATGGACCCGATCACACAGGCAGCTGCAGAAGAACCGTGGCACACGGCAATGTAAACGATTCCCATCGTTTACAAAGGACTCTCCCATCATTTCCTTTATGTTGAGAAGAAGCTAGCTGCATATTTCCCTGGTTCTTCCCTGGTTTTTGGCGATGTCAGTATTGCGATGGCACAGGAGGGGGGACAGGCATGCCCCGTAGCTCCCTTAGGAGCCCCACAATCTGACCTTAGCGACTTCTTGGGCGTGGCTTTGCTCTATAGTGCCAGATGGAAAAACACAAAAGAAAACGCACCTTTTTCACAAATTTAAGTCACTTAACCTTACTTCCATTTTCCTTTCTAGGAGGATCAACAAGTTGAATGCTAGCTCTTTCCAGTTATTAGGTTTTCTAACTCAACCAACATGTTTATCTTCTAATCTAGAGTGTTTGAGCCACCAGGCTTCTGGTGGGAACGGAAACTTTCTTCCCAGGACTCACGGCATGAGAGCGAGAGAGATTTCTCAGGGAAATTCAAAACTTGCACCGGCCACTGGCCTATGATTTCATAACCTACAGTGCAGAAAGCATTACATATTCACAACATTTGCTGCTAGTCAACTGCCCTCCATTACAATAAAAGACAAGTCTGTTTTGTGCAGACCCTTGACAAAAGGCACCTGACTGGAGTCCTACAGGACTTGGGGACGGGTTTCCTCTGATAAATAAGAGGCAGGACATTTCTCTTATGCATCCCTTCCCTGATATACCCACATGCACCCCTAACAATGGAGCCAAGTCCAGAGAGAAGCGAGGAAAGGACATTATCTCCTCCTTATTCCATAAGAATTGTCTTATTAGGGAGCCATGTCCAATGTCTTGTCAAGTGCCTCTCTGACTTTAAGCTACTGGTGTGCTTGTGTTTTTAAGCCTGTATTAAACTGTGCACTACTGAATGATAAAATGTAGTCTTGGGCGCAAATCCGGCTGGGAATAGCTTTTAAAATTCTCCAAAAAACTAAGTTATAATTGGGTTCTAATGCACAAAATGACTGAGTAATTTAATGTTTAGAAACAAAAACCATCTTTTCCAGAGGTTATGAAGTGACAAACCTATTTCTTATCACAATCACCCCTGGCATCCGCTCCGGATCAAGAATGCCGAAGGCACACTCCAATTTGCCAAACTAGTGTCTCACTGTGGTGGCCTGCCAGCACCTATCTGTCTGCGCAATGAACGTGCGGCGTCGCTAACCAGGAGCCGTATTGAGTTTGCTGTCACCTGCCCCACCTTGCTAAATGAAGAACAACATTTTAAAAACATAGCTTCTGTATCTGTCTGCAGGTGGTCCTGCTTGGAGACAGAGACTGTCCTAGGGTCTGGAGGTCAGTAGCCCACAGAATTTGTCAGTGGCACAGAAGGCTGTCACTGATGACTTGATCCATCTGCGTGCTTCTTACGAGAGTCCCTTTGTCGCCAGGTTCTGGCCCCAATCCACGAATATCATGACAGCAAATGGCGGGCCTTCTTGCCCACTTCCTGACGTGGTCCGCAGGAAATGTGGGCATCAGTATCTCCACGTCAGTTCTGAAAGCTCCGGGCCCAGGGACAGGTCCTGTACATTCTTCCTGCCACTTAAGGGCAAGGTCTGAGTGGGGGTGCTTGGCCTCAGGCCTCAGAAGAACAGGATGCAAGACTGATTTCCACCATGACCGGCTTCACACCTGAAGATTGCTTAGATCCTCTCCTTGTGAAAGAAGAACTGTACAATATGGAGGATACAACCCACACTGGGTTGCTGTAAGCATGCTATAGAACCGTGCAGGCGAAGATGGATCTTGGAGTTTTCCCAATGCCATGCATTATGAAAAGGGAAATCAGCCCTCTAAATTTGGTAGCACCATGTCAGAGACAGAAAGGAGGAAAGGGCAGCCTGAAACTCGGAGGGGTGGCTTCTAAGTTAAAGTCAATGCCAGACAATTCAGTTAATAACTGAATGGGACAAAATGGTTTGGTTCCTGTGATGCTGAAAATTTGCCTGGAGGGTGGGTAGAGCCATGCAGCCTTGGGTTCAAATCCAGCCTCTGCCACTGAATAGCTCTGTGGGATCTCAGAGAGCTTACCTATATCCTATGAAGCTTATTAGATCAGAAAGGACTTAAAGCAACACAGTCCCTTGTCATCAGCATCCTAACAAGAACCCTCTGGAAGTGTAACATGGTATCCTCAGCCTTCAACAGAAAGACATGGAGTCACAGGCAGCTGAGTCTCCCATCACTTGGCAAGTCCCCAGATTTAAACTGGCCCCACTAGCTGTGGCAATACTTCCCCAACAAATGAAGCCAATCTATTGTCTGAGCTGAAGGCTCAGTCAATGTCAACTTTATAGCATCTAGTTAGGAGTATAAATTCCTACTCAAGTTTCTTACATATCCCTTGCTAACAAAACTAAGAGAGTGGCAAGATTTACCTGAATAGTCTGATATGCTGAGATATAAAAAAGGGCAGGTAAAGCTACTTTGAATTTAAGCCGGGTCCTAATGACACAGCACCCGAGTCACCAGGATCCAAGCACGTGCTTAAGGAAAACACACACAGAGAGACAGACAGACGGTGTGCAATCAGTAAGTCAACGCACATTGGATACAGGTGCAGCTCTAACACGATACACATATCTGGGCCTGTAAACAAACGGTACACTGCAATGCAGGATCAGACTCCAACGCACAGTGTGGACTACCGTGTGCAGGCACACCCACTGACCTTGACTTCTCGGTGTGAGCCGTGTGATGCGGGCTCAAGTACAGTTTACCCCTGGCTCAGAAGTCAAGAGAGGTGATAAGCAGAGGTTAACGATAATAATGCTATTAAACTATTAGAATGTTGTTGGATATCAATCATGTGAGCCTTGTTTCATAAACATTTCCTGATTTCATTTCATCCTCACGCTAATATGCCTTTCAGGTGGATATTGCGGATCCCATCTTGCAGAGAAGAAAACTCGGGAGACCTCATGTTTCTGAATCCAAAGGTCTTGCTCTTCATTGAGGCCATGCTACATAAATGCTGATTTCAGATGGCCTCCTGGAGTCTTTGGTAGCATGGACACTATAACTGCTTCTGGTCCTCAGGGCAGGAAGGAGCTTGAAATTGTTCCGCCATACTTTTCCACACTTTGGTTCTGGAAGGGTTTGTGAAATTCTGCAAGAATCCACTGACCAAGGGATCACTGGCCAGTAAACTTGAGTGTCTACGGTAGGGGCAGAATTTTCGTGAGAGCCTTTTAAGCTCTTCCTTCCTCCCAGCTGTATCAGGAGGAGGTTGAACCTTGCTGTCTCTCACAGACATTGACTTTGAACCATTGATTGCTGCAAAACTGAAAGAAAAATGCAGCTCAGATTAACAGGTTACGGTCACAGAAGCAGCCTGGGAAAATTATGACAACAGTGTATAATTTTGTGTATGATAAAAGGAGGGTGATTTCCATTTTCTTCTTTAGATGTCTGTATTCTTAAAATATTTTGCTATAGACATGCATTATTTTGCTCCTGAAAAAGCTATGTTAAAAATAACATGGTGATCTACTGGCCTTGTGATTTTATCTAAAAAGATGTTTCTGAAATGTTCTCTCTTATTGTACTAAGACACTCGCCTTATTCCATTCTGGTTTTTATAACTTATATAAATGTGATCTGTAGTTGTATTTATTCGATGCTCTCCAGTTTCTCTCCTGATTTCTAGCACCTGACAGTGATGGTGGGAAAGGCTATGGTAACATCCTAGGTCTCTCCCTTACCAACTGTGTGAGCTGAAGTCATTTATCCTCTTAATTTCTTCACCTGCAAACAGGAATAATGGTATGTATCTCCTTGCACTGAGGTGAAGTTTCTTAAAATTCTCTAGTCCTCCATTATTTCCCCTTCCCTCTTGATAAATATGGAACTTATTTCACATCAGTCATTTGACACTCGGACTTCCTTAATTGGACTTCGCGTGTGTTATCCTATTTCACCAGTTGGTCAAATGAATAAAATGCAGGGTCTGAAACCGTTTTTGGTGTCAGGTTGAACGTGTGCCGAACGTGAAAAGGTAAATGAGGCCTGGCCACTCATCATCAGTAGGATCTAATAGATCTGTATACATGACCCCAGTACACGTTAAATGCTAAGGGACACAGGAAAATGGCAGGTCAATTTCAAATCGAGTCTGAAACAAGAAAGATGCTACATACATAAGGCGGCATTTGATAAGCGCCTTGGAAGATGAGCAGACTTTCCTAGACTGAAATCTGGGGACACGATCAAGAAAAACCACCAACTTTTAAATTCTCTTCACATCTCCAGCACTCAGTGTTGCGCTTACACCTGCTATTTCCCACTAGCAGTCACTGTTCGCTGCAGGAAACAACCCTTTCCTGGCTGAAACGCATACGTATTTTGCACATTTAAGGAGGGATTAAGCCAGTTCATCATCATCACCATCACCACCCCTCTCATCATGGGCACCACCACCATCATCATCATCTCTGTCATCATAGGGCCACTCACTGGCCATGAACCAGACACCACACTAAATTCTTTCAACGATATTTTCATACAACTATTTTCTTACAACTATTTTCTTATGACTACACTGCCCCCACTTCAGTGACGACTAAAATGAGGCAGAACAAGGTGATGAAACATGTTTAAGAAGCCCGTGACTAATAAGCAAAGAAGCCTGGATTCGAACACGGGCCTGTCTCCCTCTAAAAAGCCTCGTTCTTAACTGCCCCACTGCACTGCCTTCTCACCTTTCAGAGGATTTACAGGGTGAAGCCACGGCTAAAATAACAGCAAACTCCATAGTGCAGACCCTACGGTAACAGGGAAGACCTAAAAAGGCCATGTGTGAGACGAAAGCATCACCACAGGGACCGAAAGCCCACTCACGTCCCCTCAGGGATTTTATTACCATTCCTCCCTGCTCAAACTTCGAATGCAGCCCTACAACGCATTCATAGCAAGATGCCATTAGGGCTGAGCACGCCCTGAGTGTTCCCAATTCCTGGGCACATTAATAACCCAGTTAATATGAAGTGTGGGGAGCCTACACATGGGTGACAAATACGACTCAGCCGAATTTCCTGACCAAGGAGGTCGTGGAGGAACAATTTGGTAGATTTCATCAACAGTTCTAATTATGTCCCTGTCAAGTTCAGAACGAACTAATCCATAACAGGGGGTGGAAGGGGGGGTCCTTGAAGACAGTGGCACTGAAGAGTAATTTATGCCCCAGACACAGGGTCCTTTTCGTAGTTAGCGTGCACAACACGCAACTAACAAATGGGTCCAAAAAGGAATCAATTAGGGGAACACAGCGATCTCGGTGTGAGAGGCTTCTCAGGGTAAGTTTAGGAGCAGCCATGAGACAACGACGCCTAGAAGTCTTGTTTGTTCAAGCATCCGGAGGCCAGGGGGCCTGCAGGCGGGAGGATGAAGGAAAACGGCCGAGCCTTTCCTGGACTTTCTGCGGCTGGAAGATGTGAGCCTCCGTCTCTTGAGGGGATTTGTGGGCAGACTTTTAACTCTGACAGGAGCGAGGCTGAGTGCACGGAGCCGATGAGGAGTCAACTTACGGAATAGATTTTTTAAAAATAACAGTTCAATCCTCAGATAGCACTATCATCAGAGATACAAGGATATTGTTAGAAGAGGGAAGAAAAAGGGACCCTTTTATGAAGCTATAAATAATGTGCTAATGGAATGCACAAAGGGGCTCGGCAGGAGCAGTAAACTGAACCGTCACAATAGCCGCCGCGTGCCCCCACCCGAGACTGAATTATGAGACCGACAATTAGAAAAGAGGGGGCAGGAAGGATAGGGGTGACAGGGGGTGTCGGGGGAGGGAACACATCAGGCAGTTTTGAGTGATTTTCCACTGTGATCTGTATTGGAACGCAGCTCCTGTTCGCTCCAACAGTATAATTTCATACAAGGCATTCTCATTAAATATTTCCAAGTGGGGAGGGCAAGAAGGAGGAAGACTCCTGGGGCTGGTGCCTTTTTTTTTTTTTTTTTGAGTTAAGGCTGGTAATGTTAGCAGCTGCTTGGTTATTATTACCGATCAGTTGTTAATTAAAATAAAATGAAGCTTCTTAAACTTCAACACTGTATTGCAAATTATGCAAAAGACACAACTAATTGCATTATTAGCAGAAATTACATTTAAAAATAGCTCCACACAAAGAACTAAAATTATCTAATCTAAACTTGTTTTTACCAAATGAACCTGAGGAGACAGAGCTCGGGAGAAAACGAGGGTTTTTCTGCCTCTCATTCAACAAAGGGAGAGAGACAGACAGACAGAGACAAACACACACCTAGAGGGAAAAAGAGCCTTAAACTTCATTACTAAATATTAATCAAGATACAGTAGTAAACAAATTTGAAATTACCCGAGGTAAACTGTTAGATGTCAAATTTAGTCCATTCTCACCCGGGCAACACGATATGCGTTTGGATATAGTTAATTCTTGATCATCTACTAACAATCTTCCAGGCAATGAGTTGAGGAAAACCGGGACCATTACTATTACTAAGGCTTTCTTGTGTCTTTAAACGTAGGGCCTGATCAAAGATGGGGAGAAATAAGCTCAAGAATATGGACAAAGATGCCATTCACTGGGCCCTTAGCCTCTGCACACGTGTGTACTTTTAAAGTTAGAAGACTCTTACCCATTTTTCCCTCCCAAGTTGCTTCTGCCTTCACCAGGGCGGACAGCCGTCAGCTGGCCGTGTCTGCAAATGACTTCTTTTGCTCCACGGAGACTTCCAGGTGCCCATGGGTACCTCTGTGGTCTCCCGTGCTCAGTGGCAACATTTTAACTACAAAACAACGTGGAGTACTTATATCTACAAGCAAGCACTGTACCCTTGCTCACTGGATGTCACTGTGCGCGGAATATCGTTTTAATTATTTTTTTCCATTCAGTACCAGCCAGCCCTTGTTTTTAAAGCCACAACCATCTCTGCTGAAGAACAGCAGCCACCTAACGCAGTGTAAAACACGATATAGGGCAAGGACAATTCTGGCACATGTTTCAGGGAGTCCCTTCTTGCTCGGCATTGACGGAAGCTCCTGAGCTGAACAGAAAGTCCCTTTTGACTCTGAGTCTGGCCAGGTCTCTCACGAAGGCGGAAGCCACGAGCATCAACCCCTTACCCAGGAGAGAGATGAGTTACAGAGACGTCGTCCTGCTTCAGAGTCACAGACACGGTATAGCCCTTTCTGCACAAAGCCGGCCCGAGAAGCACCTTACATCTAAAAACTCTGGAAATGAAAGCTCACGACTAACGTGGTAAAATGATCCTATGTGCTAATAAACTGTCCCCTATGATAGTGACCCCAACACGCCAAACTCTGGGGAACACAGTACACCTCGTTTCTTCCTGCTCTTTTTCAAAAAGGCCTTCACCCCCATCTTCACTTTTTAATTTCATTTTTCCCCCCATAGGCTCTCCACCAAGATTTAGGGGAGTAACAGGGGTCCAGTAAGTTCTCACTTAACTTCATCGATAGGTTCTTTGACTTTAAGTGAAACGGTGTATAGTGATACCAACGTTTACCACAGACTCACTGATACACACAAGCGTTAGGTTCCTACTGCATCTCACGAAGGCACCACTAAATGACACGGGAAGCAGCTAAGTCATTCAAGGGCCGGCTTTACCACGTGTGCACAATCCTTCACCACTTTGCTCCAAAGCCCAAGAACAAACCAGTGCACCCAATCTCTTCAGTTATCTCACGGGAGTCCTTGCATACAGCCGGTGCTTAAAAAGTCACCTGCGGGGCGACCACTTCAGGACCACTGCATGTTTTAT
>CM052546.1:87278126-87299505 GCA_028533065.1 Trachops cirrhosus | reverse complement strand
GAATTTAACTGCCTGTCTCCGACTATTTTATCTTACTTTTCCACTGTTTTTATGTCTACAATCCCAGGTCTACCAAGACCGGCATCTCCCCGCGGGAGCCTGGCGCTAACCCAATGGGAGGGCCAGCAAGGCAGCAGGTAAACAGGCACCTTCTCGCCTCTCCCTTCTCTGCTGCGTGAAAGCGGCCTGGCATGAATGAGTTGTACAACAGCCACCAACCTTCTCTTATTTTTTTCTGAGCAGTCATCAATACCAGCATCGAGTGGTGGGGTGGCGCCGTAACACGACGTGGCGGCAGAGTGCGCCCAGCATGCAAACGTTTTTGGCTAATTTAAAATCCTTGTGCAGCCGAATCAAACATGACAAGACGGTGGCCAGAAGAGAGGCTATTATCCCGAACGGGAGCTGGGGGATGGCTGAAATTGGCTTGCGTGGCAGAGACAAGAGAGAGGGAAAGGAGAGGAATAACTGAGAATGATAATTTAGATAGAACAGGCCGCTACACATATGGGAACACACACACAAAGACTCACACGCCCATCAGAAAAGAAAAGGCGAAAGCTTCCCTGTTTTAGATCAGGGCAGGTCCAGCATAGGATCGCCCTGTAACAAGAGGGAATTCCAAATAAACTACCATGTGATCAAGCAGTGGTCCACCCGCAGGGAAAGATACAGTAGCTTTAAAACATGTAATCTTGTCTATAGAAATATCCCATTTTTGGAATACCAAAACTGCCATTTCATGCTTGAATTAATGCGATGGTGTCTAATTGTCATCACTGGGGTAGAAACAGGCAGTCACAAGCTGGGTCAAGCCCATGGGTTTGTGTCCGAAGCCCAGAGGTCCCTCAAGTCATTGGGTCATCAAGACAATTGGACGGCACAGGCAAAGGTGATGAGGAATTCATTTAGGGAAGCTACAGGGAGCCTCAGGCAGGCTGATGGGGTCCAAAGCCACAGACCTTGACCCCAGCTTCCAGGAGACTGGCTTTCAGTACACAGAGAGAGGACCTGTGGGGTCAGCTGGCCGGGGAGCTGTCCTTCATGAGATTAACAATTCACAGAGTGCTAACATGAATTTTGTCTAATAGTTATGGTTGTAGACTTCTTAGAAAGTAGGTTACAAGATCATTCAGCTTTCAGAAGCTTTACATGACAAGTTTTTTTTGTTGTTTGTTTTTTTAATAGAAAGAGCAGATTAAGGGCAGAATATAGCAAATGATTGGACTGCAACCCCGGTTTGGGAGATGAAATTTTTGAAAATTGGGTTCCCCCAATTATCTCATTTATACCTGAGAAGGCCTGAAGCAGAAACCCAAGCTGCGGGGACAGCTGTGCCCACGGGAAGACAGACCTCTTTCCTGCCCGAGTCCTCCCTTCCGGCTGAGCACCTGGAACCAGGTATCGAGAAGACAGAATGAGATCCCTTCCTATTTGCTCATATAGACTTTTCAGTGTCAAGTGAAAGTTCGCTCTGATTCTGGTAATAGGCAAGAAAAGCGTGATGTGGCCACAGAAATTGGCTCATTTGTTTTTCAATCTACAAAAGTGTAGGTCTTTATGCAGAGAGCTGGAGGTTGGTTGCCAAAGGGGAGGGGGATTAAGTCACTCGGTAAGAGAGGTAAAGGGGTTAAGAAGTACAAATTGTAGTCACAGAATAGTCACAAGGCTGTAAAGTATAGCACAGGGGATGCAGTCAATAATATTGAGGTCGCTGTTTGGGGGAAAACATTTTGTAAAATATATGACTGTCCAGCCACTGTGCTGTACATCTGAAGCCAAGACAAAGTAAAGTTGAAAGAAGAAAAAATGCCTGGAACATCTGTATCTATAATATCAATAAATATTTTGCCATTAAAAATACAATTAGAAGTAGGGTGTGATGGATCCCCCTGAATGTGTTATAATCAGAAGAATGGATGCTAGATGAATAAAAACACAGATTCCACTAAAAAAAAGTGTTGGTCTTCAGCACATTAAGGTGATGGCTAGGGCCATTTGGGGGAGTCACTCGGTTGCCCCGGGTCCCTCCCAGGTGCACAGGAGACACACGTGTTAGTGTACTTCTGCTTGTCCTTCTCTTGCTAATATCTTTTTATTACAGGGGTGTGTCGGCCAAGAATCCAGCAAGGTAGAGAGAAAATCATTTTTCCTCCCTCTCCCTGTACTTAAACCCACAGGACAGACTCCCAGCAATGGCCGCCCCCCCCAGTGGCCCTTTCCCTTTTTAAGGAAACCTGAGAGCACAGAACAGTCCTGTTCTCAGGGCATCTGATTCTTAACACCAGCGGCCGGCAGTCCAGGAAGCATGGGTTTGCACACTCTCCTTGTCCTGAGGGATTCCAGAGGAACTCAGTCCCGCAGGAAACTGCAAAGGTACAGGAACACTCGGCGGCAACACCTGTCGCCTTGATTTGGGATGGAACTTGAACATGAAGGACCAGGTCTAGGAGCATTTTGCTGCCCACTCTGGAGAGCAGTTAAGAAGAATGCCTCCTTAGAAAAATGGTGGCCAGGTGAGAACCTGAAACCATAAGACAGGTAGCTTATGGCAGGTTTACTTTATCATGTTAACACCTCTTGACATCCTCTGTGACTCAAGGGGCAGATGTAACTTGCAGTTTAGAACAAAAGGCAAAAAGGCAAGTGCCTTGTTCAATGTGAGATCTCTGGGAGATTTGGAAGATAGTTCTTCCAGGGTCAGCAAACAGAGTACCATCACCTTAAAATAATAATAACAATCTTTACATTTAAAAAAGATAACCGAGAAAAAATTTTCTGGACTTGAGACAGCACAACTGATTTAAATAGAGGATCCTATTTTTCATGATGAAGTTCCATGTTTTTATCTAGTTTTCATTTTGCAAACCTACATGAAGGAACCTTCTGATATAAAATAGATTTTCATTATTAAAGAGGATAAAATTAATTTGTCTAGAAGCTCATTGCCTGATGGGACAAAATAAGGCCAGAAGATATTTTCCTCCACTGGTAAAGAGGACTAAAATAAATACCCAACAACCAAAGGTCATTTTTGAGGCTGGCCGGTCTTACAAAATCAATGCTATAAAACTACTCATAGTGCCTGGTTCTACGTACGGTTCTTAACTTCCCTTTCCTTTCCCGTCCGCGTCAAATTTATATCCTCATACTGTGGCTTGAGAACACCCAGGTTCATAGTTCAGTCAAGGCATCGCTTCTCAGGGAAGTCCGGGATTGCATCCTCAGGGACGCAGGTCTGTGGGGCTGCTCTCTCATCCATCCCTGGCTGGCGTGGCACGCACCACTGAGGGACCCCATTAGCAAAGAAGGGCACGCACACGTCTGAGCAGAAAGCTCTCTGGAAAGGGACACCAGGGCGCTGGTCACAGCAGCTACGGCTGAGAGTCCATCTGTCTTCAGAGCATTGGGAGGCGCGTCACAAACTCCACTTGTCTCTCCAGCCCCTAGTCTCCTTAAAGCCAGAGGCAGACACACTTTCTGCCTGAAGATGCGGCACCAACCCAGCTGTCACCCAAGACTCCAATTAAGTGGTGTGTGACATGCTTACAAGATAACCCAGCCAGAGACCAGCCTGGCCATTCTGCAGAATTGTAAATGGTTTTCACAGGAAGACATGCATCTCTATCTCCCCACGGGCAGGCAAAGTGTCACTACTAATCCAAGAAGCAAAGGTGCTGTGCACTTGACAGTGTGTTTATGCCGCACTCTTTGAAGAAGCAGAAAGGTGGCTGCAGACAGCTTTGTTGTTCCCGTGCCAGGTGTGAGCTCGCGTTCTCGAATGCACGGGCGGGACTCTCCTCTGAGCTGGTGGAATTTCATAAAAACCCACTAACCTGAATCCCGACTTTACACCTGTGAGATGCACGCCATCGAAACAGTGCCTGTGAACAAACACTAGCATGGATTGATTAATTAATATTAACGGTTAATATTATGGATATACAGATCAGTTCTTCTTTCTTTCTGCCTTCAAGGAAATAAAATTATTCCTTCTACCGGTCTTAAATTCATGAAGATCAGGCCATTCAAAAGACCACCGCATTGCTCCAGAGTCCAAACACAGTTTCTTTATAAAAAAAATTATTCCTATGCACCTTTTCAACACTGTCCCAACAAGGCGAGCTTTTAAGAAACGGATTTTTGTTTTGTTCTGTTTTTGCCTGAGTTTGTGAGTTTGTTTTATGCAGCCAGAACATGACAAGAAAGGAGTGTCAAAAAGGTGCTTTTATTAAGGAATGGAAGACAACCTTTTCCACCAAGACTTTCTACAATATTCCATCAGCAGAAGTGAGGCAGGTCGGAGAGACGAACTTTTCCAAGGTATTAAATTAAAAGATGTTGAATTAAGTTAAATGCCCCATGTGGAATTGACATTTCCCCCTTTTTAATGCAAGCTAAGATTGATGAAAAATACCACTTATCTACATTAAGGGTCAAAATCTCTCGCAGAAGGAGCCTCTGGTTCAACACGTCAGAGCAGCGTCTGTCTCCCATAATCCAAGGGCCGGGACGCGGATCACATTCTGATGATCCAATTAATGGTGGGACGCTTTGCCATCATCCGGCCAGCAAGGCCCCTAACAGATTGTGGGGCTGTAACATCAATTTCTTAAGTGCATTTAAAGGATTACAAATGTTAGCCCTGGCTGGGGACTGAACACCTACCGAGGTGCTCTGAACCACATTACTGTAATTGGGTACCTGAATTAATGCCACTTCTTCTTGATGGGTGAGTTGAATCCATTGGAATTAAGAGTTCTTTTTGCTGTATTTCACTACCCCATTCTTTCTTCTCTTTTTCCCTTCCCTTCCCTTCCCTTCTCTCTCTCTCTTTCTTTCTTTCTTCTTTTCCTTGGAACATAAATCTGAATTGAAATGCTTCCTTTTTAATCCAGATAGCTTTAATTACAGCCCTGGGGAATCCAAGCATTGTCCTAATTCTACCTCATGCCCTGTTTGGGTGCATGCATTCTCCTAGGGCTTGTTGTCTTAATATGCAATGCTCAGGAGAAGAAAATACACTTCTTTTCTCAATAAAGCTGAGAGGATGAGTGGAGGGGAGCGGGGGTGGGGGAGATGAGCCCTTCTGCTTTTTCTTCCTTCCAGCCAGATGAACCTCTTCAAGAACACAGAGGCCAGCACTTGAAATTCATTGCAAGGCTAGGCAGGTAAGAACCAGAGCGTCCCCACACCTCTCTGAGATCAGTTCAAGTAAAAGTTCTGATTGCGGGAGAATGGGATGGATGTGCATCGTCTGGATATTTGAATCTCGGCTAAATTCCTCAACTCAGGGGAAATCATATTATTCCCCTGCTTCAACCCTCCCAGAGCTTGCTTGTGGTAAAGTGAATAAAATGTAAATGTCACACCTTGGTCCGAAGGGCCCGACACACTCTTTCCTTGTTCGGTCCCGTGCACTGTTCTCTGCTCTGCAACCTGCAGATGAAGCTCTGGACTCGTGGGCCTTCCCTGTTGTCCAGACACATCCGGTTCTCCTCTGTCAAGGCCCTCTGCTTGGACACTTGACTCTGACACCTCACCCTCACTCCTTTAAGGTTTCTATCCAAATACATACTCACAGGCTGTTTCCCGACTCAGACACACCCATGCCACTCAAGCCACGTGCTCTCTCTCTCTCACTCTGCTGTATCTTCCTTCAGAGCATCTCTGTGCGTGTGCACATAAGCACGTGCAAAATAGTGACCTGTGCACCGTGCTCCACATGCACACACACTCCGCATGCACACACACTCCACAGGAGCAAGTGTCATTCACTACCACAGCCCCAGTGACCAGAAGGGTACCCAGGGTAATTCAAATATTTGTTTCGGTGAATGGAACTGAGTTTTGCCTGGCTGATTCTGCCTCGTTATTCTGGTGGCAGATCAAATGTTTTCTCTACAGAGGACCTCCAGGTGACCGTTAACTAAAGTGGCACTTTCCCAACCCACTCCCCAAAGTCACTAGCTTACAATCTTGTTTTATTGTCTTCCTATTACTTATCAGTATCTGAAATAATATTCCCGTGCATACATGTCTGCATGCACACGTTTATTGTCTATTTCCCCACCGTATTATTCAAATTCCGTGAGGGCAGAGAACATGTTTTTCTGTCTTATTCACCCCGGTGTCTTCAGTGCTAAGAATAGCATGGGGCCTGAGGATGACAGGCCATAAACACTTTGCTGAATGGGAATGAATCTAACTCAACCAGGGACAAACATGCGAGAGCCTTTAGCAGAAGAGGGTTGTGGTAACACGGATTTTCTTCACATAATTTCACCAGTGACCCCACGAAGAATTTAAATAAGGACACCCTTCCTACAGTGTTTATCCCACCTCCTGTAGGAAGGCAAAGCTGGCTGTAGTGGTTAGCATCTACTTCTGTGGGGGACACAGAAGAACTTAAAGAAAAAAGAAGCAGTCTGACTCCCAGCAAAGCTGCTTCTGGCCAAACTGGGAGTGGGTGACTCCTGCCCATCGGAGAGGCTCGACCAGCCTCGCCAGTTCGGTGCCCTTTCCGTCCTGCCAGCTGTATTGCTTGGACGCGGCCTTCTCTCAGGCCTCTACTCGGGGACTCGAGCTAATCTGATAAAGCTCTGGATGCGGTAAGCAGAACAGGCGCCACGTACTGAACGTGGCCCCTTCTCTTGGACAAGGGATGTCACTCTGCCTGAGGGGTGGTCTCCGCTCCTGCTCTCGGGGAGGAAGGGAAGCGAAAGCGCATTTCCATGGTTCCGGGGAGGAGAGAACCTGCAGAAGGAGTCCCACTCTGCCAAGTCTGTTCTGGGACGGGAAGGGCGGCAGGCCCCCTAGGCCGGCCACCAGCTGCCAAGAGGACCGAGCCCTCCACAGACACGCGCCCCAAAAACCATCTCTCCACCTCCAGGCTGGAGTCGCCGGCGTATTGCGTTCCGCAGCCATCACAAAGCTAGATAGGAGTTTCTTGGGGTTTTTTTTTCTTGACTCATTAGATCTCCCTGCTCAAAATGATTTACACAGAGATAATTAAACTTAAGCCCTAAGGACTAGTTAACTGTTTAGCAGTGTATACATTTCATAGAACCATTTCCATACATCTAGTTTTAAATTCATTAACAGAAACGAATAGCTGCGGAGCGCTCTCCACCGCGCAGCGTGGTGCGGCGGGATGCTTGCTAAATTACCCCTCTCTATCACTTCTGCCGCAATCTCCCGGCACTTAAACTTTGCGGGGCTGGAAATGGGCCTACCAATTTGCAGCAAGGCTCATATTTACTATATTTAGTGTGAATCATTGACTGAACTTCAGAATATATTTGTCTCCGTTTGCGGTGCCTCCAGAATATTCCATCAGCTCTGGAGAACAGGAAGTGCACTTTTTTCCCTTCTTTGAAAAATTAGAGAGAAACACTTAATAGGCAATATTAGCTTTGAATATGCATTAGAAATATACTTTTACTAATATATCTTTCATTTCAAGTCTCCTACATGCACTCAAATAGCTTGTAGTTTTTCCTCTTGGCCTATTTTATGAGGAAAAAGTGCCCTTCTGATATTAACTAGCAATGACTCATTAATTATTTATTTCTGAATACCCATATAACATGAAAAAATAGACCGTAAATCTCTTTTTTACAAACTTATCATCACATTTATACACATTTGGGGATTTTTTTGTTAATTAAAATATTCTCTGTTAAAAAATAATCTTCATACTCTCCTTCAATCCTATTTCACCAATATTTACAGTGTGCGGCTCAGGTTTGAAAGGGAGTCGGGGCGAACTAATTCACTGTTTACACTCAGAATCCTCGGGGTTCCAGTCCCGTAAAGGTAGTACAAAGCACTGTATCTTTCGTCCTCAGCACTTATCTTAATCCTAATAACGAGCCAGACAAGTGACTCCAGAGTCTGGGGCTTATCAACTGGAATTCGTCACATGAACCCAACAGAAGACAAGAAATGCCTTACATAACAATGCTACACGAATCGTTATCTTTCGATACTCAAAGGTATGCCTTCAAAAGCCTATAGGAGACTTTCATTTATTTATGTATTTATTTATCTTCTGCTGAACTCAAATTCCACTTGTTTGTATTAAATCGGAGAGCAAATGAACAGAAATGCTGTTGTTCGGGATTATCTGAAAACCGAGTTTACTCCCAAGAGATCAAAACGGTTCTTCCTGCCCCAATGCGGCACTGGCTATCAGGGACAATCTGCTTTCAAAGGGAGCTTTGATACCGACTACTTGGGCCACAGATAATGAACATAAAAAAAGGCCCATGTTCCTCAAATGTTCAGAAGTGTCAACGGCTGTGGGTGGACCCCAGCGTCTTCCCCATCAGAAGTCTGGATTCCTCCACAGCAGCTCACACAAGCAGCGAAAACACTGAGCTTCACTCTTCCCAGCTCAGGGACTGGGTTAAAAATAGGACATGGCTCCTTGAGCCGTACACACGGAAGGTGTTTTCTTCAGCAGCCAGACGTTTAAGAAGTTTCTTTTTGTGTGGATGATTTAGCATGAATATTTCTAGTCATACGTTCAGATTTCCATTGTGAATGAATGGAGCTCGGAAAGGTGTAATTCACTTTACTCTCCGTCCTTCTACAAGAAGTATTTATCAGTTTAATGGAACATTTTATTATGTCTATATTGGGCTAAATGTATTTATGGAAATTTTAAATTAAAAAAATATATATCAAGTTAAAAAAATATAGATGGCCAAATAACCTAGTCTTAATTTTCAGGGTGGACTGCGTGTCTTCATCAACCTTCCTTTCTTTTTTTTCTTTTCTAATTTTCATCTGAGGATACATTTATTGATTTTAGAGAGAGAGGAAGGGAAAGAGAGACAGACAGACAGACAGAAACACACACACAAACAGCCATCAGCTGCCTTCCGCATGCACCCCAACTGAGGATCAAACCCACAACTTAGGTGTGTGCCTAGGGATTGAACCCACAACCTTTTGCTGTACACAGGATGAGACTCCAACCAAGCCATTTGATCAGGGCCATCAACCCTCCTTTCGTAGGCTCCCAATTAGATTCTAAATATCCGGTGTGGATCATGTCACATCCACCCTCAAAAACATTCCATCGTACAAGTTCCTACATAATCAACATAAACTCCAAACTCTTTCACACAGTGCTTGAGACCCTTCCTGCCTCGTCCTGAATTTGGTGTTTTATTTAGCAGTCTCACCAGGTTCTACACACACCTCCCCTGGAGCTCCTCCTCTTTCTCCCTCTCACACACCCTTGTCTTTATTACAGTCTTAGGACCTTAAACATCCCCCTCACACACACACACACACACACACACACACACACACACACACACAGGCACACTCACTTATGCCCGCCCCCCCCACCAACATGTTCACCCATCACAATCCACTTCCCTCAAGGGGCCCGGCCGAGCCGCCTAATGCTCCCGGATGCCACTCCCTGCCCGCTGACTCCCAGTGAAACACCTGTCCCTGCGAACACCCCCAGCGCTTCCCTCCATCCGTAGCTTTCATCTTCCCTACTTTCCAACCTCTTCATGATACTTTCTTGATGAAACGATTTGACTGCTTATCTGTGTCTTTATTGAATCTATATGTGGTTTTCTTTTACCATTTATACTTTTTCAAAGTCTGTTTACACCTTCTAAAACATGTATGTTTTCTATTAAATCTGAAACACTGTGATAATCCTGATATAGACTTAAAAAAACCCTCAGACACAAGGCCATCAATTCCTCTGTGAAGAAGCTGGGTGTCGGGCTCAGCTGGCTGCTCCTGCAGGTGCCACCACGGACCCCTGCCTTTCTGATTAGGCTGCGATCTCTTTGAAGAGCAGGCAATTGGCTCATCCATCTTTGCACAAGTTAGAGCGTCTCACAATCGCCTGTCGGGACTCAGATGTACACGCCAAGCCGAGTGTGAGTGAGCACTCAGCACGTTTCACTGAGACGCTGTTGAATTGACCGTGTTTTCCACTCCCACGTCCCGGGGCAGGAGGAAGAGGAACGGGTGCACCGCATGGGAATGGAGCAGTCGGTATGGAGCAAGGCTGCTGCCTACAGCTGTCTGACAGTCACGGCCAGTGGACACCAGCAGTGGCAAAAACACTGCTCCATGTTCTGGAAGTGGCTTGTCCTCTGCACATCACCTGCATGCAGACCGACAGAAAGGTACTGGCTGGAGGGTCTACTGGGTTAGCTCTCTGGGTCAATGCCAGGTTCCATTTGGAAAGAATTTGTCCTACTGCCATTTTCATCCAGAAAGAAAAAAGATAACCGTTTTTTCCCCCCCTCCAAAATCTCTTGGGACTTATGGGCAACTGGTATAATACTTGGATTCAACCCTCTGAAACAAACAAACAAAAAACAGTCCTGTTAAAGTTGGCTTGAACAGTCACTGGGCTTAGGGACAAAGCCAGGTTCCTGGCAACCACACTTGAGAAACAACAAACAGTAGACCTGTCTTTAGCTGAAAGTCGCTGCGGATGTCATTATAGCCGACTGGAATGCTTGTGTGGTGCCAGACACCGGGGTAAGCCTTTCTGTGAATTATCTCATTTAATTCTTAGAAACATCGCTGAGTATGTTTCTCTGTTTTACAGATGAGAAAAGTCCCACTGTGAACAATGCAAAACAACGTATAAAATCAAAAGGTAAATTAGGCCCTGTGGCCAGCTGAAGTGGCGACTGAACGCTTTTTTAAACACCCAGTGTGAAGACCATACTCCATGGCAGCAGCAAGCCTGAATAGGGGACCTGTGAGGGGAAGCGTCCTCTCTGTGACTCATCGGCACTTGCTCCACCCCATCAGTTGTCCCTGCCTGTCACTCATATAACCTGTGAGCCAACCACACAAGCCCAGCCCCAAAGATGATCCCGCCCACACACCTGAGCATGGGCCTCATGACAGCTGTCTGCTGAGAAATCCACCCAAGGAAGGAGTCCCCAGACAGGACCATGCAGGACCATGAAGAGTGTGCAGGGTCCTTCCCACTCCTTCCACCCCATGTCTGTCTGTCTGTCTCTCTCATGTCCATGGGTTGCCTCTCAATTCCAGTTGAAGCAAAAGTGCCACATAATAACCAAGCACCCCTCCACCCTGCTCCTTGTGACAGCCCGGGAGGGCCAGCCAGCTTGGAATTCTTCAACCGTCTTCTGCTCATGAAAATCAAAAGAGGTGGCCTACTACCTGGGCCATTGTGGTGACACCTAGGGACACCAAAGAAAGCAAAGCATTTCAGTTTTCTTCTCTGTTTCCTTGTCTCCCCTGGGATTATAACTCAGTCACTTAGTCTCTTATAAAAAAAATTCTGTGAAAAAATGTGGAATTGAGTTGAAACACAGTGTGATGAGCAAAAGGAGAAAAGGATGGATGGAGCTTACGTTGGTGAACTTTTCTGGGGAGCCTGCTCTTTAGTTTGTCTATAAAAATAGGACCAGTTGCTTAATCTAGCTATCTTTTTCTTATCTCTCTCTCTCTCTCTCTCTCTCTCTCTCTCTCTCTCACACACACACACACACACACACACACACACACATACATACACACACACTCACACTTTGGAGACAACACAGGCCATTTGACAGTGAAGAAATGGAACTCGTTCTTGACCTGCAACAGCTCTTGGACCAAGTCCACCTCTAACATAAAAACAGGTTATGTCACCAAGGGTCTGGGTTCGAGCATCCTACAAAATAGCAGCTTATTTAAAAACCAAAGGCACGGCTCACTGAAAGTGCTGATATGTGAAGCGCACACAAGGAAAACGAATTTAACCTTTGGAACGTTATCTCAGGAGAGGAGAGTCTGAATCTCTTTATAAGGTTTTTTAAGCACTGCAATTATGGACGAGGAGCATCTTGCCTCAGTTGTATCTGGTCGGGAAGGGAGAGAAAGAGGAAACCCCACCAGAGACATCAGCTGCTGTCAGGCTGTTTTTCAACGGCAAAGAGGTAGTTTACAGGGGGGTCTGCCAGTCTCTTAAGACCCAGTTAAGAAGCCTTTTTAAAATGCCTTAAAAAGCCAACTCATACATTAATCAAGTTGAGCCCTCATCCATACTTACTGCAATACATCAATTACTACGTCCTTTTTTTAAAAAAATAAATTCCGGTTGACAGCAGACACCTTATTAAGGCCCACGAAAATGATACAATGAGTAGAAGGCTATTAATATTGCTCTTTTTTTCTCCCTGCTATTGTCTTGCTGCAGTGGTCTGCAAACAAATTCAGGCTGCATTACAATTAATGCCAGCGCAACTCCTTCTAACGACTTCCAGCTTGCTAATTTTTTACGCTAATAATAAAAAAAGAAAGGCATTGCTATGCAAGAACGACCTCCTTTTATCATCCTAGCATAGTACACCAGAGAGTGTCTGCTATTGTTCACATGAAAGACAATTAAACCCTGGAACATCAAACCTAAAAATGACAATCTGCTAACCAGCACTGGGCATCGCTCGCTGCTTCCCTCCGCTTTCTGAACCGAGAGAAAACAATTCTCTGAAGACGTTTCTTTCCTGTTCTCCTTTAACCACCCTTTGGGGGGGAGAAAAGTTTAAAAATACCCTTTGCTGATTTATGCATCTCTGCTTAGAATTTATTAACTGTCTAGGGCCATTGTCACTAGCACACTCGACCGCCTGCAGGTTTGAATTCCGGACACATGAAAAGAAACGCAGCGATATCACCCACACAGTATCACATTTAGAAATAAACATTAAAGGCGTTCTTCAAAAATGCACATGATACAAAAGTCTGGACGGAGAAAGAAAAATCAGATCCTACAAGTCTGCATATTGCATCCTCTCTGGGGATCGTGCTAAAAGTCACTGGGCCTTCAGAAAGCCAAGTCTGGTCCAGATGTGGATTCTCCACAAAGCCAGAGTCGGAAACCCTCTTTCCTCACCCTTAGCAACATCAGGATTCCTTCCCCAGAACACATGCCCGTTTACTGGAAAAATGCCCTGTACTTGGGTGTTAATTGTAACATTTAGAACATAAACACAGTCACTTCAAAGTTCACTGACTTTCTCAAAGCATTTCTCAAATTCTGACTGGTGTTTTGCCCGTAGTATAAAGAAAAAAGGCTACAAATAAAAGCGGCTGCGTGGCGCCCTCAGCTCTGCCTCCTGGTGATCTTGGGACCTTGGCCAAATCTTCTAACCCCTCTGAGTCTCAGTTTCTCCCTCTGTAAAATTAGGAGGAAACAGCTCTTTTTTTCAAGCATGATTGTAAAGATGAAATGACATGCAACCACTGTGTACTGCAATTACAAATAAATAATTAAACAAAATAGCTGTGTGTGTCCTCTAACAGCTTTTTTTAAAAAAGACTTTATTTATTTAATTCTAGAGAGGGGAAAGAGAGGGAGGAAGAGAGGGAGAGAAGCATCAGTGTGTGGTTGCCCTTCATGGGCCCCCTACTGAGGACCTGGCCCACAACCCAGGCATGTGCCCTGGCCAGGAATCCAACTGGTGACCCTTTGGTTCGCAGGCGGGCACTCAATCCACTGAGCCACACCAGCCAGGGCTCTAGCAGCTTTGTTATGAGATTAGTAGTGACTGACATTCAAATGCTGAGCACAGCCACACCTTACACTTAATGGGCAAGTTTTCAATAAAGGGGCCCCAGACTCTGTTAGGCCCTTTATTTTATTTCATTTTCACAAGAAATCTCTAGGGTTGGGATGCTCAGTCCCTACTGACAAATGAGGAAACGGAGGCCTAGGAAGGTTCAGTGATTTGTCTAAGAGGCAAAACTGTGGTTTGAACCTGAAACTTTGCTGTGTCCCGTTCTTAAGGCACTTTCCACGGTGAGCTGCCTCTGAGGGGTGGCAGCTCTGGGAAGTAAGGTGGACAGACAGAAACATGGGCTCTGATGTTCATCGGCCCGGCAGCCGGGGCTCAGTCACTCACCCCTCAGTTTTGGCATCTGTAAAACACAGCGAACATCTGTCCCCTGGGGTTGTTCTGAGGGTCAAATAAGGCAGCCCACATGCAATATTTAAAAAAATCACCTAACAGTAACTATTCAATAAATATGAACCGGTGTTGTTACCCCACCACCCAGCACTGCGTGGGAAGCTCTAATATATAAAACGAGAGTAAACCAGGATCAGTAACATCTACATTTAGCTGAGATGCAGAAACAGGAACCAGGGTCGCCTTCCCACCTAAAATTAACAACCCGCAAGACCCTGGAATGAGGGGAGAAGAGACAGTGCTCTCTGGGAATGAGGAATGAATGGGGTCAGACCTGTGAGGGTCTCAGCTTCTGGCCTGCACAGAGGTTCCAGGCCACGTGTGTGGGTGTCAGGCAGAGTCCAGCAGACTCCTTCCAGAAGGAGGCAAAGCTGAGTGTCGAGGGAAATCAAGGCGGCTAGAGGTTGCAGGGTGGAATACTGGATAAGAGGGGCTGCTCGGCTAGAGGACTCTACCCTGTGCGGCTGGTCCGTTTCAAGCACTCGGCCAGATACTAATGCTACGCTTGTAAAGCAACTATCCGAACCTGGGGAAAGAGCCATTCAAAATGTTAGAGGTAACTCACAGTGCCCAGGGCCTACACAGGACCAGGGAGAGCACCCGTCCTTCCAGCCAGACTGGGAAAATCCCATTATTCAGGAGGCTTTGGGTGAGGGCCTCAGAAGAGCGAGTACTGTTCCAGTTCAAGTAAACAGATCTTTAAAATAAGTCTAAAGACTCAAACTTTTTCCCAGTAACTTAACTGCACTTCAACACAAGGCCCAAGGATATTAACAGAACTACAAAATACCCAGCACACAACAGGGTACACTCTCACTGTCTGGCATCCAATCAAAAGTGACCAGACATTCAAGCAGAAGCAGGAACAAAAATCCCTCAGCGAAGGGAAAAGATATGCATGAACTGAAACGGACCCCAACTGGCCCAGACGTTGGAGTTGGTAGACAAAGACCTGAAATGCTATAGTAACTACATTTTATGTGTTTGAAAGTTGAGTCAAGGGAGATTGATAAGCCAACACATCAATGAATCTCCACAAAACCCAACAACGTAAGGAACATGAAGGAACTCCACGATGGTACCTCATAATGAATCAAAATCATGAGTAAGGAGAACATCTTAAAAGTAGCCAGAGACAAAACGCACTGATAAGGAGACACAGAGGTAGGGATGATGGCAGATTTCTGGTTGAAAACAACACAAGTAAGAAGACAGAGTCTCTGATTCAGTGGGTCTGGAAGGGGGTCAGGAAGTTATGTTTCGAACCAGTTGTGCGTTAATCCTGGAGGCGCTGGTCCCAGCCACACTGTGAGAACCGCTGATACATATTCGGACAATGTAGCTAAAGGGAAAGCTCCGAAAAGAAAGGCATTTTGGCATTTCTGAACAGCTTTTATTTTTCTTTAAGTTCACAATAAAATTTTAATAAATTTTTATTTTATCCTAAGATTTTCTTCCCTAAAATTTTGCTACGTTCTTACAGAAAATCCCAGGCCTTTCAGGAATATCTCATACAAATTGCATTTGTATAAATGCAAATAATCGCCATCCTTTCCGAGAGCAATTAAATCTCAAACCAATGAGTAAATTGATTATCAGGCTAGCGGGGAGTCCAACTAGTCAAATCCCTCATTCCCACTTTCTGTCATATTTCAGGAAGTCTTCTCTTGCACCCCTTTGGGGAAATAGTTACTTTTGTAGGTTAATAGTTTAAATATTTCATCTTCCTTTCTCAGTCGTGGGCTTTGGCCCTTGCATATCCTTCCGTGTGACAGCTTTTATTCTACCTGCTCACTCTCATCTGACAAATTCTAATTAAGTCTGGGCTTCCTCACTGGCTCTCTGAAGAACCTTCTTTTGCATACTCGACACCCACCCTTCTACGTAGGCAATGCTTTGACTCCCCTGGTCTCTACTGTGGGCCTTCATTCGAACTTCCAGGGGCTTACCCTTGAGTGTTTCCTTCTAAATCATTTTACCACGCTCATCCCATTTCTTTCTATTTATTTAAGGACTAATGTATTTCTCTTTAATTTAATGAAGTAGCATTTGGGATATTCTGGCTTCCCTGAGCCTTTCTGAGTGTGAGGGATACCGATGGAGGGAGATGGGTAACAAAATGATAAAATTGGAGAAGAAGGTGGGATGCAGTTGTAGGTATGTATGACAGATGCAAGCAAATAGGCACACACAAACTACTGGCAGGGGCGGGGGGCGGGGTTCACAACATCACTACAGGCAGGAATGTCAAGAAGCACCTCTCTTTATCGCCGACTGGATCACTGGACACATCCAGCTTCCCAATTGCAACTCATGCATTTGACATATTTACGGGCTGCTTTTATAGCTTTTGATCACAATTTCCTAAGAGGCAGCTGGTCCTTAAATCAACAAGTCAGTAAAAAGCAAGTCAAGCCAAGACCTGTTAACAGGATGACCTACCAGGAGGTCAGCGCTTTTTGGAACACAGCTAACACATTCATGAAAGCCATTTTAAAATGTCTGCATGTGAATTCGGGTTCCGTTTAAGGATCTAGATTGTACTTCCTCATGATTCTAGATTCTTGCTACCACAGCCCAAAATGGGGGTTAAAGGAACCAAACAAATAAAAATGATGCAGGGAAAAATTCTCCCCTGTGTTCATTTTGACCAGAAGGAAGGATGAGCCGAGAGGAGGGGACACTGAGGCATTTCTCTCAGCAATGACTCTGGTCTTACTCCCCTTTATGGGGTTGGTGGTTAGAGTAGAGTAACTGGACTGATGTGACCAGGAAGATCAGGGAGCATCTGTCCACTCCAGGAGACCCTGCTGGAGACCCAGAATGTTGGAAGAACACCCCGAATTCTCTGGGCAGGTTAGCCAATGTTTTCAAGGCCGGATGGTACTGAAGAAGCCCAGCCCAGCAAATCAGCTGGCCTGGGACATGGGACCTCAGAGGCTGACAGCTGGGGGCCACACCCCCAGAAGCATAATGAATCCCAGCCTTCAGCACCACCAGAACGGACCTAAAAAGACCTTTTCTCCTCTGACAGAAAAGTCTGCTTCCCAAAGGAAATGGATACTTCTAACCTCACCCTGTCTCTGGTCAACCTATATTTTGATGAATGAGAAAAAAAACGGAACGTTGGACTTGGATGAGAAAAGTTTCTTAAAAATTCCATCTTCAATAAGATTGCATTCTTTTACAGCTATGCAGAAAAAAGAATACCGAAATGGAATAGAGAGAGCCATCGCCAAAGAAATTTCACTCTCACGGATTCCCAGCCCCTCGGAACTTCCTTGACAGGGAAGGACAAAGGCACCGTTTGCTCAGCTAGATCATTTTGATTGAGACTCATATGTTATTTTAAATGAACACTGCTCAGCTAGTTAAGCCTTAAAAATCAACCATCCTTGACAATTGTCCAATTTTTTTTTTAAGTCTTACCTTAAGGGTTTCAGAAACACATTTACACAGTCGGCTGTCGTAGGAAGGAGCCGGGCTTTCTGCCTGGCTTCACAGCTCACGCGGGACGGCTGGCCTTGGTTCACTCTAGCCTTTGAAAACTCGATGTTACAATTAAAAGGGAAAAAAGTCAGAGGAAACTTAAAAAGCGAAATGGGGCAATCGCCTTCGCAGTTGGAACTATACAAAACTCCAGCGCGTATGAAATATATAATCTCATAGATAATTCCACTTGATTTTTAAGGTTTTTATCCATACTACCTAATAATGCTTAACAGGAAAGAAAAATACTATTTTTTTTTTTTTGGCAACACTATGTTACTTACATTGGCATTCTTGTTGGGACACTGGACTAGCACAAGACAAGGGCTAGAGTCTTCCACTCATTTTCTATGTGCTGAGTCCCTACATTAGACAATACTACCAGCTTTTACATTCATACTTAATATAACGCTTTTTTTTTACTCTGTAAAAGTTCAGAGTCTTACAGCTTACAGCCATGCCAACAAAAATGTTTAAAGAAAGATCATCCAAGAGAAGACATGACATTTTGCAGTCTTGAGTTTATCTTTAGAAAGCACAGTTCTAAACCACGCTTGAAGGAAGCGGCCCCGATCTTCGTGTTAACACAGAAGTTCTGTTTCCATTAGTTCTTGCTCAGTAAATGCAAATATTGTGAACAAGCTGTTTCACGGCAGGGGATGCTACCTCTGCCACTTTCATGAACAGTAATATTGCAAAACATGCACCCAAACAATAACCATATTTATTAAACGGACCTCCATACACGCTATGGATACATACATACACACACACTTAATGTTTGTTTATATTGTTTACATACAATAGGAAATGTCTGTGTATCCCCTTTATGTGGTGCAACCGTGACAACACAATGACATGTTTTAAAGAATGCTCTCATTACTTAAGTATATTTGTCCTTATCAGTATTGAAATATGTGTTTTTAGGGGGAAACAAGTATGCACGTTACTTTCTACTGAAAGTAGAAAGTCCGCTTTAAGCTTTCCTAGGACAATCACATTAAAATCACTTAACTAGCTCCCAAATGTAATAGAAATATATATATATTCATGACATCGTTATCTTCTAAAGGGGACTGAGGAATGCCCATACGGCTTTTCTCAGTCTTCAGACTCTGGCCTCAGTGATTAAATTTCCTCCCATTCTTTGATGTGGGTTTTTCAACTTAAAAAGAGGGTATAAAGCAATCTGTCTTCTTCTTCATGTTTTTTTACCTTCCACACAATTTTGCTAACTTTATATATTTTAAATTTCCCTAATTACAAGTTTCTGTCATTTTCTTCATCAGGGTTCCAACTGTGAAATGAGGAGAAGGCATATTTGGTTTGAAGTAAGAAAATGATAAAACGGTAAATATTGATGTTCTTTTTCAAGGCCCTTTAAGGCTTGTGCTCAAATATGTAGGCCACATGGATGCTGACATGGCATCAGTATAGTTATCCCCATGCTGTACGAGGAAACTGAGGCACAGAAGGAAATCACCTGTCCGATGCCCTGGAAAGACTGCATCTGTACCCAGAAAGTGACTGAGAGGCAGACAGAATAAAATATACAAATCATTTTTCAAAACAACTCTCCTTTTGCCTTAGCAATGTTTTTCTAAGATTGACTAAAGACTCTGCAGTACACCTGAAACTAATACAAAGTGATATTGAATAGAAACTGTAATTTTAAAAATCAAAAACAAAACTGAGATGGAAACCTCCATAAGGGCCTTTAGAAATTGTAAGATTGAAAAAAATACATTTTTTCTAAACTTTCATTTGCATACAGAGCTAAACTCTCAGCCAAAGTTGGCACATCAATTCAAGTATCACTGTCATAAATTTACAATAATTTTATGGCCTGAGCAAAATTTTGCCTTCATACATCGGAAGAAAAATTTTTCTAAGTAAACAAAGAGGAAAACAAATTTTCATAGGGGATCGCTAACTAGGTAAGGTAAAACAGCTTTAAGAACCACTATCGATTTAGAGGCAACCATGCTACTACAAAAAAATCCAAAAGCAAATCATTGTTAAGTTGAGTTTTTAAATGGCTCTAAGCACCTCTATTAGCATGCTTCATAAATCCAGCCCCCGTTCTGCTTGAGTTCATTCGTTGCTTGCCTGTCTCCCACCTGCACCTCACTCTGTAATTGCCATGATGGCAGGAGTGTTTTTCTTTTCAGTATAAAAATCTTTATATTTATTTTATAAATTATAGCACAGCAAAATCAACATTTCTTTTCATGTACATGCCTATGAATTTTAACACATGGATAAATTCATGTAATTACCACAAGAGTCAAGATACAGAGCGATTCCACTAACCTCGCAAAATTCTGAGTTTTTTTCTCTCTGTAGTCAAACTGTCCCACCCCTACACCTCCTGGCAAATGCTGGCCCTTCTCCAACTCTATAATTTTGTCTTTTTGTGAATGTCATATAGATGACATCATATAGTATATAACCTTTTGAGACTGGCTTCTTTCATTCAGCAAGAAGTATCACCCAAATTTGTGTGCATCCACGGTTTCTTCTTTTTTGATTCTGAATGTTCGTTGTATGAATGTACCACAGTTTGTTAATCCATTCACCCTTGAAGGACATTTGGAGAGTTTCTGGTTTGGAACAATTAGGAATAAAACTGCTATAAAGAGTCTTGTACAGGAATCTTGCAAACTTGCTAAATTCACTTCTTATCTCTAGGAGTTTTTTTGTAATTTTCCTGTGATTTTTTTCTATGTAGACAATCATGTTGCCTCCATATAGTAGAGACAGTTTTATATTTTTCTTTCCAATCTATAAGTCTTTTGTGTTCATTTCATGATATAATTCTCTGGCTATGACTTCCAGTACAATGTTGAATTTTCATCATCGATCAATACTAAATTGTGGCAAATACTTTCTTCTGTTGCAGTTGTTATAAACTTGTGGCTTTTCTTCTTCAGACTATTAATATGGTGAATCGACTCGATGGAGTCTCTAATATCAAACTAGCCTTGCAATCCCAGAAGAAACTCTCCCTCCTCTGTAACTGTGCATTATTCTTTTTCTATCTTGACATAGATTTGATTGGCTAATATTTGATTGAGATATTTGCTTTCATGGCCGTGAGGAATATTCGTTTGCAGTTTTTTTTCTTTGTTTGGTTTTATTTTTCTATCTTTGTCTGGTTTGGGTGTCATTGTTACTCTTCTGATCCTCATAAAATATCTTGGGCAGTGTCTCATATTCTATTTTTCAAAGGAGATTTTGAAGAATTATTTCTACTTAAATTGTCTGGGCCTAGAGATTTCTTTTTTAGAAGGATTTCAAGAGGAATTAGGAATGTTTAGGTAACTTAAATGATCTTGGTTGTGTTTTGGAATTTCATAGTTTTCAAGAAATTTGCCCATTTCCTCTCTGCTGTCAAATTTCTATGCTTTAAAATGCTTGTGGTATTTCCCTTTTTCTTTTTTTAAAGATTTCATTTATTTTCAGAGAGAGGGGAGGGAGGCAGAAAGAGAGAAACATCAGATCTGAGAGAGAGACATGGATCAGTGGCCTCTCCTATCGTCACGAGCGGGGACTGAACCCAGGACCCAGGCATGGGCTTCATCCATCCGGCTGTCCAGGGACACACACTGCCAGCTCCCTGCCACCACACACAAGACTGCCCCAAACACCCTTGCCTATATGTCTTTACAGACGGTGTCCAAGTTCTTGGGGAAGCGTATCAAGATCGAAAGTGCTGATGGCGGTACGCCTATATTCGCTTCACCAGGCCACGGTTCCACCAACCACGTTCGCAGTTCCAAAGCTTGGGGTTTTTGCCAATTCTCGACATTATGCAATTCCAGGTTCTGATTTTTGCTTACCTAATTCATGCTGTTGGAACTTGCATATCTCAATGCTAATGAGTTTGAGCACCACCAACTACGTGC
>CM052546.1:87184594-87277626 GCA_028533065.1 Trachops cirrhosus | reverse complement strand
CGGTAACCACATCGAAGGAGGTATAAAAAAAATCAAGATCCCAAAAAATCATTCCTGTTTATCTAGAGTTCCCATCATTACTGCATATCCTTGTACCACCCCTCTCCCTCTATGAGATAAAGTAGGGATTGATTTTGCCTTACAGGTCAAGAAGAATATCTGACTCTAATTACAATTGGCTGTTCAGGAAGCCAGATGCGTACTATGAACATGTGAAAGAGGCATAAAATGTTATGGACACATTTGAACAAATGTTTTAAGGGGAATAGGGACTCATTGCATAAATCTAATAGGAGAGATGTGCTGCGAACCCTCTGTGACTTATACAGCCCCATACATTAGCACCCGTTGTCGTGTTTTCAAAGCACAGAATTCCAAAACTGTGCAGACGAGTTTGCGACTCTGGAATTTTTTTTTAGTCCTTAAAAAAAAAAGTCTTGGCCTTGACCTCTGCATAAAATTCTGTACGGTGTTTTAGAGGTCAACTTAAGCATCCCTCAGCCCTCATAGTCATCTTACCAGGAGAGGCAGGTGGACGCTCTGATGACAGCCACCATGTATAGACGGGTAACTGGGATTCAAAGGGTTTCGGGGTCTTTCCCAAGGTTACCCGGGTGATGGCTGCGTGGTCAGGACTCTGGGCTATGAGCTGGTCACCTCCTTAGACTGCGTCCAGGATTTGACTCAGAATGCAAGCTTTATTGGCTCTCAGAGCACCCACTCCGCGCCGGCTGGCCAGGTTGCTCCTCATCTAGGCGTGCGCTCCCTGAGGGAAGGGACTAAGGCTTCTCAGTGGCTGGCACGGTGCCTTTCCAGGACGACACCCAGTGAAAGCTTTGGGATAAATTAGTGACGAGAGGACCACCAAGCAATACCTACTCCCTAGAATGTACTCAGCAGTGTGATAGATGCTGGAATAAATAAAGAAAATATAGATTTTTGTCCTAATAAGACTAATGAAATGGAAACAGCGAAGTACAAGGCATTATTAGAACTAAAGTATCCACAGAAAGCTTTATGTACCAGAGCAGTGAAGGATGAGTCCAGTAGAAGTTAGAATTTCACGAGCACCTTGAAATAATTAACTTATCAACGTTACAGGAAATGGGAAGGAGTAGAAAATACCTTAACACACACAAAAATAAAGCAGAAGTGAAATCATGGAGCTTTGAAAATTAGCGTTAAAAATGGCATTGGAAAAATTAAGAGTAGATTTGTCTCATCTTTAATTTCTAAGACTAAGAAATTGAATCATTTTCACACTCTGTCAGCTGTTGAACAGTCCAAGAGGCAGAATATGGGTTACTATAAAATTACTGTGTAAATAGAAAGTTCAAATACGCAGGTCACAGAAAGGGGTCAGCAGTGCCTGGAGAGAAGGAGGGTCCCTGGCTTCCCTATGGGCATGGAGCTTGAGTTTGGACCAGCAAAGTGGAAGCAAAGTGCCCGTCATATTGGGCTCTTTGGAACTGGGCATGTCTTTGCTCCGACATGAGGTCCCTGCAGTATAAGCCTTCATGAAGGCAGGTAGGACAATTAATTAGCTGTTTCTCTCCAACGAATACCTCCCCACAGTGATGGCAGCACGAGGATGGGGGTACGCCTGTCCGAGCCGTCAGTTCCAGGCCGTTATCATGAAGAATATCGCTGCAAATGAGGATCCGCATCCAACACCACTTCGGAATAGTAATTTCTTAATTCTTATTCAAATCTGGCAGCCGAGATAATATAACTTGATCTAAATCGGCCATGTGATCCTGATGGCATCCTGCTAATGGGCCGTTCACTTAATTTATGTAATTTTTAAAAATTAAATAGTCGTATTTTAAATCCCCACTGCAGTCCTTCAGGTTGAAAGTACACGTTTAAAAGTTACAGTGTCTTTATAAATCAGCATTACTAAACTTCTTATCCTGTTGACTAGGCTCTCCTCAAGTTTTACCTTTTCTTGGGTCCCTGTTTGGCTGGTGAGGAATATTCTAGAATCCCACAGGCAAGTCACTTAATGCTCTGCTCTGGGGAAACTAGGCTTGTCAGTTTGGGTTTAGACTGAAACATAAATCAGTTGGTTTATGGACAGACAGTAAGAATCCAGGATGCTCGGTGACAGATCTTTTTGCAAAGAGGACTTACCTAGCACGGCAAATGTCATGTTCAGAAACGCACAAAATCAAATTCACTCTTTGGTGTATACACATGATGCAAAAAAAGCAACATTTCAATTCATAAACCATTTATTAAGAGCCTACCGTATTCAAGGCATTGAACCAGCCACTGGTAGCTGGTTTGTTTTAAAATCAATTTATTTCCTCTTGTCTACGTGTATAGCAGCTGGTTCTTCATGCCCCTGAAAGGTGAATACTGCCTTTCCTCCTGATAAATCCGCCTTCACCTGGCTCTTCTCTTCCTCTGATAAAACAAGCTATGTTGCTTCCCAATCCTGTCTCTCTCCACCCATCCAGTTACTACTCATTCTTCAAGGCCTCACGCAGGCCCCTTCCCATATAAATCCTTTCCTAGCAACTCTGGTCGAGAAGAGAACGACTTGTCCCTTTACCTAACTCCTTTTCCTCTAGTTGATTTGACCTTTTCATTAACAATCTTGGTTTCCAAAGATAGTGTCCATGTTTTCTAATTCGCTTTCAGTTTCGAATTTGCAGACTAAACTTAGCATATCTGAGTATGAGGGCCCCTCAGCTGTGAACAACTAGCGGAACACAGTAGGATCCTTTTTCCTGCCCCCATTCCAGCCTAGCTGAGCATTATCCGCTCCATTTTACATTGTCACTTGAGACAATACACTGCCCCATCCCTACTGTCCCCTGGGAGTTGTCCCTCCTTGCTCGCCACTGGTCAGAGCTAAACAATTCCGTGTCTCCTAACCTGTTTGCCTGGTTGACATAAGAGTCCTTTTGTGGTCAAAGTACTTTGAAAGCTTCCTTATCCTCCTGCAAACCTGTAGTCCCTCAAGAATCCATTTAATAGCTAAAAACTATCATTGAATGTAAAAAGTCGTGTTTTGTTGTTCCATTTTCTTAATTCTTAGATTGCCAGAATCTACGACTATAATAACCACTTTCGTTCCTTGGGCTTTTACCCACCACCCCTTAGGAAGGTATGATTTTCCCCTTTTTTTCAGATTAGGAAACAGAGGGTGCAGGTAAATAAGTTGTCCTGAGTCAAACGAGTTGGCAGGAGACCTGACCTTGACTGCGGTTGCCTCCAAAGCCCAAATCTCTCTGCAGGGCCACTCTGGCCAGCTTAACTCCACGTGTCAAATGTCTAGTGTCTCAGCTACCTATAGCCCAGCTGGATTTCCCGAAACGGTGCAATTGCCACGTATTCCATGCTCACTATGGAAAAACATGTCCTAAGTTTCAAGGAACTGATTTGCAACTCGAGCTATCAGAACACAGTCGCTTTTAATTCTAATACTTACTATCCTAATACAGGTCTGACTTCGATCTTTAAATAGGACATCACTTTTATAAGAAGGTGGTATTTCATGTACCTCCTCACATGTACTCAGAATAGTTTCACAAAAGTGATAACGGTTTTTTATTAATATACTTTAAAATATACACTACGACTCTGTTTATGGAACCTGCCCTTTTCTATCTGCCAACATAACTGACCTATTCACAAGTGTTTTTCAATTTTCTGTCACACGCAGGCACACCTGACCCTTTCCTCCGAATAGCCATGTTCCCCCCACTGAATATGCTACAAGATACTCATTCTCATTGAACTGTATTAAAAATAGCCTGAGCAGGCTCACACCTCTCCACAGATCACTTCTGTGAAAAGAACAGGAAACACCCATTCGACGCCACGGAATTTTCTTCCCCTTCAGAAATGTTAGTTTTCAGTCTCCTGTTGAAAACCAGAGTTGAATCTTAGATGCACGGAGGTTCTACTCACTTTGAGAATTCATCATTAGGGTGGATTCTCGGCCTGATTGGTTAAAGAAGACAATACGATGTGTAATTGATTTTTTTTTTTTTTTTACCACTGAACAACTAATTTTGTCTTCCAAAAAAATCTCGAGGGTTTATTAACTGTGCAATCACAATTTGCTGAGGCCCTTTCATCCAATGAGCCCTGCAACGATGCAATTTTTCCCTTATTTTACTTCTATTTCAAGAAGGCCTTGCCACGGCGGCTCCTATTAAGACAGGCGCTCTCTTCTAATTTGGGTGGTTTTTTTTCCCTCATGGGCACAATTCATTAGTACAGCTGAAGAAATTTTAACCCGATTCTGGGCTTCCCTTTCCTTATTTCCTCTTTCCTACAACATCATAAAATCTGTTGTCTCCAAATGGTAGACATGTCTCTTCAAAGGGATATGTTCTGCTGTCCCTTGGAAACAGGACTTTCCACCTAGAAATAACCACTAAGTTTCTTTGGTTATTTGTGCATTTCTTTCATCTTATTTGTTCACTAATTTCACACTTAGCTCTATAGGAACAAGCTTCGATGAAATGACTGCATTATTAAATTTGTTTTCTAAGTGCTCTTTCTCTTCAGCCTGCCCAGCAGGATAAATTTACTATATTTTGCCTTTCCCTACTTTATTTACAGGCGTATGGGATGAATACAGACTCTCATCAATACCAACATCAAAATTTGCTCCTAGAGAATCAAAGAAACATTCTTTGTTTAGTCCCTAGCACCCAACTGCCTCTTGTCCCCCCACGGAACAGCCAATAAGCCAAACGTCAAGTGAGTGCGTGCATGGACATCCAGGAATAGAGCCCCCGAGATCAATAGGCAGGACGGGAGAGTGCCGCCATCCCCGGGGGAGAGCTCACCGTGCTTCGGAGTGGATCGGAGATATGATCCCGGCCCCTGTGAATGGGGAAGAAACTGGATGCCATCAGAGGGAGATAGCGGCACTAATGCAGTGAGGTCATGCGGCAAAGAATAGAAGAGTCGAGGGAGGAGATGCTGTCGGAGGAAGCTTAAAATAAGCCCATACTTGCCTCCCAATGCTCAGAAGAAGGAGAACAGGCCAAAGACGGAATTTCGGCGTTGACAGCCCCTGGAACCGAGAGGAGTGAGTTGTACTTCTCCGCGCATCCCCCGGACGCACGCCCTGAGTCCTTCCAGTGCTCTCAGCGTGTTTTCCTAGGAACGTGAGTGAAAGACTGCTGACGCCTTCCAGTTTGGCGGGAGGGGGTCAAAACGCTGACTCTCCACACCGAGAGATATCCAGCCGAGGTGGCCCTGACACAGGCTCTGACTGGACACTTCTAAGAAGGTTGCTGAAGCACACATTTCAAGCCCAAACGCCCAGGAAACAGTCAACGTGGAGGGTTTTTGCACACGCTAGGCACACTGCCACAGCCTTGGGAGAGAAGAGCAATTCAGCAGCCTGTCAATCAAAGGTCCTGAGGCTGACAGACCATGGTGGGGGGGCCTTTTCTGACCTTGCTGGGCCACCAGGACCAGGAGGGTAGAAAGTGGCTGACCAAAGAAATCCCCCCCTCCCCGCAGAATGAAATAAAACACAATAAAATTCTTGCTGAAAGGAACTTCTGCTCTTTGGCCTCCTTTGCAGATCCACTGTGCACCATCCTATGCCGTTCCCTAACTTTCTAGAAGGCAAACACGGTGCTATCACGAAAAGAAGAAGGCACTCTTGTCCCTGGCATAGAAGCAGGTATTTATAGTTTTGTTTCTGGTTTTTGTTCTCTTTCCCAACAGTATTCCTCATTGAACGGGACGTTTCACACGGTCCTTGGCTGGGTTTTCTTGGTAAAGCAATGGATAGATGCAGAGTTAATTCTAGGTGAATTTATATGAGGTCGGTTAAGACTAGTAATTATTTTATTGTGTATGGAAGTGGAAAAAGATGAAAATAAAAAGGTGGTCTCTTTCCATTTATTTCAGATGAGAGTTGAAATATTAGATGGACTCTAATCGGAGATAGCCTAGCATGCAGAGGGCATAAAATTAATGTCATCCGCACATCACATTCTTGAGATAAAGCGAGTTTAGTTTCTTGAGAACTTGTTGACTTGGGGGGTTATAAAAGCCCGTATCATCTTACCCTTGTGAAGGAACATTTATAGATTAATAGATCTAAATGTTTTCTTTTAATTGAAACCCAACTGTAACCTATGAATCGAGGAGGCAAAAGTGAATAAAATACAATGCCAGCTTTCCTCTCCAGGTCTCCAGGGGAAGTCGTAAATACCACTGGGTAGTGATGCTGTCATAAGGAAGTGCCCCTATTGCTGCTCATGCTGGGCCAGAAATAACAAGAGGAGGGCTTTGCAGTGAGTATGTACTGAGCGATGCCAATGCACAGGGGAGTGTACTGCCCAGCCACATCCATCCCTCTCGGCCCCGACTCTGAAAGTGTCCTTACCACCCAGTGGACACATAATGCACCAGCCTGAGACAGGCGGCCTGTGATATAAAAGCCCAGCCTGTGGGGGTGTCCACTTGGCCAAATAGCATTTAAAAATGAAGATCCAGACATGTACACACACTGCTCCTTTTCCATGTCTGTTCTCCTAGTCTGTGAAACACTCCATTTGCTTCCCTCCCCTCCCGTCTAAACTTTAGGGTAATAATTTCTAGGAAAGAAGAAATAATAAAGAATGATTACACAATCTTATTTGGGCAAAAAGCTAACATATGGGTATCAAGGCCAAAAATATGGATTTCAAGATAAAACATATGGATGCCCATATGGAAAAAAAGGGTTCCCGGCTGGAAAGCCTGCTGCTGCATTTTTATGCCTGTACGTGCGGCACGGTTCTCCCCTTCTGCCTGAGACCGCTGCCTGCCGACAGCGTCTGATGTTGGGAATTCACATGCAAATTTCATAAAATGCTGCACTGTTATCATCTTTATTAGATTTTTTTACTCCCTTAATCCTTTTCATCACTTAATAGCCCAAGAAGTAATGGATTTTAGTAAAATGGTGAGGCTTATCACAGTCAGTGTTGCCGCTGAACCTCTTTTTGAGGCGCAACTAATGAAACGTACTTTCCTTAAGAGCCGCAATAAGGAAAGCCTTTCCTTCACACACATGTGCATTCATGAGCACACACACACACACTTGCACACGCACATCAGAACAGGTGGTCCACCTACCACCCTGCCTCTGTCCTGCGTGGCTGCCCAGAGTGAGGCACCAGATGCTTAACAGGTACCTCATTCCTGTGTATTCTGGGGAATCACCTACCATGGAGATAGCAAAAAAGTGGTCTATTAAGAGACAAATTCTCCACAAACTTTCCATCTCTGACTGTTACATTTTACTCACTGAGACCCCTTTTTCTAGGAGGCAAAGAGAATGGCAGTATCGAGAGAAAACAGGAGGCTTCGGGGACATGTCCTCAGTGCCAGGCCTCCTTTAGGGTCAGTGGAGTCTCTGTGCACAGGTGCTGACAATTGAAGTTACACAATTTACAGAAGGAAACATCCTTTCCTGAAGAACATCTAGGGCGCCTCTTTTGGCATTCAGATAACCAGAACACAAATTCAAACTCAGGCTTTATGACGCTCTGTCAGACACCGGGATCGTATCAGCTGTGCCCAGCCAGGGGCCCCTTGCACGGATGGGTGGCCCCCGAGGCTCTGGATTTCAGCAGAACACTCGCTCTCTCCTGAAGGTTCCCTGTGGGGGCTTATACCTCCAACAGGGAAAGAACACCAGGTCTACTTACATAACATAACATAACATAACATAACATAACATAACATAACATAACATAACATAACATACATCATCACATCGTGGGTCATTTTGCTGTGGTAGCTAAAGCTTGGAGGGACTATCTCAATCTCTTCTGTCCTCTTTACAGAAGCCAAAGTGGGTGCTGGGGGTTAGAGGGCCTGGGGTTGTGCAAACTGAATCAGTTAGATCATCTTTGAATTAACTTATACCAGTGGCATGAGAGGCAAGAAGAGCGAAAGAGAGAGAGAGAGAGAAACTAAATACCACAGAAGGACAGAGCAGAGGAAGCTGACGATACTTGAAGAGCTTTTGGCTATTACAGCAATTTCAGCGGACACAACTGAATTATTAAGTTGTCCTCGCTACTGCCCGGCCCACACGGTAGCTCTAGAAAGGGAATAAAAGCCAATTCTTCGTGTTCTTATTATGTGATGGCCAAGCTGACCTTGTTTTAAGGTAATTTCCTCCACAGTTGTCACTCATTAACTATATACAGTGTCTGCATAGGAGAATAAGGTCCCCCAGTCTGGTCCCAAGCTACCCTGCTGAACTTTCTATGTTTTTTTTTTTTAAATCTACACCATACTCAAACTATTTGCTGTTTCTTGTAAAAATATATCCACCTCCCAGACCTCATTGACAAGAATGCTCCCTCCCAGCCCCTGTGCTTGCTTCAACAGCATTTATTGAGCAAACAGTTAGGCAACATCACCAACAACGGGAATATATTGGCAGACCAGTAGACACAGTTCCTGAATTCAGGAAGCTTATAATCTACCCCAAATCTAAACCGTCCTTGGAGGCTCAGCAAGAATTCCCCATGTCTTCCTAATGCTCCAGGCATTAGTCATCACCCAACTCTCCCTCAGAGCAGACTACAATTCCACAGCACTGCGGGAGAGCGCCAGGGCCCCGTCGCACACACGGGAATACATGTGCACTTTAAGGATAGGGATAAAATGAGCTCTCGAGATGCATCATGAAGGAATTAGACACATTCAGATCCTTCGTTTGTTCAGCTGAGTGCATCATTTGTCCGAAGCACAGGATTTGGCAAATAAAAAGCCACCACTAAAGCTTTATTTCAAATGTGAACAGGGCATAGATCCTTCCGCAGTCTTACAGAGATGGTAAGACGTAAACAAATAGGCAGGCAATGTATAATAAAGCACCTTCCGGAAAAACGATATTGGCAAGAAAGTGACTATGCTGCAAAGCATGAGAAATGTTAAGTTTGCCTGTCTACTGATCACCCCTAACAGGTAGACACCCTCCCCCCAAAAAAAGTCTGCATTGTGACTACTTCGGAAATACAATGCATCAGACTGCAGGATCAAAACTAATTTGAAATTACTGTCTAGATGCAATGCAAAGTTTGATTCAATGAGAAGCAATGCCACGATTTGGAATTGAGTCAAAACAACACATCAGTCAATGATTCTGGAAAAGCTTTTCCAAAATTCACGTTGGCTGGAGTTTCTAGAAATGTTGACCTCCTGACCGGGAACAGAAGCAAGTGCTTTTCATCATGTTCGTACTGCGGGTTTGCCCATCCCTGACCTGGAGCTGCCAAACTGAGTGTTGTGCTCCGATCATAACTATGTTTGCCTGATTGTGCATCATCCTCCAGAAGCTGCAACTATGCTCCAGTCAGGAAACTCTGACCCAGCAGTGAATTCCATTGCACAGACTCAGGAACCACGGGTATACCATTTTAAAAATAGATGCTGCAAAGCTGGTGGTCAGTTCCTCTTTTAAAGGCCTGTGCTCCTAACTCCCTGACTCAGGCCATTTGTCCTGTAAACACTCGCAAAAAGCCTGAATCAAGGAGACCAATGTAGAGTGAGCCAGGCAGCCTGAGGGAACCGTTTCTGTTTCCACAGCCCCTCAATTCAACGGTGGGGTCGAGTTGCTAAGCTTATTTCTCTTGCTTGCATATAATCTCTTTATTAAGTTTGCTGTCTTTACAGAGAAACTCACAGGCTTTAACATGATGGGCTGCCCTCCCCTTTCCTCCTAGCTGAAAATCTTATTTTTAGGAGGAGGAAAAGACGAGGGACTGGGGAGGAGGCAGTGAGGCAAGGGAGGGAGGCATTGCAGTAAGGGAGTAGGGGAGTAAGGGAGGGAGGGAGGGAGAGAGAGAGGGAGAGAGGAAGGGAGAGAGAGAGGGATAGAGGGGGGAGGGAGAGAGGGGGGAGGGAGAGGGAGGCGGGAGAGAGAGGGAGGCGGGAGGGAGGAAGGAGCTATTACTTGCCAAACCAGCACATGTGCCCAGAGAACATGGTCAAGTGGCCAGAAGCAGCGCTGATGTTAATTAGCAGTGAAATGAGGAATGAACCCGCATTGGCCCTGAGACGAATCAATGGGAAAACCACTCCAAGCAGCAGCTTAATGAAGTAGTACACAGTGGTTTATTTTTAGTCCGTTTTATCCCGACCACCCCCCCAAACTCCATTAATTAATTAAAAAACTTCCTAAAGTATATTTCTTTGCAAAGCTGGGATACAGCTCTGATTTGTGTATTTATAGCATAACTCCCTGTACTTATTTCTTTCAATTAATCAGACAACTCATAAAAATTAGGTGCGTATAAATACTTGCACCATACCAGAAATATACTTTTTCTTCTTTCCATAGGTGTTCATATTTCTTTTGGTTTACTAAAAAATGTCACTTTTCCGTGAGAAGTAAACAGTCCTTTTTTTTTGGCAAACCGAATATTAAAAAATTCTATTGACAGGAAAGAAGACTCTCCCAGCTTTTGAGCGCAAAGGAAGTTACTTGGAAAATATTTTTACTTGTTCCTCATTTTTCAAAAATGTAACTGACATCTATCTAAGACAAGACCAAAAAGCCTATTAATTAAGGCCCTCTGATCTCTGGGAATCTTCTGATGGAAGGCCCGTGACAACACGTATAGGAATCAAAAATGAGGTGGCCAATTAGGGGTAAAAATCTTTGTCATTTCATTGGGACAATGGGGAAACAGGGAAGCCTGTTTAAACAGAGTAAGTCTCTCTTAGAGAATTTCTTGCCCAGCTCTGATTGGAAGATAAAATTTTCCTCTGGAGGATACAAATGTTCTTCCACCTTAGCAAATTCCAAATCAAGTAAAGGGACTTTGCAAGTCAGAAAATCTTATTCCCACCTCTGGCAGCAAGCTTAGAGTCGAATCTGCCCCCGCAATGATGGGTATGTTAGTCAAAGCTCATACACTCACTGTGGTCAGGCCAACTTGAGTTAAAACATAATTTGGTGGGGGAATGAGGAAGAGGGGTTCAAGAATAGGAAAGGGGGGATTACAAGAGTTCCTTTCTCATGCCTCTTCTTTTCAACCTCTTTACTTCTTTCTGTTGAATAATTTGACATGGGGTGGTATCCCCTCCTGATACAGGAAAATTAGTGTCTGCCAGTGTTTTCTGAGTGGAGATCAGAACATGCTATAAAGACCATGAACAAGGAGCTACCTTGCTTTTTCTTTGACTAGAGATTCAAAACCCTACATGAACGCTGAAGCTTTGCCGTTTACTCACCCTTCCACCAAGGCCAAACGCTGACTCTGCTATTCTTCCTCATCTCCCGAGAGTAAGCGTACACATAGAATTTTTTTAACATCATGCCAAGACTAACGAAATGAACACACATTCTCTTCCAAAGAACATCTCTGTGAACTTTTATGCCTACCTGAAAAAAAATCAAGCTAAAATTTCACCAGATTGATGCCTGTGTTTGTGGCTATTCATTGGGAAGAAAGGGGGGCCCCCCACAGCTGGGACCATCTTCGGATTCCTGGCCTGCGTGTTGTAATTCCACGGCTCTGCCATTTTCTGAGCCTACTTTCCATACAATGGAGCATCTTGAGAAAACAAAAACAAAAAACAAACCCTCTGCTGAATGCAAGCCTGGGAAACAACAGGACTCAGGTAATCCCCTTTATAGGTGGATTTGATAGCTCGGGACCACAGAAACAAAGCAGCCAGCACTAGGAGCACACTGACAGCTGGCTGAGAAATTGCCACAGATTGTTCAGGGGAGCTGCGAAGTAGAGATAGGCAATGAAAAGGTTAGAAATGATAGTTAAAAAAAGACAAATTACTCCAAAGACCATATTCTTTAAATCGCTGAAGCAAAACATGTTTATTCGATTTGTTTGTCTGCCTATTACAAAAATGCTACTTTGGGATTCTAGGAGCCCAGTCTGTCAATTTTTCAGTTTCTGCACTTTCATGGTTGCTTAGAGCTGTTTAATGCAAATACACTTCCAATAAGAGATTTCATGCCCCTAAATTACACCCAGTTAAAAGCGAATGAAAATGTAAGGTAAATAACTATAATCAGCCATATTATCTTTCTCTTGGCACCTCTCGCTTTACAGGCATATTTAAACATATCTCTGGGGTCCTATCCTTTTTAACAAGCAGCAGCGTATTTCCTGGAATATTACTTAAGATGCTGTGCAGTGAACATTACACAGGTTAAAATGTTACCTAGAGACCTAGAAAGAATTGCATCTGTTGCAGAGCCATCTCTCTCTCTCTTTTTTTTTTTTTTTTGCCACATTTTGGAACATCTGAGAAGATGAAAGGGCATTTGCTGTGGAGATGAAAAGAGATGAGAAGAGTTTAAGTTTGTCTTTCATGTGCAAGTTCATTGATCAGTCTTTGCACGGAACTTTGAAAGAGGAACTCTGGGAAGAAATGAATGGTGGAGGCAAAGAAATGTACCCGTGAGAAGGACCTGCTAAATTGTCCATACAAAGGAAGTCCTTAGGAATAAAACCACTAAGTTACGCTAGGAGGAGGGGCCATTTTTTTTTTTTTTGCCTTAGATCACCTTTTTGTTGAGTCAATAGTTCTCAAAAAGCAGTGTGCCTGAGGAACAGCTTGTGAAGTATTTACAGTGCAGAGTTCTGGGCCACTGGAAGAAATCTGGATGGAATAGGCGAAGAGATTTTTAACTAGCATTGTGCCTGAGTTTGTACACAACAGTTTGAGAAGACAGCTCTGATGACAGGTGCACACATATGTAAAAATGACAAAGGGCCATTTCAAAAACACTCTCAACCCATCCACACAGGCTTTACCTGCAGAACGCACAATTATGATTCCCAATCAAGCCTCCAGGAGTATGATTAGCAAGGAAAGCCAAGGGGAGACAGGGTTAGAAGAAGAATCAATAAGTGGTTCAAAAATGTGAAATGACCTTGTTCACCCAAAGTATAGGATGGCATTCTTCTGTCATCCCAGAGTTCAATCCCCTCAGTTCAATTTTAAGAAAATTGGTAATCATTTCCATTTGTGAGGGGGGGGGCAATTTCTAAAGAACACAGTCATTGAAAACAGTGAGATGTCATCTCTGTCTCTACAGAGCAGCCACTGTCTGAGGATTGCTGTTCCCATACCAGCAGCGTGGCACGTGGGGACAGAGAGCTGGGTCTAAGTTCAGTCCCATCCTGTCGCTTACCAGTGGTACAGTCTTGGGCAGGGTCTACCTCCTTTCTTGGCACACATGTTTGGCCTCCCTCCTCTGAACAATGAATATACACGGTCTAGGCCAAAGCAGACTTCAGCGCAATGAACATAAAACCACCTCTTCACAGAAGAGGAGGGTGCAGTGAGATGATGTAGCTGTACCCTTCGCTCAGAGCCTGGACCTTGAGAAGTATGGACACACACACAAACCCATCGGCATGATCTGTGGGTTCAACCCAGCCTCAGGACTCAAATTTCAGTGACACATTTTGGGGCATTAATTTCCTGACTCAAATGATGAGAGTTAGACTGTTCCTATTAAGTGACTTAAAGAATCATTAGCATTTGATAGTAGAAGGTGGGACTCATTGCATATACTCTTCCTAATTAAGCTGAGCATACTATAGGAGGTTCATACATTGCCACCCTCTTTAACCAAGAAGTCGTCACAACGTGCATACTCTGAAAGTGCGTTTGAATGTAATGGTTCTCTAGAATTTAGAATGATTTTTTCCTATAGAAACCAAGTCACAGATGGAGCTTTAGGTTGGGCTGATCCCTCTCCCAAAGCCTATTTAACCTATAAGTAAGTGAGTTATTGTTTTTATGGGAAGACACATTTATGCAACACTGGAAATGTCTTGTCTTATTGCTACCCAAGGTGGGAAGGAACCTTAACTAGACCTCCCCGGCCCCACCTAGCTACTCCAATTCACGATGCTCCCATTAACTCCAGGTCATGGGCCACATATAAAACCAGAAAGGACCTCTGAGGTCTCGGAGAAAGCAGGACAGCAGATTGGTCGCCTGGACCTGCGCTGTTTCTCTCCTTCACAGACAACATCTGGGATTCTTGTAGGAGGCGGATGGTTAAGAACCTTTCTGGATCGTAGCAAGAAAGAGTCAGGGCTGAGGGCCGAAGGCACAGGAATTTTAACCTGGCTTCTGTTGCCCTGTAGTACTTAACCACTTCCATTAATAGCGCTGTCTGGGACATTTGGAATTGATGTAAATACTCTCATCGGTGTTGAGTTTTACAGAGTACGTTCACAGGGTTTAAGTTCTTCAAGGTCTTTGAACTGTGATGGGAAAGGAATGAGTGTGTGCTATTGTATTCTTCCCCCTCCCTCAGCCACTGCTTTTACTTGTTTGCAAACAAGTGCTTACAGGCGGGCTGAAAGGACACTGGAGATGAGGAAAATAAAAGATGCTTCGTCTATGCTTCGCACTCCTAAAGACCAGGAGAGGTTTTCAGGTTTCCCCAGGAACAGAATGTCTCTGACAGTCCTCTCGGACTTCAGCGTTTGAGCCCCACGTTCAAGGTTACCAGCCATGATGCGAGTTCCAAAGGCCTGGCGAGAGGGCCCTTCCGGCGTTCTTCGCTCCTGTCCTCACTGACGACAATATGGTTTCAGACTTGCACAGCACACGCAGAAGCTGTCGGAGATGCTCAGATGGTGCTGACGCTGATGTGCTCACGGAGGAAGACAGGGAAAGTCTGGCTGGAACCCAGACCAACGCGGGGGGCGAAAGGAGCCAGAGCCAATCAGCCCAACCGGAAGGTGGGTCTGGCAGGTGCTGGTAGCCACAGCAGCCCAGAAGGTAGCTGAGTTACCTGCCAAGTCTCTGAAGGTAGAGCCATAGGCCACTGCTTCAGCAGCTGAGTTATGTCTTATGCCTGAGGCTTCTATATCAGAATCACTCATTCCGGCACGCCAGATGGGGTGTTCTCTCTTCATCTCTTTGCTTTTGTACATGCAACGATTTTGTCCTGTGTATATGATATCATAAAGCTGCTTAAGAAGCCCATATTCATGTTTTCACCTCACAGAATAAGGAGCTTTTACAGCCATTTTATAAAAGATTGAAGTAACAGGGCACAGAATACCGTGTAAATAAGCATTTGCTGCTCTTAATACAGACCTTGGTGGTCGGGAGCTACAGAGGAAAATCAGAGATGAACACGGTTGTCTCCAACTACATCCCAACGATCCAGGCTGACGACCCACAAATCTGGGATTCTCAGAGCTTTGCCAAGGACAAGGGAAAAAGTCTAACTGTTAAGGTTTAATACGATATGCTTACTGTTTCTCCAGAAGGGGGCAGGAAAACATCTTCCCCTCAAATAGGTGCTCTGGTTGTGGACATCTGGAAGCTCCCAGATGAAAGCAGTAATGAGAACACTGGTACCAGAGCGGGTGGAAAATCGAGCAGAATTATAACCTGCGTGTGGTTGCGTGTGCGTGAGTGTGCATGTGTGTGTGGCGTGCAGTGCCCAGTCTGAACCAATTCAGTCTGGTTTAAGGGGAAAGAATTTTGACCTAGTGGGTCAGTTTCATCCTAATATATGCACCTTGTTATCGCAAACCTTTATATGAAGAAATAGCCTCATGTTTTATCCCTTGGTCCCAAATCGTAAGGACCTTGACACTTTAAGGATTGGACCAAGGGTAGATTATGCAATAAAATTTTAAACCACGGCAGCTTGATCTCCTTTAGTTACACTAAGAGCTCACAGATAATCATAATACATTTACTGTATCTATATCTTTAAATTGCAAAGTGGACACTGGAGAGAATTCTGGGACATGTAACCATATCCAGGTCTCCTGAATCTCTGATAACGACGACCAAGAGGAATGGCAGCAGTGAGAAGTGCACTAAGGGTATCACTTTGCCAAGTGAAATAAGCTTCTGGAATATTCATGCGGGGAGCCCAAATTCCTCACTCACTTGTTCCCGGCTGTCACGCTGGAGGGAACTGAGGCCAGACAACGAGTTGCAATCCCAGATTCACTGGTGCTGTGGTTTGCTTCTTGACCCTGTGGTTCTGCGTCTGTGTTTGGAAATCCCTATCGGCCCTGAAAGAGTGAAGGTGGGCTAAGTCACCCAAGAGGTATGTTCCGGGTGTTCAGAGCAGGAGGTGCGGGATCAGAGTCGGAAGCGGGAAAGGCCCTGGGGAAGTTAAGGGGTGCTTCATGCAACACTATAGTCAATTCACCTACAGAGAATTATGAAGCCCCGCCTCTCCACTTCCTAACATAGATACGAGAGCTGGTTCCAAAGATTCTTCTCAGTGTCTGACTCAAGTCACCCCTCCTTTTTCAAAGCTGTAAATGGATGGGTTCTCTTTAGCTGAGTAGCCGTACTCTTGCAAACCAATCAGTGACAAGGTGGCTACCAATATTTCTTTCTATACTGTAAGTCCATCACCATGACCTTCACAAAGCTTATCTCCCAACCGCTGTTCCCTAAACTTCTCATTTCCGGATCATGTCTTCACCCTCTGCATCAGGCTGTATTGTGGTCCAGGCTGGCTCTGACCTTGAACATAATAGCCGTTATTCCCGCCTCTATGAGAAAGGAGAGAAGAGAAATCGGAGTCCTCTCTACTGTCCTCCACGGTGTCTTCCTACACACGCACATCAACACTAGACCTGTTTCTAGCACCTTCTGGAGCTCCTAGTGAGCTGGTGGAAGTTCCCATCTCTCCTGAGACTCTCACCAGCCAAGAACACGCGGGAACAGGTCTGCGGCTGCCTGTTGCAAACAGTATGAGGGGCAGGAACAACACTCGATAGGGAAGTGCTGACTGGCTACGTGACCGCACAAGGAACCCTGGACCTGCCAGCCTCTCTGTGACGAGTCTCTCCTACTGACACGATGACTGCAGGCCAACTGCATTCTTTCTGTCTCCACGTTCCGACTTGTCCACACAGTACAATGCTGTCCTTGCTGTCATTGCTGTGAATGCTGTCATCACCCCATCGAGCATTTGTGAACAGCCTCTGTGTGAAGAGCAGAGTGCCGAAGTTGCTTCCGTAGCCCCCTTTTAAGGGGGTCACCGTGCGCAATTGCATGTAGATGTGTGTTTGCTATGTGCTTTGTGCACACCGCATGCATTTCTCCGCACTTTGTAACACATATCTGGAATCATGTAACTCGCTCATTCTCTGAGTCTATTGTGTGTCCAAAGCCCGTGTCATCGGGCACGCCTTCCCAGGACCACACAATGCCACACTGTGGCAAAGCCCCGTCACAGGGAACGTGCACAGGAGACATTACCAGCATGGAATTTTTCAGGCAGGACAGTTTTGAAAAACCATGGCATATCTGGCATCAGGGTACAATTCTTTTTTAAGCTAAAAGGCGCTTTGGCAAAGAGATGTGTGTGTATGGGACTGCCTTCATGAGTAGGTATGTGTGTGTGTGATTATGCATGTATACGTAGGTAGGGTGTGACTGCCTGTCTGTGCGTGTATAAGGGGTGTTTGTGTGTGTGTGTGTGTGTGTGTGTGTGTGTACAGGGGTACTATGGAGGAAAGTAGGGAAATGAGCAGATGACAGTCCGAAGCGATCCGGTCAGGGCCTGAGTCCCAGCTGTAAGGAGTGCAGGGTGACAAGGGTGAGTGCAGGGCGAGGGAGGGAACAGCAGGCAGCAGACCCCTGTGCAGCTGGCCCCGCTGGCCTAGATAGTCTGGGAGAAATGGCACCTCCTTGGAAGAAATACCTGGAGATGTGGAGGAGAAAAACGCAGCTGAGAAAGTAAGAAGTGCCTTGGGGCCCTGAGTGTGAGGACCGTGGATGTCCTGGTTGAATTAAAGGCCACTTCCACGCCATTTGCGCCACCGTCCTGCACTGCTCTGCTGACAGCAGGCTACTGGGGACTAGTCATTCCCCTTACTAACAAGACAAGAGGCAGCTGCAGAGAATCCATCGTGATCTTATTGGACACTTGGACTTTGCTTCAAGGAGGGCGGTGCGGAGCCCAGGACACAGGCAAGACAGCGGCGTGCCGTGCGCGAAGAGCCGAGGGCCTGGCTGCAGTGCTCCCCTCGGCACAGCCCCGAACCTCCTGTCCCCCTCTGCTGGGCAAGCAGAGTGTCCGTCCCATCCTTGCAGGGTAGCTGAGTCTGAAACATGATGTCAATACAGAGTAGGCAGGACGCAGGAGGAATGCTCCAGAACACTCCAGAGAGGGCTACAAATTATAGTATCACTACAAATGCAATCACCTCAACTGAGAATATGTTAGATTTTATTTCTTAATTTTCTAAATAAGGTAAGCAACAACAAGCTCCCTCACGGATGATACGTGGTAACATACATTCCTAAAATAGCTCAGAAGATTGTACCTGCCGATGAAGTGCTTCTACCAGGGACAAGCGGCTTAGCCAAACCCTCTGTTCCACTGTAAAGTTCACGGGAGATTCCAGATATCCTGCGAAGTGTAGTGTGGGATCGTGAACGTTAAATCGACTGTGTACTTGCTCCCTGTTATAAACAGAAACAACTTCTTTTCTCCTAAAGATACTTATTTTTTTCTCTTTCTTATCTCTCTACTGCTGGGAACTGCTGAGCTTAACAAAGCCAACCTGGCTTTACTTATCAGAGTGAGCTCCGGAAACCCGAAGAGTGGGACTCCACCAAACACCCGAGATGCGACACTCCACCAGCGGCCCAGAGACGTTTTAACGTCAACCACCCCCACTCCCCACCCCCCGCCCCCCACCGGTGGCTACGTGACTGTGAGGCAGGCTTAGATTTTAGAAACACAGATGTGTCATGTGTACTGTGTGAGGCTGCAAAGCCAGCCACCGCCTGGAATGTGATGGTGAGGCAGACACCCGAGGCTCTGGGCGGTGTCTGGGGTCTTAGCACGGAGCGGAGAGAAACAGAGGATATGCACACCAGAAGGCTACCGGCTTCCGAAGTGCTCCCAGCAGAGGGCTCTCCCCAGATGAGACTTAGGGCCCAGTGCAGGTCATTGCCCGTGACATCCCTTCCGATGCCACCGAGTACAAAATGGCATTTCCCTCAAACTGGAATCATTTCAGAATCCTGCGACAATCCCTTCTACGCTGAGTGTTTCTTCATACTGTGCTTAACGAAGGATTAGCCAACAGAATGACAGACGTGAGGAATGCTGGACGGAGTGCACTTATGTGAACTCGAAGGTTTTCCGCACGTGGTATACATGTAAACACACGTTAATGGCTAGTCGTCACACACGGATGGATTGTGTAATTTTTATCGGGGGTCACAGAGCGGAATATCACTGGGTCTCAGCTTACCTGCCAACCTCAGCCCCAGACCTTGCTTCACGCACGAGCCTCCTGTTCTGTCTTTCTCCTGTTCTTGAACCCGCCCGGCTCGTGCCCACCTCAGTGCGCTTGCGCTTGCTATTGGGTCGGCCAAAAATATTCTTTACAGGCCGGTCTCCTTCTTGCTTTTCAGCCCTCAGCACAAAGTTCGCCCATCAACGTTCAAGCCTTCTCTGACTGTCCACTGATTCCCCATCATAGCTCCCTTTTCTTTTCTTCCTAACACTTACTGCTCTCCGGAATTCTACCTCATTCTCTTTGTAAACTTATTTCATAACGGTACATCCCCGTGAGGCTGTCAGGCCTATGAAAGCCTGGACTCTGTCTTGTCAGCACCGTAGCCGTAGCATTTGCGGCTCCCAATCCATACATACTTATTAATGGAAAATTAATGACAAAATAGCTAACATATTTGTTAAAGAAGTTTCTGAAAGATATCTCTTTGGAATGACTTCAGGTTGTACTAGAGAGAAGTAGGATATCATTGTTTCATAAATTTTACCCCTTAGACTTTTTACTGGCTTCCTCTCCCTGCCTTCCCATTGCATATGCCCCTCATTTGATTTTATGTATCCAAAGTGAAAGATGAAAAACGCTTCAAGTCTAGATGAGTATAATCAGCTGAAATCACCAGTGCTGCTGAGAGCTTCATATCCTTAATATCATCGTGAAGCAGCAGGACATTCTCCTGAGAAGTCTCCACCTCCGGACTCAGGTGAAGACAGCGGAGCTGGATTTCACTGGACTCACCCAATCCACAGAAACTCCCACATCCACGGTCTGCTTGGGCATCTGCTGTTGCCCAGAGGGAGGAGCCCTAACCAGCACAGCTCTCCCGTAATCCATCCTGAGGACGTGTTCTGCCTGCCACCCCCGCCAACACGAGCCAACCTTCCCCGGCAACTTCGCCTGCCCAAGCCACACTAACATCCTAGACCAAAGGTCCGCATTCTGAAAAGAGGCTTATCGTACGGAAGAGATTATGCCACACAAGCATAATTGACTGGAATGAAGATGACTTTCTAGGACAAGGAGCCCAGCCCCTAGGAGAGAGAATGTAAAAAAAAAAAAAAAAAAAATCCAGAGAATTCTGGCAACACCCGCCTTATACCATCCACTACCAAATGACTAGCACTGAACCTCTCTTTGCCTCCCAAAGAAGTAGCTGCACACAGCATTTCCCTTTCTTCTTTTCTCCTTTTTTTTTTAATTTTCGAGATAAGGAGCATGTTTCTAAAGAAAGAAATGAGATAGAGTGTCGTGTTGAGCACAGGCAGATTTATTCACAGTGTCCAGAAATCTCTCTCAACGTGGTATGTACTTTCGGGCCATCCGCATGTGTGTGTCCCTGTGTGTACATGGGGGGCACATGGGCACACACGTGCACTCATACGGAATGCTGAAAATGTCGGGGGAGGGCCTGTCACGTTGGGACAGTCTCCGCGAGCCGGTTCGTTCCGGGCAGGTAAGGCCCCGCGCCTAAACTGCTCACGCAGCAGGACTGGGGAGGAGGCATCGCCTGGCCACCGGCTGTTACTGACGCGGGGAAAGTGAAAATACAGCATCTCTGCACCTGTTCGCCTGATGGTGAAGGAAGGAAAAGCCATTACCGAGTGACAGGAGACAAAAAACCAAAATCCACTTCAGCAACTCATCCCACGGCTGGTGATTAATCTCACACTCCCACAGCCTGATGCACATTAACCAGATAATTAATAATTTCTTCAGGGATTCCGGCTCGGCAACTGTTTTATCAACCCGCACGGCAGTAGCAGGGAAAGGCTGCATTTGTGATCAAACGCCTGGATCCGGGGAAGGGCCGTGAAGAAACAGAGAGGGCTTTGCAGCCGTTTGGGGGCCTATCTCCAAATGGACGCGAATGGCATGAGCAGTGCGGTCCCATTTCTTGTCACTTCCGTTGGCACACCTGAGTCACCAAGGGACGGAGATTCGCCCGTGCCTCCTACCGGCAGGAGACCCCTTTGCCCTGTGACTTCTCACGGACGTGGAGGCACATGGGGTTCACCACTACGTATACACACGAGAACAAACCAGACACTTACGAACTCTGGAACTGCATCTTTGTAAAGAGTGCATAATCTGAGACCTTCCCAACTGGAAAGTTTCCAGTAAATGTTTGATCAGAACAAGGGCGATGGACATAGGAAGTCTGTCCAGAAAAAGTCCAGCCACTGGTAATATAATGAGTATGGTTTGTGCGACATCGGTATAACCTGGCAGCCAAGGAGAGTGAACTGGACTGCACGTGTGTGAACAATGATGGCTTCACTGCACTAGTCAGTGGGGGCGGTAGACACCCAGTGAGTGAGCATGTGTACTGTGTGGCTGTTGCCTTCAAAATGACCGAGAAGGAGAGCAACGAATCTGCATCAAATTTTGCATTAAGCTTGAACATTCCTCCATGGAAATTATCCGGATGATCCAGAAGGCTGAGCTATGGGCAACTGGTGATGGGCGGCTTCATTACCACAACGTGTCCGCTCGTACATCACGTCTCATGCAGAATTTGTTGGCAAAACGTCAAATCACCCAGGTGATTCAGCCCCCATACAGCCCCATATTTGGTGCCCTGAGACTTCTGGCTTTTCCCAAAACTAAAGTCACCTTTGAAAGGGAAGAGATTTCAGATCATCAGTGAGATTTAGGAAAAAAATAACAGGGCAGCTGTTATTGGGAGATGGTGATTGGGAGAATTGGGTGAGGTCCTAAGGTGCCTACTTTGAAGGGGACTGAGGCGTCATTGTCTTACGTACAATGTTTCCTGTACCTTGTATCTTCTTCAATAAATGTGTCTATTTTTCATATTACATGGCTAGATACCTTCTGGAAAGACCATATTTATATATAAGATTCTTAATGGTTCTCACTTATACCCACTCAATAAAGAAAGGCATAAAGTATCCAGATCACCCTTTCTCAGTCTCCCATCCAAGTTTCTCCTCTGAGGTGAAAACTGGTCCCACAGGGAGAAGCCAACTCCTCTTTATATGTATAGATTTTATTAAGATTTTAAGACTGAATAAAATCTCAAGGAGAATAATAAATCATAAAGATCGCTATTAAAAAGGCTCAGCCTTAAAATTCCAACTCGCTCATTTGCTCTCCTAATGAGAAAAACACCACATTGAAAATACTGTTATACATTTTCTTTCAACTCTATCCAAAAGGCCATTTGGATGGAAACAACAAGAAACACAGTGAGAGTGGAACGTGTCCTCGGAAACCACAGTGGACTGGCAGGCACACACCCCGAGCGGAGGGCTGCCGTCGGCACACCGCGTCTTGGTACCGTGTCCATCTGCTTTCCTTGAGGATGCTGTGATGGGCGGCCACACAACCCTCCGTGTGGGTGGTACCCAGTTCCCGGAGGGCAAAACTAGACGGGGAAGACCTGACACTGTAAGTTACACGATCCTCTCGTTGAGGATGATTCCTTCCCAGTTTATTCTCAACTTCCTAGAGCCAAGCACACGACCTACACAAACACTCAATACACTGGACTCAGTGAGCGTTAGCAGAACAGCTCTGTGGAATTGGGGGCCGAGGGATAGGCACCGGCAATTAAATCTAAAAACAGTGAAGTATCACAGGTTCGTTTCAAAAACGAAACCAAGTCGCCACCGTCAGCAGCGAGCCAAACAGCTGAACAACAACAACACAGAACCCAGAAACGTGAACACAGGACAGGACAAAGAGCGCTGGCTCCTGAGTCGCAGCCCCGGCTTACTGCCCTGATGCGTTTCAGCTCTGTGAGCTCGAAGGCCCCATCTCGATCCCGCACGGCCTATCTTCTCATTAAAACAGACAGAACAGCAATACCAGCCTCCAAGCGTGGTTGTGAGGAATGAGTTGATACGATCAGAGAAAAATGTGTGGAGTGACAAAGCACTGGAACACATTAGGGACTGTCTCCTATTATAACACGACATGGAAATGAAGAGGCTCAGCTGGCTCTCTCTTGTGCTCTCTCTCTCTTTCTTTCTCTCTCTTGTACACACACTCTAGGGTTTTTTTTTTCTCTTTCCCAAATGGCTTGATTCCAAAGCAAACTAAACCAAGAACTTTATAAACTAGAAACAGTATTTTAAAATGACTACACACCATCTCAACCGCTAATTATTTTTCAGATTTTACTACATGCAGCTAATTGGAAATGTTCAGTCCATTCCATTCATTAGTTTTATTGCAACGAATTGGAGAAAAAAATCATCATCGCCGCCTTCCTTGAAACAAAGGCCTTGACCTGACAAAAACAGTTCACATTAATTCAGTGCAAGTCACAGGACTGAACAGGGGACAGAAATGTGGCATTCCTAATAAAGAGGACAGCACTGCCGAAGTACGACAGAACTCTACTGTACTCCTGATATCGGGACGTGGGGCGGACAATGCGTCCCTCATCCGGCGAGGTGCGTGACACATCAGTGACCGCGTTGGAGACTCTGTTTGACCTGGAGCAAACCGACCGCACGAAGCGACGGCGACTTCATCAGGGTGGTTACTTCACTGAATAACTCACCCATGCACACTGATAAGACCTGAGCCTGGAGAAAAGGTAAATTACAAAGATCTCTACAAGGAAAAATGTGAGATTGTAGACATGTCTACACGGAGAAAGGTCTACTCAGTATTTACCCAAAGAAAAGGAGAACACTAACTCAAAAAGATTATCCCTACCCCTATGTTTATTACAGTATTGCTACTAATAGTCAAGATACAGAAACAACCTTGGTGTCCATCAACGGCGAATGGGTAAAGATGGTATGGTGCATATATACGAGGGGATACTACTCAGCAATAAAAAAGAATGTAATCTTGTCTTTTGTGACAATATGGATGGACCTAGAAGATATTTTGCTCAATGAAACAAGTCAAAGGAAGACAAATACTGTATGATTTCACTATGTGGAATCTTAAAAACAAACAAACAGCCAGGCTTATAGATACAGGGAAGAGACTGATGGTGGCCGGAGGCGCGAGGGGTGGCGGCATCGCTAAAAAGGGTGAAGGGGCTTTTAAAAAGCACCCATTCAATTACAGAGAACTATGTACTCCGACATAAACGGTAGCTCTGTGCACCTGTGCATCTGTCTGCTGACTATTAGAAATAAGCCTTCACTGAATGTGTTTTAGGTACAACGCACGTCATGTGTCTATTAGCGTTCCCTCAACCAAAGCACATCAGCTCACCTAGCGGGTCTTTTAATCATCGCTTTGCAGCCGACAAAAGGGCCTGGGACCACGACTGGGGCACGCGAAGAGTCTTCCAGCCATTCTCCGGGGGCAGAGGTAGAAGGAAAACCTGGGCTGCGCATCGAGGAAGCCTGAGCATTTGTGCACTTAATTTATATTTTCTAATCCCTGGGAGATTCACAAACAGCTTCATTCAAATCAATCACTTTATGTCTGTCTCCCCCCAAATGTATTTGTGACTCTATTCATACTGATAGATAACATATAATGATATTCTGTTGAATGAGCACCCACTCCATGTACAATTCTATAAGACTGATGATACTGTAATAATTACTTAAACAATCACAAGGTATAGCCATCTAAAATTCTGGGACAGCTTTTCTAGAAATGCGCATGTTTCATATTTGTATTTTTTCTCATCATACCAAAGGAAAGTACATAGAAGGTCATATTCAATATTTAGGGTTTTGTAAAAATGTGCCATTACTTTTATCTATGAGCAGTGATTGTGGCTTTTGCATCAGGAGACCTGGGTTCAAGTACTGACTCCCTACTTCTCTTCAAGTTTTCTCACTCTGCATCCTTGAGCATCCCTCAGGCATGCTGCATCTATTAACTATTTCTAAGATGGGGATAAAAATAGTCTCCTTGTCTCCTCAAAGACCAGTTGTATCAGAAATAATAGAGTCCCTGTGATAAGTGCTTTGCGATGTATAAAACTCTACATGCTGTAAGTGTTGTTGTTTGTGATAATGAAAAACCTTGAAGAGGCTTATTAATAAAGGAGGAGTTGCATACTTTTTGCCCTCCCGTGAGTTTGAAAGGACCACAGTGACAGCCTGAGGAATTAGGAAGAGAAAAAATAATAAACACAACGTATTGTATTTCTATACTAACAACAGCAAACTACAACACGGTGTCTGCAAACAGGGAAGCACCAGGCACGTTTATTCCAGTAGGTTTTGATCAGGAAAAATCTCTTTCAAGTTCTTAAGCACCGCGTCCACCCTCCCTGCCATTTTTTAAAATTTATACTGTCCCCTCTGCTGCTATTTCCATGAGCTCAGCCATTGTCAGAGAATAAAGACAATCAGCTGGCAGGAAAAGTGTGAGTTCTAATCTCAGCTCCGACATGGGAGATTAATAAGCAAATATTTGTAATGTTTCCTGAAGAGGAAAATTCTGGGTTTTTTTATGAGTATTAGCAGCACATCCATATGTATTCTGGGCCCCAGCAGGGCATTGCATATTTAATATCGATCACTATATGGGCTTCCTTACACAAATATACAAAGTGGTACCTATGAAAACGCCCTCTTTCCCCACTGCAGTTAAAGACATTGCTAAGAGGTCACTTTTCAAACCATCAGTGGCCCTGCAATTTTCTCAGACTTTCAGCTTTTCTCAGAAGGAGCACTCATGTAAAACGGCTCAGTACAAAAGGGGCTTTGTTCACGTAAACGCGTCTAATTGTTCGAGGAAATCACTAAACAGCTGGCTTGCACAATTTCCGGAAGGGCCCACATAGCTAGCAGTGAGAATGGCTTCTCTTGGGCACGTTAACTCTTGACACACCCTCTGCTAAACCCAATGCCAGCGTTTGAGGCATTCAATGTGACAGGATGTCCCCCGTCGGGCCCTGGCCACCACGGCTGCTGCCCATGGGGGACATAAGCATGCAACAGATGAGCAGGTTCCCTTCACCTTTTTCCTCGCCCCGTTCAGGAACCCAAGGCTCTGAGAGAATGTTCAAAGGACAGGAGGGATCGCTTTTGATGGTACTGCTTCCCAGACCTCTGTTCAGAGGCCCGAGTGGAACCTGAAGAAGCCAGAGGTAGAGCAGTACTCATCACTCGCGTGGGACGAGTGTGCACGGGCGAGTGTCTGCCGCTGATTCCCGTCAGGAACCTCGGGAGGTTCCTCCGAAAGTCTTCCACCTGCCCGGTTTCCCTCGGCCTGGCACTGGAGACTGCTCCCCCGCTGCACAGAGCTGCAGTGGACATGCTGCGGTTGGTCGGGAACAAGGCAGCTTCTGGCTCACCCCTTCGTGGGGCCACTGGAGAAGACAGGCGGGAGGAAGCAGCAGGGCCACCTCCGCTCTGCTTCTGCAAGGATGCCCCTCACCCCCGCAGCCCCTGGTTGGCACGAAGAGACCAAACGATTGCCTCAAGTTATGGCACCTTGGAGAAAACCACCTTGCACCCTACGATCCGCAAGGAGGTTGCAGCTGGGTGCAGAGGAAGAAGGGAGAAAGTCATGAGGAATTCTTTCAACATTGCATCAGAACAGAGGTAAATCTAACAACTCCCTAACCCCAACCACCAATGTAGCTTCAAAACCACACTGCACATGCGTACCTGAGGACAAAGAGAAATCTGACCTGCTGGGGTTGTATCGCATACCCAGGCTGCAGTGGGCATCTACTCTGGATCATCCCCGAAGGACAGGAGAAAGAACGCTGTTACGTCACCGTCATGCTGAGAAAGAACACAGGAATGGCTATTGCAGCAAATTCGAAGCTTGCCGTGTGGGCCGGAAGTGCTGGTGGTACAGCAAGGCCCATTTTCATGCACTTGACCATCATGAGCTTCCAAAGGGATCAGCCAGGGACAGTCCTCTGGTGGAAGGCACTGTGACAGCTCACGTCCCAACTCCAGGTGAGCTTGTGAACTACTCGTTGGGGAGGGAGCGGGCTGTTTTCCTCTGTATCCTACTTTTTAAGAACTTCCAGTCGTTCGTGATTCTCTCTCCCTCTGCCTGTGTGTGCACACACACGCACACCCATCGCTTTCTTCTCCCTCTCAGCCTCAATTCAAGTGTTAACCTTTGATGTAACATTTTTGCTCCTCATCAGAATGGAAAGAATGGGCTTCAGAGGAGCAATTGAGTCGAGAGAATAAAGAAAATGGCATCACTTCAAACGCAGACTTGCCAGGAAATGATCCTTTCGAGTGCTCCCCCGTGCCTCTGGCCAGGGACCCCTGACTCCCTCTGACCGCGGCACGCTGCCCCCGTTTCTTACCTTCTGATCCCTGTTTGTTTTATGTTACTGCACTTAACGTCCCCGCGTGTCTATGTGTGTGTTGCCCGTGTGTACTTGTTAAAGCTCCCACCTGCGTTCACTTCGTAAACTCACTAGTGAAAGGGGGGAGGCATTAGCATGAGCTGTTAGGTTGATAATTCCAAATAAGGTCAATAGGAAATGTATACAGCATTTGCCTGGAAAGAGAATCAGGAATGGGAATTTTCTGCCACTGGCCCATGTTCTCTCTGACACACACTCTACAAGGTACACGCAGCAAGAAGGCCCTAGGAATGGGTCTTACACCACTGGTAAGTTCCTCTTCTCCTCTAAAATGCAAAGTCAAGTCTTCTAACCTTTTCCTTTTTCACAATTCATTCATGTCGGTTGCAGACCATTTTGATAGGTGCCCAGATGTCACTGGATTCCTTTCCACACGAACTCGTGAGCAAACACAGCGGGCTAAAATATACGTTAGAGTCAGACTGACCTGGGTTCGAACCCTCTGCAGCCACGGCTTCGGTCCTCTTTTGCTGTGCAACTAACCACTGAAAGCTCCGTGGCTGGAAAGAACAGCCATGGCATTTGCTCACCATCGCCCAGGCTGGGCTGGGCTCATCTGGGCTGCTCCTCTGAGGAGCCACTGGAGGTCACTCGAGGGGGCGCCCTGAGCTGGCTGGCTGTGGGCGGGGCTTGGCTGGGAGGTTCAGGTGGGTGTCCCTCTGTCTCTTCCTCTCCACGTGCCTCTCTACAGCCGTCAGCCCCAGGTCTGCCCAGCAGAGTAACTAGACTTTTACTACCGGCGACTAGGGACTTTCAAGTGTAGAAAAACGGAAGCTGCTGGGCCTGCTCAAGGCTCAGGTCTGGAACTGGGACGACGCCATTTCTGCCACGATCTACTGGTTCAAGTGACTGTCAGGGCCAGCCCACAGTAAGGGGTAGAGAAGGCAGGGCCATTTGGAGCCGCTGCCACTTAAATCCCTTAATCTGTACATTCTGATGTGACATCCGTTGCCCCATCCATTAAAAGGAAACAATAGCATCCTGAATTTTATGGGGATCTCACAAGTAAACATGATAATGAATTAAAAATGGATTGCCCAGTGAGTGGGATACAGTCAATACTCCCTTTTGTGTGTCCCAAAGGACTTGGATGACCCGGAAATGTGTGAACCCTTCCTGCCACTGCACACAGAGGGTGGAGTCCGCGGTTTGTGCCGGCCACCTTAGAGGCCATCCTCATGCCGAGTGCAGAGCCTGGCATTCAGTGAGCTCTGGCTGTTGATTGACTATTTGACCGAATGAATCAAACACACTACCTCCAGCAAATCACATCCATGACACATAGACAGATTGAGCAATTTTGCAAGAATCTCTTATATGCGAATAAAAAGTTATCAAATTCAATGTCATGAGCAATCATAGCAGTCTGGAGTTCATCTTCACCTCTTTTTAAATATAGTCTATATAGCAAAGTTCCCAAAAATATTTTGCCAGATTTCTACCGCCTCAATCTTGAAAGTCGGGCACACTATAAGAAAAATGTAATCCATATGTCTATGATTCATTTTTACCAGGTTCATCAAAATTCTGTTTTTATATTAAATGTCAAAACGCCTTTCATGTCTTTATTTATGAGCCCTTTAAGGGTGTTACTTTTAAATTAAAATCTACAAAGGCATTGGTAATTTTGTTCCGAGTATCAGCTTCTAGGCAGTTCATTTTGTTTACTCCAGGGGAAACTACCCATTTTCAGATACAGACTTCTAAAGTTCACTTAAAGGACTCAAAATTCACCTGTGCTTCATTGTACATGGACTAATGAGCACCGTCATCTGTATGTTCCGAGAGCTGAGAACCCCAGCCTGTGACCCTCCAGCCCTTGGAAGCAAAGCCTGCGGTCTCTACCCTCTCCTTCCCCCTCAACTCTGTACTTCGGCGGAAAAAAAAGCAGTGAGATTGCCAGTACGACCCATTTGTAAGAGTGAAACGAAGTGCAGATTTCACTCTCCACACCTCTGGATTGTTCACACCTCTCCACGTAGATATCCTGCACGCTCCTCTGGCTCCCGACGCCCCAACGTCATCAAACTTTCTTCTTGTCTTCTTTCTCCCCTTATTGTCTGACCTTTTCACTATGAGATTTAAAAAACGATCACAGTGTAAGGGTATCCTCCATAACTCACATTCCTATGATAAGCTAATTGTAATTTGAATTAAAATAGAATATATACCATAAAGCAAAGCACTAGCTAAAAAGAGAAATATCTGAAAGTCAAGGTTATATAATTGTAAAAGCTCTATGTTTTAAAAAAAGAAAATCTGAATGCAAGAAAAAGGAATCTGAACACCAGAATAAGGTCTGTGACCTTAGACACATCAAACTCCGATCTTTAATTTATTAATATATAGCGTGAGGATAATGAAGCCTCCAGTACCCATCACAGACTTACTGTGAATATCAAATGAGTAACATTACGTTTGATAAACTACAGATAGATTCACATAATTAACTATCTAGTATTCACCATTACCTGCATTTTGTCTCCGTGTCAGATACAAACTGGTGTAAATTTGCTTTGTTCTCTGGTTGTATCTAATCACTATAGATAGACACTATGGCAAGTTGGTTTCCGTAACTCTGAGGATCACAGAGTGAGGCCGGTGCGCTTGTCCCTCATGTCACGCCCTTTCTGTTAGAGCCAAAGGTGCTAGCTCCATGTCACCTGCTGAGCAAAGGACAGTGGTCTGCTTCCTGGTAAAGAAAATGCCACCCGCACGGCACCGGTACTTTTACATTCCATTTGTCAGCGTGGTAATCCCTCCAGGAGCAGCATTTATGGACTCGCACCGAGACACAACCTATTTCCCACGTTCCGGCGAGGACACCAATGACACAGCCGGAACCTTCAGCTGGGACTAACAAGGGGCTCTCGTAGTCGAACACCAGCGCGGACACATCCATTGCTAGGTTCACGATGTTCTCTGGTAAACACTGTCCACCTCCTTAATGCACATCAAAACAGAAAGCATTCCCTTATTTGTCTCTTACAGAACGCCAAGGGGAAAACCGACCTTTCTCCCCAGCTAGGCCCCTTCTCTAGGAATCAGACGAGAGCGCCGCAGAGCGTGCACCCAAATTAGCCCTGCGTGGGGCAGGAATGTTGTCCTTTGTACCACCGCGGAGCTGACCCACGTGCTAATTTGAATTTTAAGCAGCATCAAGCTTTTGCTCGGGTCCATCCCACCTGCCAGTACAGAGAAGTATAACAAGGTAATTACTTCCTCTTATTTCAAAATGCCAGACGCCCAAGTAAGACTTCCGTGGAAAATGAACAGAGCCCCTGTATTAGATTTGATTCTAATTTAGGTGTAAGGTTGGGCATCGCTGGGATCTTGGTACGTTATTCAGGAAAATGGTGGCAGATGCCGCATACGCCCTACGAAAAGGCAGAACCACGGTGTGTGATAGTCTCAGAAATGTACTCAGAGAAGAATCTGCAGGAAGAAAGATGAAATCGTATACCATTCATTCATGTAGGAGTGCTTCCTGGGTTCAGAAAATGCAAGGTCGAAATCCAAGGTTATTTCATGAAGGGAAATAGCAGTGTTCTATGCTCATGCTACAAAGCTATCGTTTATTTAGTTCACCAAAATGCTAAAGATTTTAGATGGAAAGTCTTTAAAAGGGCATGCCCAAGACTTGGCTTTGACCCTGGCAAGGCATGGCTCCTCCCAAAAAGGAGAATAGTTATTTAAATCCTACAAATACGCTTGATTAAGATAATTAGCACCAATGTAGCACAGAAGACCTAGAGAACGGAGGACTCTGGTTGTGTGTGTGTGTGTTTGTGTATATGTCCGCTGTCTGAACAGTTGTGTGCATGCATTTGTCTGACTGGGCACAGCCTTTCACATTCATTATAAGAATTAGATTAGAATATTTAATGAAGCCTACTTACCTTTCAAATTCATTGTGAGAGAATAGCCCTTTCCCAGTATGATATCCAATGAAATTTATATCACTTAGTTTATGGGATTTGGGGGAAAAATATCCAGAATTACAGCAGATCCTCAAATAACCTCATTTCATTCAACACCATTTCATTCAACATCATTTTGTTATAATGTTGATGAGATGCAGTAGGAACTTGACTCTTGTTTATATCACTTAAAGTCGCAGAATCTATCCATGACGTTACATGAGGACTTACTGGAAGACAGACTGAGCGTAGGAACAGTCCCCAACTGACTACTTCTATGCAACGCTATGCCTCTCACTACATGGCTGCCTTCCCTAGCGCCAGGGTTCTGATGCCCACCCATTGGTAAGTGGACAGCTGCTCAAAGATGTGCCCTGGCGTGTGGAGGGGAGGTTAGAGGAAGGAGCCACACAGAAAGGCCTCTGTCGATGAGCGTCTGCTCAGTGTGTGCCAACCACATCTCGGGGTCCAGCGTTACAAAGGCGGGGGAGGCTGCCCGATGCTCTGAGGAGGGTGTGAGAGGCAGAGTCAGGCCACAGAACTCTATTCCGACCCCAGACTGGACATGTCCTCCTTATGTGACCTTGAGCCATTTTGCCCACTTTACAGATTTCACTCTATTCCACGATCTTGTTCAGAAACTCAATTAATGATGCAAATAGTACCTTCAATGGTCCAACCGCTCATGACGTTGAATCTGGTATTCAAAAGGTATCACCTAAAAAATAATGCCTCCAAGACGTTTCCCATCGGGGGTAAGGAAGACCCACACAGACACCAGAGGCGTCACTGTCAGACACCAGACCTCGGAGGCAGTGCCATGGAGCGAGGGGTGAGGCAGCCCTCTCTGTGCATCTTAGTCACGCCGTGACTCCCGGGAGCACTGAACTGAGCGTACTCTGCGGTCCCTCTGTGTTTCTCCTCAGGGAAATGAGGCAATGCCCCCTGCCTCTGAGAGTTTGGAAAGCCGAGACAGAGCCTATCGCTCTGCCAAAACTTCCGGGGGCTTCCCGTCTGCTGCGGAATAAAGGGAAAAGGGCAGACCCGGGGCTGCAGGTTCATACAGACCTGACCTCTTATTCATGCTTCCCTTCCTTACCGGCCTGCCTGCTGCTTCTAGAACACTCCAGGCACAGTCCTTCCTCAGGGTCAGTGGACGCCTTCCCTTTGCACACCCCTACACACGCCGTGGCTGCTCCTTCACCTCCTGCGAGCTTTCACTCAAATGCGACCCGCTCGGTCAGCTTTCTGCCCACCTTCCTGAGAATGGGCGCATGTCTCGGGTCCTCTGCTTTCTCTCCACAGCACACGCCATCTTCATCTAATAGCATCACCATTTGTTCATTTACTGTGCTCATTGCCTTAACTGCTTTCACGGGAATAAAAACTTCAAGAGGGCAGGGTTTCTACCCGTTTCACGCCCTGCTGTGTCTCTGCAGCAGAGCCTGGTGTGAGGGATGTTCTGAGGATCAGATAGCACCTTATCTGTAACGCACCGAGCACGGCGCCTGGCACGGGGTACGGACGTAATGAACGACAGCCATTAGCTCTCGTAGGCGTCTGACCACGGCTAAGATGACAGTCTTTGGAACTGTGAGTGACCCTGTGCCGCTCTGGGCCAGCCAACAGCGCAGCCCACTCCTGGTTACCCCAGGGGAGCGGAAGGCCACCGTTCCATTGTTGCACCCCGAGAGTGGCTCACCTGGGGGGCCTGCACACACCAGCTCCCGCAGCTGTAGCAAATGCAATGATACCTGCCCTCCAGGGGAGACAGAAGCCAAGCGAGCTCTGTTTGCCGCTTGCTTTGCCCTGTGAGATCAAGTCTCCACAGCAGGATTTAAAACACTGGATAAGATTAAAAATAGGCAAAACCGTTGGGTCTTGTGTCTGATGATGTCTCTGCTTACCAGAGGCAACCCTTCAGCTGCGGCACTCACACAGCCCACCCGAGAGGGTTTCGGCCCCTGCCTTTCATCTCTGGGTTTGAATTCAGTTGCAGTGAGAGAAACACGGTCAGACTTTCCTGGGGAAATCTGAGGGTCGGTTTTGCCAATTGGGACAAGTCATTCTTTTCATTGGGGTAGAAAAAAACCACAGGGAAGGAGACAGGGTTAGTGTCCTGTCCATGAACTGGGCAGAACCTCGTCAGCTAGAAGGTTGATAGTTACACAAATAATGAACGCTTCCCGATTTTCATACTCTAATCCTATAGCCTCGGGAGTTCAGCTTTGGTCCTGCGTCCACGGAAAGAGGAGAGTAGGATGCCAGTGAACGGGACTGGCTGTGGAGCCCGGGCTGGGCGACCAGGAGGGGACCCTGGGTCTCTCACCACTTTCTAATGAGGTGCAACAACAGGAGAACTTTAGGAGCCCCGCTCCCACCCCTTCGAGCCGCATACAGTGTATTTGGTGTCACTGTTTATTAAAGATAACTAATGCCCTAAGTCTTTATTTACTCCTGTTTATTGCTATTTTAGCAAGAGTCACTGGAGAGCAGCTATGTTTACGGTCCACTCGGGTTCTTTAATCACTGTTAGTAGGTAAAATCATCTGTGACAACTAATCCAAAAAGCAGATTATATTTATTTTGGCGACAGTGGTTTGCAATTCGTTAAAATCAACAAAGCCTTTTCATTAGCCCCCTGCTGATGTCCTAAAAACAGACATTTCAAGGGTCTCAAAGCAGCGAGCTACATGTATGCAGCCAAGCTAATTGTGACAGATTCTCAGCGCCATTCTTAACTCGAAATCTGATTAAACGAGCAAACAAGAAACAGAACCCCCTGCTTCTGCACAAAGGCTTAATTAACATGCCTAAACTCCAAACTCAAAATCTCGGCCACAAAGCTTCCCGAACATGGAGGCAAAAAACCAACACAGAGGCGGCATCATTAGTTAAGCAAGATTTACCAAAAATGGGGACTTGAAAAAAAATAATAATGTGGGAAAGGATCAGAGATCAGAGCCCTGGTGCCTATTTCTAAGCAGTTCTGCATGGGCATCCTGGCCGCCAAAAGCTGGATGGTGATTAACTGGACGGCTGATGGAGGCAGCAAAGCTACTGAGCGCAGGATTTATTCCAGCCATCGCCAGAGATTAGAAACGGCTGCAGCCTGTTTAAGGACGTCTGTCCATCAAATTCCAAGTGTCTTCCCTCTCCCACCCTCGCTGCCGAGACCACACGGCTGCGCGCTCCAGGCCTATTTCTTTTACTCGCTGCCATCCGGCTGTCCGCTGCAGAGAAGAAGGGTCTCTTTAACGCTGCAATGGATTGGAGGGCTCAGTGTCAGAAACGGGGGCGTTGCCGGGAAGATGAACACAGCGGTGACTCAGCCATCACGGTGCCACCAGGCAGCAGCCATAATTAATGAACGTACCAAAAGGTCTACTCAAGGAGCAAAGAAGGTAGACAATGATTTATGTTTACCTAAGGGGAAGATTATTTAGCTTTGCATGAGCTTTGCGAACGAGGCAGCCCAGAAATATTTAGATATGGGGTGGTGCCGCTCCAAGCCTAGAGAGGAATTCAAAAAACGGGCAAGCATGTCCAGAAGGGAAGGGTCGAGGGACACCCAGGGAAAGAGGCGCTTTGTCCCGCATTCCCGCCTCCGTAGCGCTGACGGCCATGCTGCTGCGATTTGTGTGTTTCCAGGACTGCAATGGAATGCCTCGTTTGCTCCCCTCAGCGTGATCCTGAACGTTGTCAGAGATGACCACCAGATGATACTTCGTGAGAGTCTCTGCTCTAACACGTGGGTGTCCGCTGGTCCACAGGGGAAGCCGAAAGCAGCCCTGCAGGGGAATGGCTCACTTGGGTCTTCAAGTCACAAGGGGTGAGCGCCCCAGTCTGCCTCCGAGACAGAGAGGCCCCGTTCGGCAACACAAGGACCTCTGTCCAGCAGCCCCTGTGGCCAGCACTTCAGCTGCCTCTGGTTCATTCCATGCGCCGAAGAGCTGTTGGAGCAGAGGATAAAACCCAGCCCGGGAGGAGGACCCACGTACAAAGCTTCTCTCCAATCAGAGTTCTGTCCACAGGGAGAAGTGAGCCCCATCTGACACACCAGTGACCATTTCGGCTCTTCATAATTAAAACCATTGTTGCCATGACAATCCAAAGAGTGCTGCGAATACACGGAAGGCCAGTGTCACGGCTTTGGGGTGCATGTGTGTGTGTGTGTGTGAGTGTGTGTGTGTGGTGTGGATATACTTCACAGTCCGGGCTGGGTTCATTTAGGCATGGCAGAAATGTCTGGACAAACAGCAGAGCCACACCGGGCAAGGTGAGAAAATCTGAAACTCAATTATGTGGCCAATATACAGTGTTCAGTGGTTCCGTGGTCCCTGGGCTGCCTTACTGAATAGGAGATAAAAGTGCGCTGTCTTCCTCATTTATATTTGCATCCCCAGCACACTCTAGAGCCTCCAGATTCCCTGCTCTATCACCTACCACCATCGCGAGGATTCTACTCCGAGTTCCAGGTCATGGCAACAGGTACCTTCTCTCAGCCACCTGGTCAGGCCAGAGGAAGCCTGTGCAGCTGGCCTGCAGGGAAACAGAGCAGCCGCTGGTTTTGCGACTTAAACAGGGCGGTGAAACGGCCAGTTGCAGCTGTTGCCATACAAAGCGTGTCGAGATGAGCAAGGCGGCAGCAGCAGTGGCCGCCTGGAGGAGCAGTTCGGCTGCCCGCCTCCTGAGGTTATTTTCGAAGGAAAGAGAGCACACCCCTCAGGTTTTATTTTGGGCTCAGTTGTTTTTTCTGTAAAGCAAGCTCCCTCTTTTCCTGGTTCATTCAAAACAGGCCTGCTGTTCTATGTTCGTGATCTGCTCAGGGCAAACGGTCAGAGCCCACCGAGAGAGGCCACACAGACCACGCCACGCCTGCGGGCACGGCCCCCGAGATGCGGCACACCTCCGCCGGTGAGAAGCAGCCACGAATGGACCAGTGTTTCCCAGCCTTGCTGGGCCCCACGAGGCACTCAGGGCACTTGTTAAAATGCGCAGTGCCAGGCTCCTGCCCCGGGGGACTCAGCTTCAGCAGGTCTGGGGACACGTGGGCAACACCGGGACAGAGGAACTGGGCCAGGTGCTCCAAGGGACACGTCCCGTGTTCACGACAGAGTAAAAACTAAACACGGACGCAAAGACTGGAGGAGGCGGGGGTCCGTCCTGCAGTCTACTCTGCTCTACAACCAGCGGCTTCCACCCAACCAGCTTCCTCCTAGGAATGCCGGGAACACCCAGGGCAAACAATGTCATTCCACGGATGTCCTTGTGGCCCTGACACCCCTTGATTCCAGTGACCAGATGGTGTGGTGATGTTTATTGGGCGGAGGACAGGGGGTACTTCTGCTGGGCTTTATTTTTCAACTAAAAATAATAGGAGAGAAGCTAACAATTCAAAACTTGGGGAAATGAACTGGTTACTTTTTTTGGGGGGGTCTAAGTGGGACACTGCACTTGTAGAAATAGTTTAGAGACCTGAAAAAAAATAATGTCTAATGTTTCATTTCATGCTGGGGACAGTAGCTCGGGATGTTGAAAGAGGCATATAATACTTCCCCTGAGGGAACTGAAGGTAGCGGAGTAAGGACAAAAAAGCCGGGGGGCCAGAGGCAGAGAAGAGAGCTTTCATCTGGACAGATGAGCAGCCACAGCGCCTGCAGAAGGCTGGGCACAACGCGCCGTCAGGAGCTTGCTGGCTTCCCGGCAAGAAGAATCACTCAGCACAGCCCCAGATCCTGCATTTCACGGACACTCGGTCTCACTGGAATACAACTTGTTGGGGGATTCATGTCTACAGAGAAATTCTCCAATACGCTTTAACTAAACAACGAGACACTTAGCGATGGCAAGTGCTCCCTTTTAATGCCAAAAGCCACCCGAGCGGTAACCCAGTAGTTCTGCCCTCTGGTAACAAAGTCGAATACTGTTCCTGAAAGTTAACAGACATCCTTCTCTTTCTAAGTATATGAACAGTGCATATACATTCTTCAAAGGCTCTGTTTTTTCTCTTTTGTAGCAAAATGGCAAGAGCCTATGGGAGAGCGATGCCAGGGGCAATGTTCTTTTTGGCTTAGAAGCCACCTGCTAATCACCTGCAAGCAGTAATAGACTACAAGGGAGGTGGCTCAGGGAAGGCCCCTCCCTGCCACAAAGGGCAAGGGTTAAGTAGCAACAAAGAGGAAAGGGCTTTCCTGGCCTGATGGGGTTCTGCACAGTTACCAGTGGGACTTCCCCCAAGGATGGATTTAAGGGGCTGAGCCGAGGCGGTGAAAGATCAGAGGCAACTTGAAATGGGCTGAGCTGGACTTGTGAAGTAGGAAAAAAAATGTTATCACTTCCCAAAAGATAACACAGTCCCAAGACCAGCACTATCTTGGAAAGTGTAGGCTGAGAGGGAAGCCTCGATGGGCCCCTGACATCAAGTTGCTTTTAGAAACATGGCAGCTGTCCGCCACCCGTAAGACCTGTGCCACACTGCACATTAGCACAGTGAGGGGCAGCTACCAGGTGACAAAAAGGGACACCAGCGTCAAAGGGGACACGGCAGAACCTGGCTATTCCTCCTGGTCTGCTTGAGCCCAAGAGAAGTTAGAGCAGACAATTGAAATGGCATTAAAGGCTTAGAAAACTGTAACTAAGAAGTTGTTAAGGGAAAAAATTTAATCAAGTTCCGACCTTTAACTGAGAAAGAATTCAGGCACATGTGGGATTTTGATGGAATGAACCTGAAGAATTCTTTTCCAGCTACTGAAAAGTCCAGGAGAGGAAAAGGGCCCAAACGAGCCTTGTTGAAAAGAAGAAAGTCTAGTCTTGGCTGGTGTGGCTCAGTGGATCGATTATCGGCCTGCGAACCAGAGGGTTGCTGGTTCCATTTCCAGTCAGAGCACATGCCTGGGTTGCAGGCCAGGTCCCCAGGAGGGGGCGCACGAGAAGCAACCGCACATTGATGTTTCTCTCCCTCTCTTTCTCCCTCCCTTCTCCTCAGTCTAAAAATAAATGAATAAATAAAATATTTATTTTAAAAAAGAAATTATCAACCAGTCAAAACAAAACAAAACAAACGAAAGTCTTGAACGTGAGGGATTGGTGCCAAACGGTGGTTGTGAAATCCCTTCCTGCAGACTGTCACTAACAATAGCCTGTGCGTGCAGACCCCAGAGTGCTGGGGGCACTTCCTACGTGAAGACTGTGGGCTGGCTTTGGATTAAGACTCGACTGACTCTTCCTTCACCATCAAACCCTTCCCGGGTGCCCTGGGGAACACCTGTTAGACTGTGGCCAACTCCCCTGTACCTCCCATCCATCTCTCCCCTCTTCCCCCCAGCGTCTCCTCTCAGAGATGATGCCCCATCTTTTCCTGCCCCTTCTCACTCATCCTACCCCTTCATTGTGATAACAAGGCAAAAGGAAATAGGAGTTTCTCTCAATCCTACTTCTCAATACTTATAACCATTTGAAATTCACGACACCCAACTTCATCACTCTCTTCACATGAAGGCTACCGTGGCCCGACTGAAACACTTCTCCTCCCTTCTCAGTTTCCAGGGCCGTGGGCATTTCTGGTGACTTTGCCATGCACAGGAGGGTCCTCAGCCCGTCTGCTCTGTTTGGATCCTCCAGCCTCTGCACCACCAGCCATCCCCCAGGTTACTCGATTACATGATGGATTCCACGTCTCAAGACTTGAAATCCTGGTCTCCTGTAGTTACAACCCAAATTGCCTCCATGGATAAGCGCGAAAATCAAATTTGGTATACACTTACCATGGAACATTATTTAGCCTTAAAAAGGAGAACAATTTTGCTACATGCTACAACATAGAAGAACTTTGGGAACATTATACTGAGTAAAATCAGCCCAATGATATGATGTGATTCCACGTATGCGAAGTACCCAGAGTGGTCAAAGTCATAGGGTCAGAATGCGAATGGCAGATGCTAGGGGTTCAGGGAGAGGAAAACGGGGGGTTATTGTTTAATGGATACAGAGTGGCAGCTTGCGATGATGCAAGAGTCCTAGAGGTGGGTGGCAGTGATGATGGTTGCACTACAATGTGAATGTACTTGATGTCCTGAAACATACACCAGAAATGGTTCAAATAAAAGGGACACAACCACCACGGGTCCCCCAAGTCTGCACGTGAACGTTGCAGTCACACTTGAATCCGGACTGCTTGTACTCAGCTTGAGAAGCAGCAGGTTGGCCTCTGCCAGTAACTGGCGGTGAAAAGTTGTCATTTAAATTTCTATTTCTTCCTTTATTCACTCATTCAAGAGATATTTATTGGGCGACTACTCTGACTGGTACAGTACTAGAAGACACTAGTCCTAGAACTCATGACCTAGACAAAGGACAGTCAGGAAGTACCTACAGGTCCCAGAAAGGTTAAGAAAGAAGAGTCGAGTGCTCGGAAGCAGGCAATGAAGACCTTAGGGAGTGGGTGGCAGAGGAGGAAGGTCGGAGGAAGTGATTTTAGGTTGAGACCCAGAATTTGAATAGGAGTTAAGTAAAGAACAGAAGAATGTTCCAGATGGAGAGCGCTATGGGCGCAGGTGAGACGGAATGCGAGGCATGGGGGATCGAAAGCAGGTTGGCTGGGCTGGCGTTCTGGGAGAGAACAGAGGCAGGAGAAGAGGCCCGAAAGGCAGGCAGAGAGCGGACTGCAGTTGGCCGGAGAGATGACACTGAGCATTTTAGTTTTTTTTCCCTAAACATCAAATGACGATATTGAATCAGATCTCCAGGTTAACAACGCTATTTGCCTGTGAAGATGCCAAGTCTGATCCATTTCCTTGCCTGTTATGCCATCCCCCCTCCCAATGTCATCACACATAACTGCTTGATTCGCACCTCCCCAGGGGACCCCTCCACTGCCCCCCACCAACATACACCACGTCACTCTTACCTCACTCAAATTATTAGGTGCCACCCGGTGTCACTGGGTTATCTCTCCTCTCCAAGCCCAGGGTCCACATCCTCACCACTGTCCTCACTTCATAGCCACTGTGCCAAGTTCATTATGTAATCTTCCTCTCTGACTCACAGCCCCTGAAGCACCTTTCTCTGACTCACTCTCTCAAGTATGCTTCTCTTTCTCCTGCATCTCGCATCTGTCTTCATACCTCGTTCTGCTACAGATACCCTCAGGTCTCTTCTGCCCCCATATGGCTCTGGGGTCACCAAATTCGGAGGAAAGGGTGAACTTGGCTCATTATCTGTTCTCTCTGTGCAATTCACCTTGGTCTTCGCCATTTCCCTGGTACCAGTGCATATTTCAACACGCAGGTCTCTTCTACCCAAAGGGGTCAGGGGAGGCTACAGGAAGGAGGTGAAGTTTAGAGTAAGCCTTGAGGATTGGTGGGGTTCTAGCAGGCATGACAAGGAGTTATGGAAGGAGTCTCAGACAGAAGGGACTGTAAGTGTGAAGTACATGGATGGAACACAGAAGGTACCCTAGTGGTTATGTATTTTTTTTTGAGATATAATTGGCATGTACCATTATAAAGTTGACCCTTGAACAATGTGGGGGTTAGAAGCACTGAACCCCCACAAAATAAAAAATCTGTGCATAACTTTTGACTCCCCAAAACTTAACTTCTAATAACCTACTGCTGACTGAGAGGCTCACGGATAACATAAACAGTCAGTTAAGACACATCTGGCTTGTCATGTGTATTATGCACTGTAGTCTTGCTGTAAAGCCAGCTAGAGGAAAGAAAAGGGCAAGAAAAATCATAAAGGAGAAAAGTTACCTTTACAGTACGACACTGCATTTATTGAGACTGCAAGTTTACATTGGCTATCGGGCTGTGCAGTTCAAATCGTGGACTGAAAAAAATCACGTATAAGTGGACCCACACAGTTCAAGCCTGTGCTTCTCAAGTATCCACTGTATTCATTGTAGGAGCACAACAGAAGGATTTGGATTTGATGTGTGTGCATACTGAGTGTGAAATGCGGCTATGCTTTTGAAAGCACCATGGTGTGGTCAGACTAGAAGTGTGTGAGGGGTGATGCTGGGAAGTTTTAGTGCCAGGCGAGTCAAGAAGGACCTCATGATGGATAATGGGATATGATTCTGGAGTGGCTTGCAGTGAGGCCTGAACGTTGAAAGCCTAAAGGCCAAGTTCAGCTAGGAGGCACCTGTCACCATCCGGTCCCAACATAACTAGAGGAAAGGACATGGATAGTAAAGATGACAGGTACAGGCTTCCTAATCTTCAAGCAAGAATCCCTGTCCCCATTGTCCCATCCCTAATCTTTTGGAGAGGGAGGGGGTGTTTCTTCTCCTTATTGATTTATTATTCCCTTATTTCATCCCAGGCCCACAGGTTTTTTTTTTATTTTTCACTTATAATTTCTTTTTCTAACCATGGAAGTCATCCCTATTCTTTGTTAAAATTTTGAAAAATTCAGGAAGATGGTTCTCTCCTGATATTAAGAATGTGGTCCCTGGACCCGCAGGGCCTCTGCTTTCCTGCTCTGTGAAAGCACTGACTTTTCAGAGCTGTCCCATCCCTTTGATTTGCCATTTCCTTTGGTGGGAATGGCTCCTCCCCAGCTGCCTCCTCTGACACTGCCTCAGGAAGCCCGGCTGAAGTCCGTCCTCCTCCCCTCTCTCCCTCCCTCCCACCTTCAACCCAACTAAGGATGGTGCCTTAGAACCAAATCAAAGAAACAGCCCTCTGGTCCTGGTGGTTGTATTGACGTGTAGCAGTGAGAAAACGGGTTAACAAGCCAGGGTGCTCTTTCTTAGGAAAAGAAATAAACATCTTCCGCCAAGGACCGAATATAAGAGCACGTTACCACTAAGAGAAGAAAGTGGCGGATGCCTTTACATGGGAAACTGTTTAGAAAGGCCTGCTGTCACATTCTTGGAGACCTTGGAGAGATGTGAACACACACACTCCACACTCACACGCACACACATACACACAAATATGGCCTGATCGCACGTTCACTGCAAAACGTTTTTAAACTCCTTCACGCGTGATGATATAAATTCGCTTCATTAGAAATGATAGTTTTTAGAAGTCAAATGGTTTTATTCCCACTTACTTTAAAATAACATTGAAAACAGATGTGTCTCTCAGGGACCTGAACCAAATGCAGAGAGAGAGCTAACGGCCCCCATACTTCCAGGAGAATTTAGACTTTAGATTTTAGACAGTCAAAACCAGCACCGGCGCTGACGACGGAAACCTGCCTTTCAGAACCAGAATCGCCACATCGCGTCCTTTCTGAAATCAGAGGAGGGATTGTGGGTTCATTTGCTCAAGTTCATTTGCATATCCTGAGCACACTGGTGGCCAGAAGTGTGCCAAGAAACCTTCTCTGGCCACCCCAACACACTCACCTTGCCAATAAGACACACTTGCGAACTCAAGGACTGTATGAGCTCTTTTCCTGGTTTAAATGGTACTTATATTTGCCCCAAGAAAGAATTTTTTTCCAGAACATCAGTGTAGTGAAGAAAACACTCAAAATGTTGGTCCCACTTAACTCAGCAGTAAGCTTCCTGCTAATTCTCAGTCTTAAATAAATAGCATTGACAAAGACATTGAAGACGGAGACGATAAACACGGTCAGGAAGGGCAGAAAAAAAGATCGCCATGATATTTTGACTCAGGTTGCCAAAAAAAAAAAAGGGTAAGGTATTAAAATGCCAAGGGTGGGAAAATAGACTTGAATAATTTTTTTAAAGGGATACTGCTCCCAGACTTCATAAGATGAGTGTCTTAAAGGTTTCATTGATTAGTTGATAAGTTTGCTGGTGAATGATGAGTCGATTAGTCAGAAGGTTTGAATTAGTTACCAGAGCGCTGCCCCCCATGAATAAAATGCGGCCGTTCTCTCTCCCACCCTCGGTGACAGATGATATCTGTTTTCTCCTGTGAGTTTGAATTTAAGAGCCACTGAAGCTCAGCAACAGTATATTCTGGCTCAAATGAGCTGAAAATTGCATTCAATTTGAATTTCAAAAATGGAGGGGAAGAAGGGGGGAAAAGAAAACCTCAGCGTCCATCAAGGGTCCACACTTTCCAACTACTTCCTGCGACTCTGGTTGCACTCCACCAGGCCGGGGACCTGCAACCAGGATGCGCTGGAGGGGAAAGAGCATCGCTGGATCCCTGCCCGGTCTGGGTTTAAAAATAAACGTTTAATAGTCAGGATCAAAGCAAACCTTACTTTCACGCACATGCATAATGCAGAATGCAACCCACCAAAGAGATAGATTTATCTTTTCCAAATTCAAATTGGCCTGCTTTATTTTTTCTTATGTACTTTGGAGGAGATAAAGGTGAAGGTGCTTTCCCTGGGAAATTCTAGCAAAGCAAATGCTTTCCTAAATTAAAATTAATTCCTCTTCAGCTCACTTAAGACCCTCATTCCTTGCGGCTTGACCCCCCCACCCCCACATTGCAAAGCACATGCGTTCTTGAAAAGTTGAGTCAGTGGACATTGATTTTTCAAATCAAATCATATTTTAAGTGCTCCAAGAGAGTTGGTTATTTAAAGGAATCTTGTGATAAATTATTTTATAAAGCCCAGCTATTTTTAGAGTGCAAATGATTGCCCCTTCCTGCAACGGCAGAGAAAGCAAGAATTGGAAGCACAACCCAGTTCCCTTATAGCAGGGCACACCTGCAGCTGTTAAGAAGCGCAGATTTAAGTATCGCCAATAATTAAAACTAAACTGACGCTACACAAAACAACAGATGATATCCCAGAACTGTGTAACTGAACGGTTTTTGGCCAGAACCCCATTTTATGATAGTCGGAGCTGAAGGAGCAGAGAGAACACCACACTCATTTCAACCCATTTCACATGGTAACACAAGTCTCCCGTTGCCTAAATTATTCTCAGTTTGCAAGTAAAGCAACGTGAGTGCCATGAAAAAGGTAATGCAACTTCGAAAGTGCCATTTCCCACATCGAGGCAGCAATCTGCTGAACCCGTTCAGAACATCTGACTCCAGCAGGTTCAGTTCTAAGCGGAATTGAGAGGTGTCGTCCCCGGCGACTGTACATGGGTTTCCCGCACACCTACTGAAGGCCAGGCTCTGCAGTAGGGACTGGCGGGTAACAGAGGGATCACTTATTCTGCCTTGGAAGAGCTGACCACTTAGGGCTGCCGTGTGTCCCCTCTGCGGAGTGGTGGGCAGGTTTGAGAGTGACACAGGTGCAGCCCCTCTCCACGGAAAGAACCCCTCCACGCTCCGATCCTGCATGACCATCATTACACAGGCCCAAGGACCCACGCAGGTCCTGCCTCCTGCCTCGGTAGGAGGTGCCTACCGACAGTGCCCGACAGAGGTACATATTACATGACTTTTTCCTTCAAAACCCAAGTGAAGGAGACTTCCCATCCAGATACACTTGGGAAGAACTGACAGCAAGCCAAGAACTTTTCTAAGTTCACAGAAGGTAGAATTAGGAAGAGAAGGCTTCCCAGCGTAAGCACAGGCCACCGCACAAAGAAGATTAACACCTGATTTCTTGCACCTCACCAAAAGACAGGAATCAAGAAGTCGCCTGACAGTGACAACCGTGGTTGATACAGGGAATCAGCAGAAAGAAGGGCAAAACCTTTCCATACAGGCCTCAGGGTCACCGCAACACACACTCAGTGGAGTCCAGCATGCCAGAATATCCCATGAAATAAGACATGTTACAAGCACGAGAAATAGCATCTTTCGCATTGTAAAAGCCTAAATGAGGGAAACACGCACGGAGCCTAAGGGCCTTTCTAATGAAATCCTTGCCTGGACCCCAGCGGTGGGCGGTGCTGCCGAGGGGGCATCGGTATCTCCTGACCTCGTGGGGAGCAGCTTACCTTTCAAACTGCAACGTTAGCGTAGGATTGTCTGCCCTTACATCTTCATAATTTAATAGTGTTTCATTGATGAACCAGTAAATTGGTCAGCTCTGTTCATTTATGGGATGTGAGCAAGGATCCAACCCAAAAGGAAAAATAAAAAATAAAAAATGTGAGGTCAGTTTCTGTGGCTGCTGCATTTAGCAAAACTTCCCAGGCAACAGAGTTAAGTACATACTAATATCTATAACTTCGTCCACGCTGCCTTTAGCAAGGCTTTGATTTTCCCATATTTATATATATACTCAGGGCTGTATTAACACTCAAAGTAACCTACAGCCCTCATTTCTTATTTTAAGTTTTCTTCCTTCTCAGCTTTATTAGATTTATTATTCTTCTGCTCCTCTCTTATTTATAGTGAATGCTCCGGTTAAGATTTCAAAGCATTTTCCATTATAACAGTCATTTATAACTTTCAGAGAAAAAAAAACTACCACAGGGACCAAGGACTTTGTACTTATTTCCCATCAGTCTCAAAATATATGAATTTCTCCAAATAGAAGGGTTTTGTTTCTTATTTCTCTGAGCCTCAGAAAAAAAGGGAAGCAGCAGAGGTCTCCTGATTGGAAAAACTCGAAGCCTCCGTTATAAATAACTCCATGGTGGGTTTTAACCAAATGTGCATTGTGAGAGGCTGGTTTAGGTAGGATGGCTATCGGGGGAAGCGGTTAGTTTGAACCTCACGAAATTGCCAATGTCCTACCAATCACGACCTACAAAAAGGCAATTCCATATGATTTAACGGAATGCTATTGATAGCTTTACCCTCATCTAAAAGATAAACTTCAGAGCAACTAAGCAATCTCTCAGCTCTCCAGGGGACAGATTCTGCGCTGCACCTGTAGCCCAGCAAGGGGAGAAGGGAGGAGAGAAAAAGGACAGCAACAGCGTCCCTGACAATTTGTTTGGGGCACACTCCGGTGCAGTTTAAGTAAAAGATGGGGGGACACTCAGTCATCAGGGGCACCGGGCCATTCCCTGTCACACCCCTTGAGGCGTGAATGTGGTCACTGTCACTGCAGATTGCAGGGAGTGAACCCGTCACAGTAGCACCTGAGTTGTGGCGGGAAGACTCTCAGAAGAGCTCTGAAGTGTATGCCCCAAGGACACCCTTCAAACCACAGCTTCGCCCCCTTTCTCTAAAGAGTGAAGTTAAAAACAAAATGCGTGACAACCAAACGAGATTGAGGTTTCAATTCCCACTTTGTCTGCAGACCCCAAGACTCCAAAAGCAACTGGAATCAAACTCCAATCATTTGCTTTAATGCTAAAGAGAAAGTATTTAAGTGTGAGACATCGAAGAGATGGTTTTAACATAAATTCCAGCCTAGGGGGAGCTGAAGATCAAGTTAGCTCAGAGAACAAGGAGGCATCCAGTGAAGGCTGGAATCTGACAGGGTCTGGAACCAAGAAAGGCACTTTGCAAATAAAAATCGGTGAATGTGTCCACGACACTCCTAAGTGAGAAAGAAGGCGAGATGACTTGGAAGAGAGAATCTCACCCTACTTATTTTCTAGGAGTGGGCCCCCTACTTTCTAGGAGGCCTGTCAAAAAGCTGTAATTTGTATAAATACAAAGAAATAATTAGGAGAGACCCTACCCAGGTGACACGGCAGGGTGAGAAGCCCGAGGGGACTAATGTAGGCTGTTACTTCTTTTTTAAAGAAAGCCAGGATGCAAGAAGTACAAAGGGAAGATTTGAAAAATCAAAACTCCTTCGGTGCTCAGTTCATCCCATAAGTTGCTGTCGGTGAATTATCGCCAACGGCGGTGACTGATGTAGCTGCGACTTCAGGTTCCCATTTAAAACGTATGACTTGTCAGAGCCCATCTCTGAAGTCAATGAAATTTCTAAGTAATGTTCGTCTTGCTGCCACAGTTTTTGGAACGAGCTCCTCTGACCCCACGTGGGGAACGTGCCTCTGAGCAGGGGCAGCTGACCCAGGGCCTTCCTCCCTGTGACGTCCCCCACGTGCAGGGCAGCCCGGTCAGCCGGCGGTGGGACCCTGCCCTGGTCCAAGGAAGGAAGAATTACTGCTTTAGTCCCTAAACTCACTGTGGGTCATGCACAAGGCTTCCGGGAGGTGTTGCAAGGAGAGAAAGGATAGATCTGCCGAATTTCTGTAATTCCTCATGATCGTGGGCTTTTTGAGCCCAAAAGGACAGGAGCGAGTTGTCCCGTGGGCAACTGGGATCTTGTCACCTTTGCCATTTCATGCTCTGTCCCACTGAGGGCTGGGAGTGGAGGATGATGACATGCACAGGAAGGCTGTGTGACATTTGTTCCCGTCACCTCAATGGTCTCCTCCTACTACCAAATGCAGTGTGTATTTCCCTACATTAATTGTTTTAGAAGGTGGTAACCAAGCCCGGTGGAAGAGTTCTTATCCAATATTGCAGACAATGGACCGAAGCACAGAAAACAAGATGGCTGTCAGCCTTCAGCAGTTCAATTAGAGTATGACTGAGATTTTTGCTTGGATACCTTAGAAACTATCTTTACCTCACTTTTTCCCTGCCTGCCACTCTTCCGAATTACAAACAAGCAGTTTTAAAATGTAGACTGGGACACTATTGTCCTGCTCACAAGGAATTCACTATCCTCAGTTAATGATTGAGATTGTGCATGTGAATTTACAACAAAAAAATGACCTGCCAGGATTACAAAATACCACATACATTCTCATGGATTTTGCATTGCACAGCTCCAGGGGCATCTTTCCTGTAGAGTCCGTGAAAGAACGAAATGACCAGTGTCCTTTCAGCCACTAGGCCACTGACCCGACGCAGTCAGACTGTACCAAACTCTGCACTGCGGTGGCCGCCTCCTTAGAAGATGGGGAATAAAATCCTTACTTTCAAAGAGGGAGAAGAATCTATTCTTCAGCTCCCAAACTGGTAGGAAGAATGAATATCCAATAAAAAGAGGAGTCATTTAGCACATAATGTGAGTACAGACACCTAGTAGCACCACGGTGGAACCCAACTGTTAACAACACAGATATCCTTGGGGAAAAGCGCATTTGCGATTCTAACACCTTATGAGTAGGTCTTCCTGGGAGGTGTTATCTGTAATCTACTCACATCCAGATACAAAATCCTCTGCATCATATAGTCTCAAAAAGTAAATGGACAGCAGATTTTTAAAAGGAGAACCAAATAGTTCCTTTGATCCTTCTGAATATAACTTTAGTACAGAGTCAGGCAGTAAAAGATAAACAGAAGAAATTCCCCGGCCTTCTGGATTCCCACCATAGGCTGTTTCTGGGGGTCGGTGCAGGTTTTATCACTGGAAGATTAGTTTTTGAGGATTTCAATAACAGGCAATCAGAAAAGATTGTTCTGGGCAGCCATGACACATATGAATAAGCTAAGCTACTGGGAGGATTTGGGGCATAGCTGAGTTGGGCCCCCGCGCCGCACCATGCCAAAACTTGCCTGAATAAGGGAGGAAAATGGGACAATATAATCAGCACGATGCTCTAAAACGTCAGAGACTGCGATACAGTTTTGAGGGTGGAGAGTAATACAGTGGCTCCCTCTTCTCTGCAGCGCGCGGTGCCAAGACCCCCCGGGGATGCTGGGAACCACAGAGCGTGCCGGATAATGCTTTGTTCTCTGCAACACATCGACGCCTATGATAAAGTTTAATTTACAAATTAGGCCCAGTAAGAAAGCAAAAATAACTAATAATAAAGTAGAACAATCGTAGCAATGTGCTGTAGTAATAATTATATGAATGTGGTCTCTCCTTCAAAATAACTGATTGTGTTGTATTCACCCTCCCTGTTCTTGTGATGCAGGGAGATGACACCGCGCCCATGTGACAAGATGAAGGGAGGTGGGGACTGGACAGAGGGATGACTCACGTCCTGGGTCACAGCCTGAGATCTCATCAGGCTACTCAGAATGGTGAGCAATTTAAAACCTATGAACTGGTTATTTCTGGAACTTCCCATCTAATATTTCCGGACCACCGTGGACCACGGGAGAGGGAAAGCGCAGAGAAAGGAGACTACGGTCCCCCAGTTTAGGCGCAGCTCTTTCAGCGACGGGCACAACACGCGGCTTGGCCCGGGTTCATCTGAGCTCAGCGGAGGAGCCCAGGTGTAGCTCTCCCACTGTCCGCCACTTCATCGCCTTCCCAGCTGTCTGAGGGAGAAAGCTTTCCTGCAAGCGAGGACAGAATATTTTTCGAGTAAGTGATTTGTTTAGTTTACCGAGATCGTCCATTCTAACACATTGCCGATCACCTTCCTTCTGCTGTAACCCTGGAAACCTGGACGCTCACGAAGGGAAAGAAGAGTGGATGTGGGTGAGGAGAGCAGGAATATATGAAAAATTAAGAGAAAGGACACGTACGGGGAAGAGAGAGGGTAACTATGAGGGACCACGCAGTCAGTCTATTCACTGACGCTCAGAACACCATCAATGAGCTCAAGGTGAAGTGGAGCATAGTTTCCCTTGGTTTATCACCTCCTTTCTTGGAGGAAGGGGGAATGCAGTTGCTGAAGGGTTCTTGGAGATGACCCACTAGAAAGCCCCATGTTCCAGGAACCAAGGCCCTGGAAGGCAGAGTGACTTACAAAGTCACAACTAGGAAACCCAAGTTCTCCGTGGACCAGTCTAATGTTCTCCCAAGCACAGCTATTGGAAAGCAGTAACGGCTTTTCCGAGTCTTAGCGGATCGCTAATGACCCCAACAGTGAGGAGAGATGAAGAAGCCCCTCCCTCTGGGGGGACAACACAGATGGGGTCACAGTATCTGGCTCTGCAGAAACAGCTGGATTGGGGCAAGGCTACAGCTGGCCAGGCCGCCAGAGTAATTTGACCCTGGGAGATAACACACTCCAAATGCAGAGGGCCACGCTGGAGACCCCATTTTTACAGTCCCAACAAACCGTCTCCGGTGGCGATTAGGACATAGCATTTCTGATGATTAATTAAGAGCTCTTCATTACATCAGTCAGCTTAAAACCACCAGTTCCCCCTGTCTTCAATAAAATATACAGAACGATATGAAATAAATGACGGTACCAAGCGGGAGGTAAAACCTACGCCCAAATGATATCATTGCCCTCCACAGCCAAGGAGGCAGAGAAGCCAAGGAGAGAAAAGCAGGTCTTGTTAAACAAAGCTGAGTGGGGAGCCTGATGCAGAGGGGAGAGGGGCCAAGGCGGGGGACAGGAAGGAGGCGTTTGCTCAATCAGTGCCTATTTTCAGAATTTCCTTCAAACTGGCTTGGACGGAGAGTCATCAATTATTTAAAAGATGTAACATGATGCTTCCTTTGTTGAGGCAAATCTGCAAGCTGACCCCGAGAGAAAATAAAAAATGAATTAGGCAGAAGGTATTTGTCTGCTTGAGGAAAATAAAGATTTAACTATTGGGACCGACTCGGTGTTAGAAATAGTTCAATTTTGTCTCCTAAAATCCACAAACCTTTTTTTTTTCTCTATTTACCTATCCATTTGCGATTTTCTACAGTAGACCACACACAAAAAAGGAAGGAATCATTTCCTAAACTTCTCCTTGCTTTCCAGATTCAGTGTGATGTATTGTCTTCATTTAAATTACAAGTACACTAATCTGAAACACTGTTTACCAAGGAGCCTTTTAAATGAAAGCTACAAGAAATTGCATCACTCACATTTTAAAAATGACTTTAGACTCCGGACCTCATAAAAAACAGCCGACAGTGTTCTCTGTCTTGGCTGCTGTATTTCAGGCCTGAGAACGAAATTCAATTAGTGAGCTTTGTACTTAGGACATTGCGATTCTGACGGTTGGCCTGATCAAAACTGGTGTGCCAAGCCCTAGATCTGTGTTTTTGGCAGACCAGACTTACAAAAGAATTCAATGGGGTCGGTTGGCAGAGGGAAAGTTAGTTTCAGAAGAGCTTACTTTTCACCACCAGTTAAAAAAAAAAAAACATGGGGGGAAGAGAAGCCTGCTGGGAAAGGCTCACTGGTTATAAGTGAATGATTAACTTTTTGAGAAAGCTCCTTCACAGGAGCCCGCCATGGCCAGTTTTAGGAGCTTCCCAAAATAGAGACTGGCCTAAAATAAACCGGTAACCGACTAGATACCTAACAGACTTAATTCATTCTCAGATTTGGATCTGCCTCAGCCTGTGGCCCAGACAGACAGTACGGAGACTGGGTGGGATCTAGTGATACCTTTGTAGCCCTGCGAATTAAACAAAGCATTAAGCATCAAATAGGGAATGGGGTTCTTTATAGTGTAGACCCAGAAGACCCCGTCAGTTCAAGAGGTTCTATGTCTTTAACCCTTGAAAGACTGTAACACCGGAAAACACACCCAGGCAGAGCAAAGCCACCGGGCTGGAGCCTCCTGTTTCCATCCCAAAAGTCTGGACTTGGACTCACGAGCATCACACCTGCATGGACCAAGCAGACTGGTAAGAATGAATCAAAGTGATCATTTCCTGGCGGGATTCTCTGGAGAGCAAAAGTAGACAAGCCATCATGGAAACTACAGAAGTATATATAGTTATTGGTCTATTAATAACAACCATAATGAATTAGCCGATTGAGATGGAAGCATCCACTTAAATGTCAAAGCTCTCCCAGTTCCTGTCTCTCCTTGCCTCCTCACAGTGCGTGATGCCACCATCCACCTTGTCTGGCAGACGGAAACAAAGGAATTGTCCTGGGTTCTCTTTTCCCTCATCGACATTGTCCATTCCAACTCCAAATCCCCACACCGCCGCCACCCATGGAAAACAAGTACAGAAACAATCATATAAAATTCCAGGAGAAGCATCTGACTTCTTGGTACGCTCCTCGGGAAGCTGTTCTGGAAGCTTGACATTCTGCCTGGGTGAGACCCAAGCTTCAGTACAGATGGGCAGCCTTGACTCATCGTGTGCTTGGTGTTATTTTTCTCTGACTCAAAAATTGTGTCTCCCATCTGCTTTTTGTATGAATGCATCATATTGAGGGGGTTTTAGATGATTCTGAAAGCAATCACTCCTTGCGTCCAATGCAAAAGGGAAAATGCATGCTCCCTTCCTTCCCACCGATGGGCTGCCTCAGAGGTGTTTTCTCAGAATTCGTCAGTAAAATGCTAAGTTAGAGAGGCCTGTTCCACCAGCGCTGGAGCTAAGTCTGTACCTCTCTTCCCGAATCTGCGCTGAGTGACTGCATGCAGACTGGGTAGGCTGAAAGCGATCAGAGTGGACATATTTACCCCATGGAAACCAGCAACATTACAAATCAAGAATTTTTATGTCCCTCTCAAAGTTTACCAGCACATCACTGCAAAACGTTTTAATTGATTGTTTCCTTCTTAGCAAATTAAAAGTACTACAGCCCTTCATCAACACCTATCTTTTCCTTCCCTTTTCTCCTTATGGTGAAGACGAGCCAGCTATTCACCAAATTCTTGTCCTCTTGTTCGTTGGCATGGGGCCAGCCCACGTTCCCCAGCTGCCCTTGCAGGTAGATGTGGTCCCGTGACAGAGTTCTCTTCCAGCGAAAGAGAATAGAAACGATGCAAGTCTCCATACTTGGTGTATAAAACCCTCGGCCACACCATAGTCCGTACCATTTCCCTTTCCAAAGGCTTTCTCAGGGGATATGGGCAAACCTGGGCACCATCCGTCGAGTCCAGAGGATAAGAAAACAGAAGGAGCCCTGCTTCCAAATCACCACTGGAAAGAAGCCATGCCAATCAAGGCTGCCCGTCGTGGATCTTAGATGAGAGAAAAAATAGAGCTTACTATGTTTGAACTATTTGAGATCGGAGGTTTGTTTCACACACCAGTCACCGTTGCAGTAACTCAACCCTCTTTCTCCTCTGCTTCCAACTACTGTCTTTCCTCCCTCCGGCTGACAGGATAAATCCAGGGGTGAGCACTGGGCAAGACTGAAAAGATAGGAAGATAGTATTGATTTCTCACTCCGAGCTTTTATTTCACCTGAGAGTTTTTGGTTCTCTGTGCTGTTCATCTCAACCCATCATCTGGAGAGCGATGCTTTTCCACGTTTGCAGCTCAGTCCTCTCCCCTCTAGTGACGTCACCGAAATGGAACGTTCCAATTGAGAGTCACTTCCCTGTGAGAAATACCTGACGAATCCAATCCATATGCCCTATGACTCGCCAAGGAAATTAACTATAAAGGCAGTATCGATATTATACAATTAAAACGAGAGCTCTTAGCATATTTAATTTCCCCTGACCTGACTTTCTTCAGTCAGGATGGACAAAAAGTATGAATTCATTATTTGCAAATAGCCCGGACTGCCTGCTATGTTCTAGAAGGAATCGAGACACCCCGTGTGTGCACACACACACACACACACACACATTCAAGTGTGCAGGTGTCTCCCTCCGTCAAGGGCAAACATAATACTAATGAAGGTAAAGATAAGAAGCATTCAAAGTTGTTAGCCATGTAGACTCAGCGTAATGGGACAGTAATGTATTTTTAGTCCATATGTTTGTATCTTAAGTCTTTCTCTTTCTTTAATACTCATGATTGAAAGAAAGGAAAGGAGAAAAGGAGAAAGGGAAATAAGGAAACAAATCATTTTAATCTTTCCAGTTTATTTACTGTATAAAGCACCACACATTTTTTCTCCCTAAAAACTTGTATGAGGAGTGTAACGTGGGGGTGTTCAGGATTGTTGTGTTTTTAAAATTTTAACAATCATAGCTCCGAAGCTTAATCACTCGTATGTGTTACAAGACCAGATGGTTCACGTGGGTGTTTGTTTACAAGCTCTTTGCATAAGGTTTTTAGCTTCTTTTTAGACCAAAGCTGAATATTTCAACTAACAAAGGAGGCAATGAGGAATTAATGAAAAACAGCTGGGCTTCATAGGTCCCTGGGCTGCTAGCTGCACTCTGCCATCATTTTGTGCCCATGTACAAGGATGTATTTAGGGCCCAAGAAACATGTGTAACGTGCCCTGTGTTCTCTGAGAGACTCTGGCAGACTTGTGGGGAGGAAGGCATCTACATGGGCTCCACGTTCTTCTGAGGGCTGTCAGTGGGCCGGCTGGAAGAGAACGGAGCACCCTGCCTTCCCAACACCCTCACCATCCGGAGCTCTGGCACGTAATGTGTCTCCTGTTCACACCGGCTCCTGGAATCCAGCTGTCGAGACCGGCCACGTCCATCCCCAGCTGCCTCCATCTGGGCATGGCTGAGAACAGGGAGCGAAACTTCCTTGGGAAATCCCCTTTTCTTTGTTCCCTGTACGGGAACCACAAGCCACTCTCTGCACACACCCAAAGAATGCAGCTTTATTGACTGCAAAGTATGTCACGTAATAATAAAGGTTTCATCTAGGCACACACTTCTGTGGCTTGGAGAAAATCACCTTCTTCTACCTAGCTCCCTGCCTATTCTAGAACTTCCCTTCTAAAGAAGCTAATTTGTGCTTGCTTATATTCACTTTAATATCATTAATAACATTTTACAATGGTCTACCTTTATTTTAATAAGATTAATAATGCTCAATATACTTAATATGCCCAGTATTAGTATCTTACATCATAAGCTGTCTCTCACGTATGGATCACCAAACTGGTACCTTCCTGTCACCACTCAATCAGTGCTGAGAAATAAGATATTTGAGGTGAAAAGGGCAGAAGTGCATGAACACCCAAGCATTTCCGTGAGCTTGCCTCTACCCTATTCTGTAACAACTAGCAGAAGTTACCAACTAAAACAAAGGTATTTGATCACCATCATTTGATGCATCTGCACCTCTTCTATTAATTTGGGGGGGAAATAACTTTTCCATAAGGGTGACCTCAGCAAAATGTGCTAACCTTTGTGTCTTTAGGAAAAGGGACATGCGCTGCTTACGGTTAACTCTCCAGAGAGCCGCACGGTCTCTGGCAGAGAGCTGTTGCTCCCTAAAATTATGTGAATGGCTAAAGGGATGAATGAGTAGATACGACTATTCCGGTCCCAACAAACTCAAAGCATAATTTCACCTACGGCCTTAGCCTTTCAGAAACACCTAGACAAAGGAGCATGTTCACGATGTATGCGTAGGTGACTGTTTTGCCTCCTGAAGCCAACTTTTAAGAAAGAGTGTTTTCATTGTGCATGGGAGTGCATTATACATGGCAGAATATGGGATACCCCCTTAATAAACACTAGGAACATCTAGGCAGGTCTCGGCACACATACAACGCCTTCTCTGTGGACGAAAGGAGGGTAGAAACCCCAGCAGCGGCCACGACACATCACGCGTGGCCACTCTTTCTATTTTATATACTCTTGGAGGCAGCATCAGACACAGTTATCCAGGCACTTAGATGACACTGCAAGTGTCAATACTGATGTTACTATTTATAGCCCAATAAACTGCACTTTGAACAGTATTAGTCATGTAAAGCTTAGGTAGCACTGCAAGTATTAATACGTTAATCCAGATATATTGCCACAGGCATGGTTTACAGCACGGAACATAAACACAAATCCAGTGATACAAATAAATCACTTTCCTGACTGCTTAGGACATGCAACCAGAAAGAGTTCTCCACATTCCACAGAATGGAGCAGAAGGCATTTTTTCCATTTTAAAGCTGTCACTCCAAAACTCTTCATACTTTTTTTAGCATATTGATCTTACGGGCTTGTGATAAGACTTCAACTGCTTGGTTGGGCTGTTTTTACTTTCTGCTTCTTATTAAGAGAGCTAAATCAGGAATCATAAAATGCTACTAATTTAGCATTTTTCACTAGAAATGAAAACTAAAAACAGTACCAAAATAGTGTAACTCTCACAGTTTATTGCCCTAGAATCCCAGATTTAATTACCATGTGGTACAGCATAATAATGGATATAAAGGAGCCACGGATCACTACATTTACACCTAAAATAAATGCTTGTATTAAATATGCTAAAATGAGTATTCTGGGTTTTCTGGCACTTTCCACTACATATTTTTGCTCAGGAATATACGCACACACATGCCAATTCTTCATCTGTACGTTAGTTCTGCACCTTCATTCTATCCCCCGTCCCTTTTTCTTTTCAGTTACCACAAAAAACAAACAAACAAAAAATACATCCTTAATGTTTTGGCTACTCCTCACCTTACAATATTCTTCCTGCGTCAGAAAAGATCATCAAAATATCATCAGAACAGCTGGGGTGATGGGCTTATTATCTGGTCAACCACCTCACATAATCCCTCCGACACACACGCTCTGTTTGGGCTGTAGGTGGTAAATTACATGCCACAATCAGGAAGTTTCCCAGCGCTGATTTTGGGCTGAGAACCATGTCCTCTCAAACCTCCGCCTGCTCTCACACGAGGCCCTCTAGGAGCCCTTCAGGAACCGGGGTTGTTTCTGCCGTCAGGGCCGGCTCCAAAGGTCAAGGCTCATTGTGGGAGGGAGTGTGGCCCTTACCGCTCACTGCCCATGATTCACAAAGTGTTTCATAGAAAGGGAAAGCCACGGCCTCTGAGGCCAGCACCCCTGACAGTCTCATGACAAATGAACTCCCCAGGCACGGTCTAGGATCTCAGCACAGTCCTGAATCTCACCCCCTTGGGACAGAGCTCTGGGTTCGTTCTTATTCCCCGTGGCATTCTCCCCTGATACCCTTATCAAAAGGGGTGGAGGTGACAACCCTATGACATTTACAGCCATGACATTTACTCCCAGCAGCCACAGCAACTGAAATTTCAGTTACTGTCATTGCATCCACCTTCTGAGAGGATCCTGAGCATTCTTCAAAACAGCAGACAGTCTAACCCAGGGAAGATTGTTTTCTTCTAGCGTATCTAAAATCATGGCTCTTTCACAGCCATTGCTGGTTTACTCAACAGCTCTTAATGTCACTCATTCTCGCTTTCCTGCAACATCTCAAACTGAGCCCCACGTCCTTCCTGGCTCTGCTTTGGGGCTGGCTACCAGCATGTGGACACCACCAGAGCCATGGGTTTCCCACAGAGCTCACCGTTTTGTTTCTGTACCCCACATTTCCATGACTGCTGCTTCTCCAAACACTGCCTGGCAGTCGCTCGCCCTGGGCCACTTTGGGCTGTCCACAGTCTGCGTGTGAGTATGTAGGCACGAGTGCGCAGACCAAACCACAGAGGCACATCCCCCTTCCTCTTCCACATAAATACGGGGATACACGGGCCACTTCAAGTTTTTCTGACAGCCAGGTGAAATGGTGGCTACTGTGACCAGGGGCTGCCCTGGTTCCTCCCTGCAGAAAGGTACTCAGCACACATAATTACTCATCCATCTCGTTCGCACTGAAGGCATGGCAGTGTGATTTTAGCCTAATAATCAAGACCATATGAGAAATCCCAAGGCCATTAGGGACCAATTTTGAGTATTCTCTGCAAGTCAATGTTTTTCCAACTGCACTTACATATGCTGAGTATTACCTCTGTGTGATCACACCTGCTCTCATTTAGGTAACCCCTCTGTTTCCAAAGCCTTTCTTAGTAATGCAGTGGAGCAACATTTTAAAGGCTTGCAGGCTTTCCACCCTCCCTTCATTATTTTTTTTTAAATTTCCCAAAGCATAGTGTGAAGATGCTGAGGTTATAGTTTCTGCTTATGCCAATGACCATATTTCAGGATTTGCTTTCTTCTCTTTTTTCTTTGTCTCCACCCCACCCTGATGCCTTTATCCTCACTCTCAGCCCTGCTGACACCCCTTTGAACTGACACCCAGTCTTCCAGGCCCATAACCGCTTCTCCTCTACTTCTGACCTCAGCACATCAGGCTCAGTGACGTCATAATGTTGTCTCTGAAAGGACATGACATCATCGTAACTCAAAGGGCTTCTATGAGCAGAGGCTCCACTTGCAGAGTTTAAAGAATGACAAAATTATGTTGAAATAATATAAAACGTAGCTCAGAGATTCCTCTGTGTCTCAGAGAAGTGAATGAATCCATGCCTCTCTTACAGGTAAAGTCATAAATACTAAAAGCAACAATATGGTCCACCATTAATGATTTATCAGTTTGGGGGCAATGAAAAATCAAATTGTAAGAGTAGTAAGAAAAATATTGAGAAGGGCATGAAAATGAGAAGGGAACCAGGCATTATACTGCAATGGCATTCCTTTGAGTTCTCTATGGGCTCCACGGTCAGCCCTATTTTTCACTTGTTAAAAGCAAGAGAAGTTATCTCTATGCATCAATCACTTGTCATCTTGGTTCTTTAGTTTGAAAGTAAAGCTGCATCACAATATTTCATCTCTGGATAGTTTCCTAAAATTATGAGATTATGGACTTCTTAATATGAGTTGCATCACTTTTTTTTCAATTGTGAGATGGCATGAATTAGAAATGTCCTAAGTAACAACTCAGTGTAACACCACTCTTTACAAAACCTCAGTACAGCCCGTCTCCATTGAAGAAGTAATCGAATATTGCAGATGGCCATTTTCAGGAAAGTTCTGCAAAGACACTTATGAAAAAATCCCAACCCTGTGTTGGAGCCTTCAGTACCCAGCTCAGTCGGCTTCATTCTGTGCTCTGGAAGCCCCACCAACATTTCCACCTCTTGCTGTTTAATTTAACATGGTAAATCTTGGCCTCTTGTAAGGTAACAAGAACAGAATGTATTATCTAATTATCAGTATAATGCACTCAAATTTCCTAATGCCTTGATGAAGATGAAATAAGGGGACCTCATATAAAACGAGCCAATGATCGTGGCTCGAGCATTCCACCAGTTGAATAATATACTCTGATTACCTGATCAGGCTCTGAAATACGCAGGTGATGCATGCCCCAGTATATCGAGGGTATCATCTATAAGTGGGTATGGTTCGTGTCAACCTGTGTGCCATCTCCTCAATGAAGGGACCTGCCTGCTGGCAGGCAGAGGAGAGAGTTATGACATCTCAGTAGTGATCCTGCCTGAGAATGTGTGAACTTGGCTGTTCATCTGATTGTCACCTCATTGGAACTGTTTGCACTGGCGATGGCATATGGAGTGGGTTTTAACTTAAATTTTAATGCCTTAAAATGCCTTCCCAAAAATTGCCCTGTGGTGCTGCTCTGGAAATAAAGCCATTGTGTGCAGAGGAGCGAGCCTGTCACACGCCTGACAGTGCAGCTGCGGACCACAGAAAGGGCCAAGTGTTTCAGAAGAAATCACAAAGTTTGGAAGGCTAACCGAGGCTGGCGTGAACTATTCCTGCGTCTCTCACGCGCCAATCATCTATCTGTCAAAAGCTTGCAAACAAGGAGTAAACAGCACTGGAAGTTTAAGCAGATCAAAGAAAACAGCAAAATGAAACAAAAAAAAACATAGGAAATCCTGTATTCTTCCATAATCTTCAAATTATACTTTCAGTCCTAAAGGTGATAAAGAGTTCAAGATTATGAAGACAGATAATGAAAAGCATCACGTTACCATGACGTCAAAAGGACTGAGCCATGAGCTCTGGCCGGGTAGCTCAGTTGGTTAAAAGGAAAAACTTAAAACTGTGCTTCCAAAACCAATTTTTTTAATGAGGCTGAGTAAATACATGAACCAAATATACTTTCTAGAACAAAGGAAAAAATTATATATACCTATGTATATATACAGACACACACATATATACACATATATATGGATTCTATTAAGTATAGTAATAATAACATAGATAAACTAATCTTTACTGACTGTTACCATGTGCCAGGAACTGTTAGTCCGCACAAGGACCCCATGAAAAACTCCCACTTTACAGATTATGAAATAGAGGTTTATGATATTTAAGTCAAATACTAAATTTAAACAGCTAGTTAGTCCCAGAGCTAGAATTTAAACTGTATTATATGGTGTCATTTTGCCTAATACATATATATTACCTAGTATATATAAATATTATATATAATATATATTGCCTAGTATATATATTACCTAGTATAATATATATACCTAGTATATATAAGTATATATATACTGAATTTAAATTATAAATAGAATATTAAATAAAGATATCAAGAATATAAAAAATTCTAGTCCCTTGGAGATTTTAAAATTTTAATATTCATATGCTTTTATACAGTTATCATAATGTACATGTTTTTAGAGCTTTCAAATTTTATCTTTAACAGTTTACTATAAAAGAATTTATGTATCATGTACGGCAATATGAAGTATAACAATACTAAACCCTCCCATGAACCTACCTCCCAGCTTAAGTAAGGAGCACGGCCAAAATGTTAAATCAAATCGACCCGTGGCCTTTTTCCCGTCACCCTCAGCTCCATGCCTCACCAAGTGAGTATTGTCTTGAACTGAGCTCTTATCATGCCTTTGTTTTTTCTTAGAAGTTCTACCACAAGACTGTGTCTCTACATAATGTATTACTTAGATTTCCGGGGGATCTTTGAAGATGCTCTCATTCTGCATGTAGTTCTCTCTGGTTGCTTCTTTATCTTCCCACTAAACGTTAACGCTCCTATGACTCAGTGCTGGGGTTCATCGATTTCGCTGCCCTGTCACAGTCCCTTTCATGACCACTTCACATTTACTCACCCCTCCTTCTGCCAACTTCTTCTACAGGCGTCAAGGCATGTCACATGCTACTGTAAGGCAATGTGATATTTACACAAGGATAGACAAATTGATCAATAGGACCAAAGAGAGAGCTTAGAAGCAGGACTGCTCCAGATGGTCACTCGGGCTCTTAACAAAAGTAAATTGCAGATCTGCGGGGAAAGGATGAACTTTTTGGAAAACGGTGCTAAGATAATTGATGATCCAGAAAAGAAAGCTTGCTTTCTCTTAAACACAACAGCAAATCCCAGATGGATTAAAAGCTAAAAAGCAAACCTCTAAAACTTTAAGAAGACAATATAACAGAATGTCTTTATGACCTCCCGTTAGGAAAAAGAAAATTATTGCTGACCGCAGAAAAGGAAAAGGTGGGTAAAGTCTACCTAATTCAAAGTAAGAGAATATTTTCACATAATGACACCTTAACAAAAATAAATGGAAAACAATTAAGAATTTCTTTTTAAAGTACAGTTTCCATCTTCCCCGGAAGGGTCAGCACTTGAGCACCTTACTCTCACTATTTCTTCATCTACTTCTCCTAGGGCTTTAAAGAGTAGGTACTATACAAACACCATTGGCGAACGGACTTTTATCTTAACTGTTTTCTGTGACAGCACATATAAAATTTTACCTTGCTTTAAACAGAATCGACTAACTATAGGTGGCATTGTTGTAGCATAGATCATGTTCTCAATTACCTGTATGACAGCGAAGACTGATACCAGTAAAACTTCACTTAAGTTTTTTAATTCAATTGAACCAGAAGGTCACTGAGACACCAGTAATTGCTACTGAAAACCATTTGGCTGCGAGAGAAACACACGCGCGCGAAATAAACTGTGACATAATCTTTGCTACAGATGACTCATTTTTTAAAGAATACCTAGTTTGGTTCTTGTTACAAGATCATTATTGCAATTACTTTACTCAGTAGATGCATTCATGATTCAAAAATAGTCACACATGGCATAACTTATATAACCAAATAAAGGAAAATTGTCACCACTTCCTTCTCCCAATTTTTTACCTGAGCGCAAACAGAAGGTTCGGTTTTTAAGGCTGGTTCTAGTTCTAAACTAGGGAATTAACACAAAGGAATGAGAAGACTCAGAGAGAGGAAGGCAGTGGTTTGGAAGAACGTGGGAGCAGGCCTCTTACTACAAATGGCAGCAGAGTGGCAGCGTGGTACCCCCACTGCGAGAACCCTGTGCTCTCCAAGGACCACCCGATGCTGGTCGCCGGGTTATTTCCCCCAGCCAGGGAGTTCCAGGAAAGGCTTTGGCTTCTTCTGATTTCCTCTGTTTTCATTCCAAGAAGACGTGGCTGGGTGTGGCTAAGAGCCTCGCATCCCCCTGTCTGGGAGCATCCCCTCGTCTGAGAGTGGCAGAGAGCAGGGTGAGGATGCACATCCAGACTAGAAATTTAATCTGTAAAGTCCAGCATCTTGTCGTCTCAGCCACTAGAGCGTGGGTTCCCCTTAGGAGGGACCTTCTTTCTTTCTTTTTTCTTTGCTAAATTATAAAAGGCATGGTTAGGCTCACAAGTCCCCTTGTTAAAAAACAAAGTCAGCACAATACCAGAAGGCATGGCTGGAGGTGTAAGGAATCACTGCAATCTGATCATTCAAGCTGTATTAAAAATGCTGTATTCCAGGGCTCTATAACCAATCTATACATGTAACACTTAGAGCTCAGAAAAGAGCAGTGAACATGAGCACAGGTGTGGAAACTAGAAACTAAGAAACATGTACATGATAGCGACAAGATGGTGATAAGTTGAAGAAAGAACTAGGTAGAACATCTCTCGTCCTGCCTGCAGATGATGGCTCCTGAAACTGGGAAAACCACTTGGCGTGCAGAGACACGAACACCTGGGTTTGAGACCCATCTGTCCATCCATGTCAGGTCCAAGCCACGCGACCACAAATAAGTGCAGTAATCTCTCTGGGCTGTTTTGTGAGAGGGGAGGAATTAATACTCAGCTCCCTGAGTTGTGCTAAGACTTGATGAGATGGCATCCTTAAAACACTTCGCAAACTGGAAGGCATTATGGAAACATGATTCATCTATTTAAGGAATAATTATCAAAACGGATTCTCCCCGAGGAAAGAACAAAGGAAATGGGCTTATTTAATTATAGCAAAAGGAATTGACATCAGGCAGCAGGAGTAGCGTCCTGGCTGGGACCCTGATTACAAGGGAGGGAAGAAGCTGGTTCTGAGGAGTAAGCCATCATTGCTTGAGTGAATTAAAACAATCCTGCCTGGAGGGGGTAGGGGGTGACATTTTCTGGTGTCACCCGGGATAGAAATCGGGTGCAAAGTTAATAAAATCCCTTAGCCAGTTCAGCCATCTAAAGACAGCCTTATACCATGGTTTCTGGGGTCCAAGGAATCTAATAGCATCAAACTGTGTAATTCTAAAGCATTTGCTGGCTCCCTTTTGCAAAAGTTGAATGAAGACCTGTCTATTCCCCTCCGTTATCCCCAAATGAATGTCTTTAAATGAGTCACCGACCTATAAGAGTAATCTGATGGCAGTTTGCCAAACATGAAAGCATGCAGGGCTGTCCTTAGGGAAATGCAAGGGGGAGAGGGAAAGCGTACTGCTCTCCGGTCCTCCCCACAAGGGGCCTCGAGGGGCCCGCTCTGTGCGTGGCTCTGCGGTAGGTGCTGGAAAGATGCAGCAGAAGCTCAGGCAGACACCATCTCTGCCCTCCAGGGGTTTCAGTCCAGTGGGAGAGATGGACTTACTCAAAGCCACATTATTAAAAATAAGTGCCTTGAAAGTGTGTAATAAAGGGCTTTGCCCAAACCAGAGAAACCAACTAAGGGCGACTGATCCTTAATAGTAGGTATTAACTAGGCAAAGGCTTGGAGATACCATAGCAGAGAGAACAGCAGCTGCAAAGGTCCTGTGGCAGAAGGAAGCCTCATGAATCCAAGGATCTAGAAGAGAGCACGTGGGGGGTACACAGGGTGGGGAGCATGGGCTGAGCTCACTGAGAGAGATGGGCGGGGCCACACCAGATGGACCTGTAGACCATGTTTAGGATGTTGGTCTTTATGCTCAGAGCAATGTGAAGTCATTGCTGCAATGAAGGTCAAGAGAAAAGTACATCACAGAACCCAAGACACTGCTTTCGGAAAGGCCTCAGCTGTCCTAGGTTGAAATGGAGGGAGGATTTAAAACCACTGGGTGCTTCCTTAAGTCACAGATGCGCTGCCTGCCCTCTTCTGTCCTCCCAAAGTGGACCCGATTATCTCAGTCTCTTTGCCGAGTGGACAACTCTGCTGAGCGAGGCACTTGCTCCCCACAGAAATGGAGACATGGACCATGGGGAGTCAGGTACCAGCAGTCCGTAATGAAATGCGCCTTTCCTAAAGTGGAACGAGGCACAGAGGGGTGAGGGCGGCAGCCGACAGGGAATGCGGAGCAGTGTGGGTCCACCCAACCCTACGGGGAGACTCACACTCCTTCTTTTTGCTCTAGATAATGGCTCTCTATTAAAAAGTCCCCTACTATTAGTAGTTTGGTATTTATGAAAAAAAGGAGAAGAAAATACTCTGGCAGGGAAATAATAACAAAATGTATGATCCGCAGAGGTGGTGGAAAGATATAATGTTATTTTACATATTTGATATAGAGCCTAAATTAAGCCACAGAAAAGAGGCTATGAATCTTCAAAGCCTCATTATCAAGCCTCCTTAAACCACAAATACAGAAAAATACATTTCATAAACAAAGACCCAATAGGATTTTAATAGTACAATAAATTTCACAGACATTTGCACTAATCACATTTTGTTACTTTTTTTTTTTTTTGAGGAAAGAAATTCCATGTGATGGAGAGTCAGATTTTGAAAGACGGCACAAAATATCTTTTAGGGAGCCAGTTTTCAACTCACCACGGCCACGCAGGTCAGCTGCATTAAGACCACATCAAACACTGTGCAACCGAAAAGGTGCACCTATGCTGTGCTTCACCCGCCACCCCCCACGCCCGCCCGACCAGATCCGCTGTGTCAGGGATCAGTCTCCTAAGACTCTCGCAGCACACCTTTCCTCCAAACCATCCCTCGTGGCCGGAGAGTCAGACCTCAGTGAGAACTGCCCAGCCCTACGGTGTTCTAGGGTCCTACATGCCTGTCAACAGCTCCCCTTTTGTTCAGTATGTGGATGATTTCTCCAGCACATGTCTCCATCCATTCACTAGCTGATGTGGTTGAAGATGCTCTAGCTTGAATGTCATCGGCACAATCATCTCATACCCGGAGAAAGGGACACGTTTACCCTGTACTACCCTTAGGCCAGAGCAAGAGGAGCACCTCCCCGCACCCTGTGCTTTAGCTGCCTTCTGTCTGTGCCTTTCTCCGTGGTGTGACGAGTCTACAGGATCAAGGGGATATGCCCACCTAGAGCCCATGTCCCCCTTCGAAACCTCGTTAAGTCCTGGGAATTCCCCAGCTTAAGGGTCCTAAGCTTACAGGAGGCCTGCATCCATCCTCTCCTGTGCATGGCATACCCTTGGGCCTGAGCAGAAGACAAAAAGCAGCTATTTCTAAAGGATTTCAATGTGTGGACTGGGGTATGCACTTCTGTGTACATTAGGTGCTTTGAAAAGCCAGAAGAAGCTAGGAGTGGGAAGAGAAGGGCGTTGGGGCAGGGCTCATGGGCTGAGAGACAGTTCTTGTCATGCCGCCATGTTCTGTACTCTAAGACACCTGGGCTTTCTCCCTTGGCGCCTGGCCTTCCAGGTCATTCTCAACAGTGCTTCTGGGAGCTGAAGGTGCTAACGGGGTACCTGGAAGTCTTGTTAAAATGTAGATTCTACTCAGTAAATCTGAGGGAGGGCCTGAAAGCCTGCATTTCTAAAGAGCTCCAACATGGTCCCGATGCTGTGGGTTTGTGGACCATGCGTCCAGTTAAAATAACAATGAAGGCATATCCATCAAAACATAATAATTGAATAGTGCTTTATTTAACAATTTACTAGCTTGATATGCAGCTTTCAAACCCTTGCGGTACACTGGCTTCATTTGCACTCTGGCCCTGGCCCCAAGGATGCTGGGAGCATCCCACATTTCGATTTCACCAGTGACCTGCACATTTTCAGAGACATCTCAGAAAACAAGAAGAGCTAGGTTGCCGCATAAAGTCTCAACAAAGGATTAATTGCCTCCATTCATGTGGCTTCAAATAATCCAAAGAGCTGCCCAGGTCTGACACTGTGAATAGAGAGGATTACTCCCGCCCACCTTCCCAGATCCCAGGCCCTGGGGCTCCACCTCCAACTCTCAGTGTTCGTCTGGTAGATGGAAAGCAGGAGAAGCAGACCCGGGAGCTGACACTTGCCTCTCCCGTCTAGAAAGGTGGGTGCAGGCTCCCCTGGAATGCAGACACAGGGCTCTCCCGGAGGTTCTCCTACTGGGCGTTTTCCTCACTCTGCTCAGCTTCGCTCACTGGAGTCGCCTCATTCCAGCATCTTCCTGAGGTCCCAGAGGGAATGCGCAGCGTCTCGTCCTTCATTTAGTTTTTTAATATTGTTATTTTCTTTTAGATTTATGCCCAAGTATGTCATTTGTAGACTGTTAATATAGGTGGTATTTCCATCCACTTTTTCTTCTGCATGAAATGTTCTCCTGTGTTCACTCTCCTCTTTAAGTCGCAGACTGCAGGCCACTTTGAGAAATCATTCTCCAACACATATTTAACCATTCATTCCATCACAGATGCATTCCAGTAGCAGATATACAGGAATTTCTACCATGGGCCAGTAAGCTCGGGATAGGCAAGATACAAAGTTCTCTCCCTCACGGAACTGAGGCTGACGGGGAAAGAGGGCAGCAGACACGCAAACGTCAGGTTTTCTGCGAGCAGTAACGCAGTGGTGGAGGTGCTCCTTAAACAATGAGTGAATGAACGTGGGAGTTCCTTATGGAAACCAAGAAACTTTATTTTTAGCTAGCTTTCTTTGCCACCAAATGGAAAAACTAAATAAATAGAGGATCCCTTTTATGCTCCTATTAACTGCAGTCCCTGAACCAATTCAACGATGAGCCCACCTTCAGTGTGTAAGAAATACTTCAGGACTGGTATTTTAGAAATTCCACTTCCGACTATTATCCCTTCTCCAGAAATTTTCAAACAAGAATGTTAAATCCAGCATGGAGAATGGCTTTCAAAACTGAGACGTAGGTTCCTTTGAATCGGAGGGGAAGGGCACAGGCACGTTATGAGAATTGCCATCTTCTTTATTTCAATTTAAAATGTATCCCTTTCCCTACCCCAGATTTTAATCTGAGTAGCTACAGTCCCCACCGCCCTCCCCACCAAATCAGGTCCCACCAAGCCACCTAGGATGACTTTTTCATGTAATCCTTCAGGTGTGGCGTCAGGCAGGAGAATGCAGAGAACCCTTTGTTGAAACAGTATCGAGACCACCGCAAGTTTTACTATGGGCTGGGAAATCCACAAATCAAAATGAAGGAGAGAAAATGCATTGCTAAAAATCTAAGGCGCAGTTGGCTAAACGATAAACCAATTTGAATTAGTAAATACTAATTGAAAAACTGCATGACAAAGTATTTTCCCATTAAAACAGGAATTTGCTAAAGGCATTTTCAATTATTTACCACGCTTCAGTAAAAAGCATCGCACATCCTACTAACAACAGGGTCTTCTTCAACTTCGCCTACTGATCGGATTTTCAGCACAATGGCACCGAATCCAAATGACTTTAAAAATTACATGCCAATGACCTTGACAATGTTCTTCAATTTTTATGAGGTTTTTTTTCCTCTCTCTACGGTCCTCACACCTAACTGAACAAATGCTTTTAACTTGAAAAACCAAAAGATTATCTATGACTTTTAGTGTCTTTAATTTTATCAGGGCTTATCTGCATCCCAGAAACAGGTCAGTAGACTTTACTAGACAAGGAGAATATTTAGAAATTTTGGCCATCTAAAAGGACATTTGAGATGAAGGACTATCTCCCTTTGAAAGTTCACAAACATTTGAACGTCCTTTCAATTGCTTAGATAACTTATTCTTCTCAAAACCAGGGCAGAGGTGACTGCCGGGAGCCAACACTGCGGATTCCGCGCCCACGGGGAAGGGGGTATATTTGGAGCACAATACCCTGTTGGTGCTCAATAAATGTTTATTAATGAGCCCCATTTTTTGACCCAGGCATGGAGAATAAATCCAAGGAAGGAAGATTATGCAAATAGATAGACAGGTCACCCAGCCCCACGTGGGGGTGTGGCCCAGGCTGGAGGCAGGACCAAGTCATTCAGGTGACAGAACCTTCTCCTGGGTGTACAACAGGGACCCTGTCACCCCCACTCCAACAGTTATCTATTCCATTGTAAAATAATGTGGAAGAATATTTTAGTCAGTGGCTGTATAAACTGTGGTTTGAGAACCAGACCAAACCCCAAATGGTCTCTCCCCTTAATTGCTCTGAAGACTTGGGGGCCAGACTCTCCAAGGAGACCAGGGAGTGAAGAGGAGCAAAGCTCAACCTGCAAGTTCATTAGCAATTGATCTGCCCACATTGTGTAAGTGGATTGTGGGGCGCTCTCGTGAAGACAGACTTAGAAACGTCTTTTCAGTGAACAGATGCAGCATGAAAGCGATTGTGTTAGAAAGAATTACAAGTCCTGGAAATCCGTGTGGTCCAAAGTGATGGCACTGGGCAAAAGCCTCTGCAAAGGCAAAGTTTACCACACGAAATCACCTTCTCGAATACATAAGCGAGGAGGCACGAAACAGTTACCAAATGCCTTACGAGCTTCGTATGTCCTTTCTCTCCAGCTCCGCAGACAAGAACGCCTGGATGATTTGGCACCAGTCATTAGCTATTTAAAATTATTGTTTTTAATCTAGTAAGTAAAACCGAAATTTGCTGCGGTTTATTTTCATAAAATATTTACAACACCAGGAAAATCGCTAAAGAGCTTCCATGTGAAAGTAAACAATGGAGCAGAACGAAAGTGCAGCTTGCTCGTAGCACCGGCAGCTAACACACCCACATACACGACTGTCAGGCCTCGCGGCGAACTGCACTTCCTAGATGTCCTCTTCTTTTAATTGAAATCTTCTCTAAGGTGGAGACTACCCTTCCTCGGCGACGCTCACCCTTTCGAGCCTGAAGGCCCATAACTTGTGAATTATTAAACAATCGTATTTGTAGCAGCAAATTGATTTTTGAGAGAATCCATATTGATTGAAATATTCAGGACTAATGATTCTGAGGTTAAGGTGTTTAGATATTATTACCTCTGATGGACTAAATGGGTAGGGCTTTTTTCCCCCTATTTATATTATTTCCCATTAATTGATAGTTGAACTTGCTCTTCATTTTGAATCCATCCATCACGCTGAACCTGGAGCAGCCAGTTGGCTTTCCCAACCGCCAAAGTACTGGCTGTGCTAAAACAATGCCCGGTGTTGCCCACGTCCATAAAAAGAAAGTAACTGTATAGGTTAGCCAGCTGGTTGGCATTTTAACTAGCCGGGGTTGAAGTCATATTTTTAATTGTTGGGTAGGCTAATTAGGCTTGCTCTATTTCAGTAATTCAGCCGGCATAACTAAGTCACACATAACTGCCAATGAGTTACACAAGAGTCACTGGGTAAGAATGCAGTGGCCACAACGAGGTCCATTAATTGTTAGCTAGCAGGAAAAAAAGATCACCAGGTTCACAGTCAAATGCACCTCACTGTAGGTCAGCACCTTTATCTTCATTCACATCCTATAATGACTCCTAACAACAGCATCTGAGATGTCTTGCTTTGACTCAGGTTCTCAAAGGATTTTTCAGGCAATTGAAAGGCTGGGACCCCGTAAGTTATGGTCCCAGCACTTAATCAGGAAGATCATCCTTATGACACCAATTTTGTAGGAGATCTGAGTTTAGGTGTCTGGTCTGCCACTGACTGGCTCTATAGCCTTGGTCAGAGTATTCACTATCACCAGGCCTCAGAAGTTCACCTAAACTAATGTAAATAAAAGCTTTCCATTTTTAAAGCACAGTTCAGTGCATACAGAGGTATTTATTGTTATAGTTGATATTTGAGTGAGCAACTACGGTTTTTAAGGTTGCGGAATGAGAGTCTGCGGTTCAACTATGTTCTTCGTCTCTTGCCCCACAACCCAATCACCTCCAAGCCCTGTTGGCACGACCCTCGGAGTATTCGCAGAGACACGGCCCCAGACTTCTCCCCAGCCCCAGGGTACCTCTAGGGTCCAAGTCACCGTCCCCTCTTCCTGGACTATTGTCACTGCCTCCCAGGGGGCTACTCTGCTTCCGCCCTGGCCTCTCCTCAGTCTACCCTCTACACAGCGTCAGGAACGTCCTGTGCGAATGTAAATCAGAGCATGTCACTCCTCCACCCAAAATCCTTCCCATGGCTTCCTCTCCTGCAGAGTACAAGTCATAGCCATGACAGCGACCGATGTGACCTGTCCCCACTCCTCCCCCACACAGCCTCTCACCCTCCTTAGTACATATGGCGCTCTGGTCCTGGGCTGGCCTAGCTTTCCCCGATGCACCAGACACCTCCCTTCTCCTGCCTCTGCTGGTCCCATGACCTAGAAGCCACCCTCCCCAGCCACCCGCACCACCACACCGTCTACTTCTTCTGGTCTTTTCGCAAATGTCATCTCAGTGGACTCGCCCTGACCACCTTGTTCCAAGTGACCAGCCCTGCTCCCCTCGCTGTGTTCTCCTCCATCATCTGACATACTGTCTATTGGCCTTTTTATGTGTTTACTTTCTTCCTATGATGTAGTTCTATGTGGGCAGAAGCTCCTTGATTCACTGCTGTGTGCCCGGAACAGCACTGGATTACTGTGTTAAATAATAAAGGAGAAGGGAGGGAGGGAGGGAAGGAAGGAAGGAAGGAAGGAAGGAAGGAAGGAAGGAAGGAAGGAAGGAAGGAAGGAAGGAAGGAAGGAATTCCAAATCTAGCCCTGCATTCTAACAACATTTTTGATTCTCACAAGTCAGGAAGCATGCACCTAGTTTTTAATGTACTGTATGATGAGAGCATGTTCCAAAGCTATGTTGCCATAATTGTCCCCACCCCACTGGTTACAAACACCAGAAATCGGTCACAAATCTGGGTGTAACTCTTGAGTTTACAACTAAAGTACAATGGGATTACTATTATAATTGCAATCATTATCATTAAATTCCTGTTTATTTAAAGAAAAAAGTAGGTACCATAACTTGCAACTACATTCATCTTTCCAAAAACTGCTAATTGACTTGAGCCTCTGAAATCCCTGATTTCACAATAACCTGAGCTTGACCCTTGAAGATAGTGCATTTTCCAAAGGGGGAAAAAGAAACAATAAAAATGTCTCAACATTTCTTAAACCGAGATTCACAATATTCCTATTCCTCAACCACATACACACTTGTCTCTAGTGTTCTCAAGGTAAACAATAAAAAGGCTGGTAATTTTTTTTTTCAGTAGAAAAAATGGGCAGCCGCACTTTAAACCTTCTCAGTTGGAAAGGGATATTTTTGGTCAATGATCTATTTTTATGTCTGTGCTGCCGTTTCCCGAGTAGTCCAATGACAAGGACCTGTCCTTCAAAGTTGTAGTGTGTGGGCACAGAATTAGCATTTTCAATTACTTTCCCTGGATGAAGTACACAGGTCTCTTTCCCTTCCCACCCCCCTACCACTCTTTCTCTTTTTCTCTCCCCTCGGAGGACAGGAAGGGCAGTTTCTGAGTTACCCTTCATTTTTTATTCAGAATGTTCTCAGCAGGCTACAAACATACTTCAAACAGGAATTTATAATTCTTCCCCCAAAAGAAGAACCGCAGACAGGGTTGGGGCATCACTGGACGTACGCTTCAACTGCCGAGGCTCTCCGTTTTCGTTGGCAAATTTTTGTGTCATTCTTAATCAGCAGGTGTATATTTTTGTTACTCCTATTGACTCTGTAGCTCAGCTAGTTAATGTTATTACCTTGGATAATCGACTCACGACAGTTACCCTTACGGGCATTTTTAATAAAAGCAAACATCAGTTGGGGACTCAGAAATTGGATCAGATTGCTTTTCAACCGAGGGACAACCACCGCTCCATTCTGTATTCTCCTTTCAATACCCTATCTTCAGCTACCTTTCTAATACAACGAACTGGTCAGATCAAGGGCAGATATGGGAAGGAAAGACAAATAGAAGCAGCTTCAGTTTAATTTTTGGTAAAGCCGTTATCTAAGAGAAAGTAAACCGGAAAGCACAGCAGGCCGGGAGCGGAGCGAGGGCTGAGCTAGCTCAGCAGGTGGGAGTCACAGACTGTTCTGTCGGGATGAAGCTGCCCTGCCGCCGGGGTGGGTGATCTTGGAGGGTCTTCCCTTTGTTCCAGCTCTGGCATTTATTTAGTCAGAGGGAGAAATGATCCTCGAGCACTCTGCAAAGGCACAGTGCTCGTGAGAAAGGCACTCACACGGTTCTGAAGATATTCACCGCAGTTCTCAGTTTTCACGCATACTGCCGCTCTGCTCCTAAGCCTTGAGAAGAGAGGCTAGAGACACAGAGATGTGACGTCTAACCTCTTTGACAGCAAAGAGCCATCCTTAATCAAACAGACCCCAAAAACAGGCAGCTGATGGAATAATTAGGACAGCTCTCACACCAGGGGGAAAGGACTGCGTTCATTGAGCACCCACTACCTACCTGCCGGTTCCCTTGGGATTCTTTACACATTCCGCTGCGAAGAGCAAAGACTTGGGGAAATGACCTTAACCTCGTACCCGCAAAGCTCAGCATCGACTTGTCTTCCCCTATGATGAAGGCTGCAAAAAGGACTGCTTTCCATGATAAGCCCAAACACCTGCTGGAAACTCACTGCTCTGCAAACCTCCCAGGGCCGAAGTTCTACTTTTACCCCTTAACTAACACCAACTAAGAGGAGCATCCAATCCGACTTACTTGGAAAGGTGTAGCCAACAAAATTGCCCATGCTAATGATACAAAAAGTACGAAGAAATTGTGAAGTATTGAAGATGCATACATATGCAAAATGTAAATCACTTTAGTAACTCTAAATGAATGCTCACTTTAAGCTATCTAAATATAACCCAGTATGTCGCAGGAGAAAACGCTGCTTAAAGTATGTGTGTGCATGTGCGTGTCTACAACACGTATGTCACTCCCTTCCCCCACACACTTCAACTCTCCCAGCTTAAAGTGAAAAGTTGGAATGAATTAAACTAAGACAGTCCTCCTAGAGGACATGTCATGCACGCTATTGGGTGACTCGCTATTGGCTGTTTCATTAAGTTTACCTTTAGCAGGTGTAGTCTTTGTAACCCAGCGTCTGCACTGGTCTGACGTTTGCATGGCCACATCTTTTCAAAGCAACAGCCTCCACGTTCCACACCTCTAAATGAGGGGTCCATTGCCTTTCCTCTAAATGAGGGGTCCCTTGAACAAAGGCAGCGCGTATCTCTTCACGTCCCAAAGACAGGCCACTGGCTGCCCGGGTAACAATTGTTATTCGTAGGAGCCTAACTGCCACTTAGACTTGCTTTTATTCCTCTTTCAATGATAAGGTAGGTGTTGTGTTTTGTGCTTAAACAATGGATTGTACACCAATAAAACTGTCTTTTTCCCTCTATTTCAGTGTCTTTGGCTATATTTTGCTTGTTTCTTTGTTTCGTTGTTTAGGTTCCTGTTAAAGGCGAGATTGTATGGTATTTGTCTTTCACTGCCTGGCTTATTTCAATTAGCATAGTGCTTTCCAGCTCCATCCATGCTGTTGCAAAGGGTATGAGCTCCTTCTTTCTTTCTGCTGTGTAGTATTCCATTGTGTAAATGTACCATAGTTTTTTGATTCATTCATTTACTGATGAGCACCTAGGTTGCTTCCAGCACTTAGCTATGGTAAATTGTGCTGCTATGAACATTGGGGTGCATAGGTTCTTTTGGATTTGTGTTTCAGGGTTCTTAGAATATAGTCCCAGTGGTGAAATTGCTGGATCAAAAGGCAGATCCATTTTTAGTTGCAGGAATAATAAATAAAATGCCTGTCCAAAAAAAAAACTGTCTTTTTTCCTTATTATTATTACTCTTATGAGTTCCATAAGAGAGGAGAAAGAGTGGGTTTAGGCACATTTCAGTCTGTACCCTGCCTTAAACCAAGTGCCCTAGAGGGGAAATAAGAAAATCTGAAGCTCCTCCCACCCGCGCCAACCCCCATTCATTGAATCACAGTGGACTCCAGAGAGCAGAGCGTGTAGAGCCAGACAGAATCATCTTCTTCTTGTCCTAGGCTCAGTACTTCTTACATTCATATTCATAAAAGGGTTAAAGGCCCCGGAATGTCATCTTTTATGTCTGTTTCTTAAATGGCTTGGAGAAATTCCAGAAATAGTATTGGAGCAAGAAATCATATATTTGCTCCATTATTGGCTTCCAATTTTTTAGAACAAAGTTTCTTTGCCCTCCTCCAGCCTAGCACAGATCCTCTGCCTTCTGCACCGTACCTAATCTGTCAAGCCCTTAGGGGTCAAGTTCTAAAGCAACCTAACAACATTAGGAGGAAAACTGCTCACCAGTTAGAGGCTACACAAACCAACGCTCCAGTGAGGACTTCTACTCTTGTTTTTAAGCTCTTTTTTTTTTTTTTAAATCATTAAATAGGTGGGTATGTTTCTGAAATAAAATTTTAGCTCTATTTACAGTGCTAATTCTACTTTTTATTTGAGCTCTTTTCAAACCCTTTGACACAGCATGTGAGAGCTGAGGAGGTCTTTAAAAACTGCGGATGGGTACAGGGCCAAGGGTCCACGGCTGGCTGGTGTCTGCGCCTCCGAGAACCCGAGGGTCCTGACTCTCCACCCTGGCTCTCCAGTCCCAAATCCCATTTCTCATGGAGTCCTTTTAACAAGCCCACCCGTGGGCTGCGAAACCCGACTCTCTCGCCCTTCGGTGAACGTGAGTAGTACTCACGCCTGCCTTCTGCCTTCGGTATCACACCACCGTGCGTGGACTGACAGCCTTGCTTAGTAAAATCCGTGAACTACGGCCGCTCCGGCTGCGGATAGCTCTTGTCCACACACAGCCCCGTGGCCTGAGTCTGAGACACGTCCGCCAGACATCCAGACACATGTCGCAGAGGAGCCTCGGCCCTGACAAACTGACAAAACTAAACTTACAGTTTTGAACCCAAGTCTGTTCCAATTTCTTCATATTCCTCATTAAATTAATGGCACTGCTGCTTACTCATTTTTTTCCAAACCAGAAATCTATCTTCAGTTCCTCCCACCCCGTCCTTCCTGATATCTGATGAACGACCCTCCGTGTCTTGTCTGTTGAATATTTCTGTAGTCCATCCCACCCTCCAGCTCTGTAGGGACAGTCCCAGCTCCGCCCCCCATGTCTGAGCCGGGACCGCAGAAACAGGGTCCCTCCCATTTTGACAATTCCCGAATCCCTGCACTCCATCAGCCACGGTGCCGCCCCCCGAACCTCACCGGGACCGCTCCTCCACCGTCTCCCATTAGCTCAACAGCACCCTCATTCCTCCTGCATAAACCTGCATTCCACTGCATGGGACAACCAGGGCAGTACTACCCTGCCTGTTGACTGACCACTCTGGGCTCCCTCTCCTGCTTCCACACAACCGTCTTCCATTCTACGCTCCAGCATCATAGAACCAGCGCTGTTTCCAAAATATCGCAGGGGGTCGTCTATTTTTCCAACGTGCTCTTCTCCCACTCAGCCACGCCACTGGCCACTTTAACCATAGGGAAACTTCTATTCATCTTCAAGACTCAGCTCAAATAGGCTATCCATTTGCACTCTTTCCTGTCTATATTATTGGTTCAGTACCTGCTAAAATAGCCAGATACCATCGCAGCCACTGGGTCTGTGGCAGCACGCATGACAGCAACACCGAGGGTTAGGAGAACCTCTTCCTTCACACCACCCCGGCCTTAAGGCATCTTTCCAGTACAGCAAGAAGGGTGTTCAGTTGGGGTTAGGCGTGTGTCTGTCTTTGCGCTCTACCCTAAGCACAATACTCGGTAAAATGAACGTAGAAAGAAAAAAAAAAGGTGTATTTTGTCTCCTTAAATAATTTTCCCTCTGGTTTCATTGGGTTTCCAAAAGGACATAATCTAATACAAGGCACAGTGGGCAACAATACAGGCGTGGAGTCAGACGACCTCAGTTCCAAATTTGGTTCTCCTGCTCATTAGCTGTGAGACCTCGGGCAGGCCCCTATCTTTTATAAAATGGAGACGACAATGGAATTTTATCTCACAGGACTGCCCTGGGGTGTCCATTAGGTGATACATGTAAATAAGCCCAAACACCACCTGGCACAAAGCAACTCTTTAATCCATATCAACTTGTATTATTTTATATTTAATAGGACCACACACCTACGTATGTAAGAGACAACACATTGTGGAAGTAAATACAAATGACTCTCTTGGTTCAGATCATGACTTACACAAGTATTTTTACCTCCCAGGTGATCTCCAACTGTGCCGAGACTAAAGAGTTAAACACACGCAGAGACAAGCATTTTTCCAGCCAAGGCTTGTCGTCTGAGGATGCGGGTCGGGGAAGGGAGTGCTGCTGGCTATGGATGTCAAATCAACGATTTTTTCTTACAACGAACCCCTGGCACCCTGCTCTCCCCATGTCACGGCCTGTGATGACTTAGTGTCTCCCAAGCATGACCAAGCGATTAGCAGGGCTGTGTCTGTGCATCTCGACAGTAATGGGCGCTCTCTTTCCATTTGCCGAGTGTTGAAGCCTGAGCGCTTCGCTGCCTCGCGCATTTTCAGCTCGATGAATTCATTATTCCCCATATTTTTCTCCTCCCTCCTTCACAGAAACCCTTTCCCTAAAATGCCAGGGTTCTGTCCCATGTGGGGGAGAAGAAGAGTGCTTTTTAAACGTGGAACTTTGACATCAAATTTGCATCCAATGGTACTTGGAAAAGAAGGAAAGAATGGAATGCAAGTTCTCTAAAACAAATACCGCAGTATAGGCTTTGAGCAGGTAGAAAACACAGGTGTAAACTGGGTATTTTCTAAGGAAAAAAATATTTCTTTCAGATCTGGAGAAGAGCAAGTGAAAGTGATCTGTCCTAGGTGGGGTGAGGTAAGACCTGACGGCTCCCCACCCTCGCCCACGGTCAACAGCCCTGGGGTACACCCTTCCCCATTCCTGCTGCAGGGAGAGTGTCTGCTGGTCCCGACGCAATGTATGGTCAGAGATGTAATGGAGGGTAACCAGGGCAATTTCTGCAGAGCTTGTGGTTTTAGAAAGCACTTTCAGGAGAAAAGGGAAAGAAAGGAAATTATCCTAATGGGATAGAAAAGTGGATAGTGGGCCACCTTACTATGCCCAACCTGTGGCTACTACACTGACTCTTTCAGCCACGTGACTGGCTTTCAGTCACAAGAAAACTGTTCGGGGAGAACGCCACTCCAAGGCAAGCAATAGACAGAGAGGCTCTTTCTGATTGTTCTGAACCAAGACCTTGAGTTAGCCAACAATAAAGACTCTGAATAAGGACTCTGCCTTGTGAAAGGCACCATCACCTGTATGGGTCCTTCCAGCCCCCTGCAGGTGTGCAGGTCACAGTCACCATCAATGGATCTTCACACACACAGGACAACACGAACCATCAGAGAATTATATTGAAGGGCAACCGGGATCATGGTGAAAAGCTCTAGCCTAGAACTTGGACCACCTGAGTTTGAAACCCATCCAGCTCAGTGACCTTGAATGGGTTGTCTATCTCTCTGAGCCTCAGCTTCCTTCTCTCCAAATGAGAGTGCTCAGCACATAGTTATTAAAATAGTATCAAACACTGGTTATTTTTTCTTTTTGGTAATTTTCTAATATGGCTTCAAATGTTTATTTCCTTTTTCAAGAGCAGGTATCATAGATCTTTCTGGGGGAAAAGTTTTGTTGCTATTAACTAGAATTTTTATTTTACTTAAATATAAATTTTAAAAAATCCCTCTCTTGTGGATATATTTGTGTATGTATATACACATATATACCTATTTTAAGAATCTATCCCAAAAAGTTGGTAATACACAACAGCAGTGATTTTTGCAACAAATACTAGATTACAAAAACACTTCCTTCTATAACATGGTATTAAAGAGACCCTGCCTACTAGTTGGGTTTCTTACCTAGAGCAAAGCCTTATCCCCCAGAAGGTGAAAATATCCCGAATGGATATCTCCTCCATTAGGCAAAGTAACCCCATATCCCCTGCACTTCTCAGAGGCACAACCTTGCTGTGGTCACACAGCATCTGAAGATGACGCTTCAGATCTAAATATAGGGCCACGGGGCTGGGGGAGGGGCTGAGCGATAAGAAGGACGTAGGGGGTAGGTGGACGCTCAAGTGCTATAAATAATCCAAGAGCATGACTGCATTTGGAGCGTCCCATGTGCGGGATTCCAGCAAGCCTCCTGCTTTGTTTCCTGAAACAAAAGGAACAAGGGCTACATCCAGGTTTCTCCGAGCCTCTGGCAGAAGATTCTCATATATATATGAGAATCTGAAGAACGAAGAGCTCTAAATAAATCCTTATGATCACTGGAAGCCCTTCTAATCCCCAAGCTGCAGCCATGTGACACTTAGGGACCGATCTGTTCACACTGGCTGGCAACGGCTTCGTGCACGACAGCTCCCTAAACATTAAAGTTTTACCGGGCAACGTCTTTACAAGCCCGGGACACAGCTCAGCTGCAGGTATTTGTTTGTCTAGCATCTTCAAGATGGGTGCTTTCTACAATGTTTTGGCAGCAACAAACATCTGTTTTGGGGACGCCACCTGATCCTTTTCACCGTCCCTATAACGGGAAAGTGCTGACTAGAGGGAACATTTACAAAGATTCTTTGTGCAGAGAGGAGGGCCCAGGTGTCTGTAAAAACGTTTGTCTGCTCAGCAAAAGCACGCCCCACCAACATCGCTGAAAGTCTCGGGGCTGTCTCCCCTCAACATTTTTCTAGGCTCTCTGCTACAGAAAAGAATCCTTTCTTGAGCCCACCAGAGATTTCTTTGCATAATCCTGGGCTCTATTCGCTGACTAATGGGCATTCCTGTCCATCGGAGAGCGGTCTACCCGTCTGCAGATCTGTGGACTCCCAGGAGAAGTTTGGGTCCATAAACCCACAAATGAACTCCATTAATACATATACATAGCTTTCTCATCTGGGACATCAGTGACATTTTTTTGCTTGCCTATTTCTGAAGATGCTTTGTTAAATAATAAACTCGAGAATAATTTTGTACAAATCACCCGTGTATGCAACTATCATTCCTTGTCACGGCAACAGTTTCCTTGCAGGCCAAAACGAGGCTCCTCTTTCAGAATCACGGCACTTGCCCACTGGGGAACCCCGTGTCTCAGGTCTAGTGGGTTCTGGTGTGATGGCTTTGCCCACTCAGTTCATACTTGGCTCCTCTTCTTCGGGTTGGTAACCTTGCTTTTTCACCTTTGCCTGGCCAAGGGGCTGGAGCTCACAGACGCACTCTTGCTATCTTCATGGGTGGCCTGTGCCTTTCCCAGAGTGGAGCAGCCAGTTCTCGGGGGCCTTCCCCTCCTCTTACCCCAAAATTGACTACATGCTCAAGGAGAATGCCCATCATGAATAGCTTCAGACTAAACTGAACGGGAAAATAAATGTGCATGGAGAGCAAGAAGCCTCATGGGCATTGGTGGGGTTCCTCGTGTCTCTGTCCCGCTAGCCTGATGGCCTGGAGTCCACTGCTGCCCCTCGGTTGTGCCCTTTTCACTGGAGTGGGAACAATCGCATTTTCTCCATGTGACCAGAAAGGCACAGGTTACAAGTAGAGTCTTTCTTGCCTATACAAGTAAAACTGCCTATTGTTTGCATTTAATTCTTGTCCAAAAATTGAGAAGTGGGCAATTCCTGCCAATAAGACAAAACTAGACTTCAGACATGGTATCTTTTTGTTCAAAAAGATTTCTAGATTTACCGAATGTATCACCCTTTCTCTAGTTAACACCATCAACCATAGGTGAAAATAGGATTTCTAAGATACCACCAATTGAAAAACTCAATCCAAATTTTTGATAACATGTATATACAAGTATGTGTTTAAATACAGTGCCGGATTTCCTTCGTTCAATTTCCCATTCTGATGTGTACTCACTATTCACGAGTGCCCAACGACAGTGATGGCTCACACTTTCTTTAACATCCAGAGGAAGAAAAGCATGTTCCTGAAGCTTTCTGCTTCCAGGTAGTCCACCTTGATTTCCACGGACTTCCACTTATGCCTCACTAGTAGGTACTGACAGAACATTTTCCAGTGGACAGGGCTGGTGAGAAGAAAGGGCTACACCAGGGCAGCACCAGGGCTGGTGATAGAGTTCTTCTCTATCAGTAATTGCCAGGATGTTTGAACAGTTTCCCGAAATTTACCTTCTGAGAAGGGTGATTTGGTGCTGGTCTAAGTGGATGGAGTTCGTGTATGTATGTGGGATTGAGCAGAGACATCCCAAGCCCTTGTAATGACTCTAGGTCAGACACAGACAATTAACAAGCTCTTTAAATACATAATCTACAGCAAGGTCTATCACAGAATTGTATACTTCAAACTTATATAATTTTATGAACCAATGTCACCCCAGTAAATTTAATAAAATGCAAGAAAAGTCTCTGTTATATCCAGCAATCTCCTCAAGTTTTCTGAATTCACAAAAGAATGTCATCAGAGATTTTTCCAACGTAGGTCTGATTCAGGGGTCAAACCATCTAGATTCAGCCAGGGGTATCAGCAAAGAGCATAACTGGATGTTTCTAGAACAGTAGATGTTACCCAATATGCAGCCCCACCCAGAGCATGGGAGATTTGCAACCTGAATCAGGGAGTCCTGCTGTTAAAGCTGAACGATAACACCCCTCATCCAAATTGCAAAAATTAAAAAAATTTAAAGGTTACAATAATACGCATTTAAAAATAGTCGAAGCGAGCAACGTATTACTCCCATCATAACATTCATTTAACATCTGGCATGTCGTGCCGCCTTCTACCATCAACTTCGGTAAAAATAGTGACTCTCGTGTACTGTTATTTCACACGATTCTGCAAAGAGCACCAGGCAGGTGCTCTGCCACCTGAGCCGACATTAGAAGCCGGGCTCTGGTTTCAGAGTTTCGACTGTCCTCAGCGAAGTGCTCCCGAATCCCGGGGGTTACGTGGTTGCTGGGATCATCCATCATCGCTGAAACTCGCTTCTCAGCAAACAGTCATTGGGAACCTACTCCGGGCCAAGCCCTGGGCATACAAAGGTGAACAGGACAAAGTCCTGCCTTCACAAGGCTACATCCCTCATGGGGCCAACAACCGATGAATCTGTGAGTGTCTACCTACAGGGAATTATAGGAGAGAATAGGATAGGACAGGATAGGACAGAACAGGACATGCCTCTGCAGATCAAACAGCAGAGAACGGACGGAGAGTGTGCTGGGGCCCTGGCTATGGGAGCGTCCAGCAGGCCCCTGTGACTAGGAGTCCCGTCTGGCCCCAAAGCAAACTATCAACTCACACAAAGCAGAAACAGACCAAGAAAGGCGATGTTCGGGTGCGCTTTACTCGTGGCACTAATGCACCCCATATGTGTCTCTCGGGTACAAATCACGTTTCCCAAGTTCCACTTCCTTCCATCATTAAAACACACTGAGGCTGAGAACTGCACCCCCGACTCTGCCCAGAGAGGGTGTGAGCACGCGGCTGACCGAGGCTAAAGGGCCGCACAGCGTTGCCAGGTGCGCTTTTCAGACCCGACGCTCAGCCTCAACCACACACAGTGTTTAAGTTCCCAAGCCCGTCGGGCTTTGGGACGCCCCGAGCGATATTTAACTGCTTGTGACAAGAGAGTCTAAAAGCTTTCTGAAAGTCTTATGCACTAATGGAAAAGCCTCTTACATATTTTATAAAACTAAACAAACATCAGAGTTAACAGTCAGACGCAACCTGTTCTGTCCGAACGCCACGGAGCCTTGTCAGCATGGCAATCCCTCCCGCTGGTTCTGTGTAAGCAAACAGCGCAGAAGTCCTGAATCAGGAGGGCAACAAAAGAAGATTATAAGCTTCCTACGGGTAAACGCCCGACTATTTCACGTTTTTGTTTCACCAGCGCCCAAGACGGCTCCTGACACTAGTGAGTGGGCAAGAGATGTTTGCTTAAACCGATGGGGAAGAGCATTCCAAGACTTTTAACCACATGAAACAATCAGCTTTTGTTGATTTTTGCCTTTCAACATTCTTAGCTGTCTCCAAAGTTAAGTTGCAACTGAAGAGAAAAAAAACCTCCACATATACAGATATGTGATTCCATTATAAGTATGTGCTACACCAGACTTCCTAGGATACTTGACAGACCACCGACATTTCACAGGGGCACGCAGGCCCCAAGTGCACCATTCCGGTCAAGGTGATGGCCATCGTAACAATAGCAACAACAGTGTCCTGAGCACGTGCCAAGCACAGTGCTGGATGCTTCCAGACACGCTGCCCTCCTCACTTTATTCAGCAGGTCACTGAGGGTGGTGCCCCTCCATCAAAGAGGCTTTCCAACCGCCATAGCTAATGGCACCACTATTTGGCCCTTCTCACTCCTCGCCCTGCTTCATCACCTACCTGCTACTCTGCATGCTCATCTGTTCAATTATTTATTCGACCCAGTTCTACCTACTAGAATGCAAGCTCCACGAGAGCAGGGACATTACATTCGTCCCTCCTGGATCTTTAGCAAGAAGTAAAACTCGATAAATAGTTGATAAATGAATGAATGCATGAATGATTTCATTCACCCTTTAAGACAACTCTGCAAAGTAGTACATTTGGCCCCAAGAAACGGCACCTGTATTTCTCCTCCACATTCCACTGTCTTCTTGATAGCTCATGCTGACACATGTTGAATAAACAAGCCACCCCCCCCACTCCTCTGCCTACCTTTCCTTGACAGAACCACGGTCTCCAGTCTCTCTTCTACTGGCACATTCTCAGAGGGAGGCAATGAGCCAAGGCCACACAGATTAATCATTTCCTGTGTTATTGCTACATAAATTATTTGCCACCCCAGAAGGAAATGTTATAGCACTTGGAGTTTTGGGACAGACAGAGATGGTCGGGGTGACCCGTCATCTCTGAGTCACCTGAGGTCTCCCTGGTGGCAGCGTGGAACTGGCGCGAGGCACGAGAACCGGAACCCGAGGAGTGGATTTCAGTGAACTCACCCGGAGACGAGGACGGCGCAGCCAAGGTTAGGGTGACAGATTTTCCTCTGCTGCAGTCCTGCCCATTTATATCCAAGACCCTCCACCTGGGAGGCACCCTGTGGAATGACTCACTCCTGGCTACATTTGCGCTTCAGAAAAGATGGGGTAGGGATTGCGCTCATTCTGGCTCCTGGTTCGTGATGATCTCACTCCAGCTCCTGGTCCATAATGATGAGGTTCAGCCTGAGTTATAGCCTACAGGAGATTTTCAGTTACCTCTTTCAGAAAAATGGACATTGAACTTCCTTAGATTTTAAATTCCATCTCCAGGTCAATATCGCTTTTTCTCCAATACATTTTCTATTCAATGAGTATGACGGATGAAAACAGACGCCACTGTTTTAATTGCTCTAATAAAATGAATCATCTCTTTCATGGGCATTTTACTCCCTGTAAAGATTTTTTTTCCTTAAATCTGTAAGTGCATTTCTGAGAGTTCTTAAATGTAAGTGCCTCTCTGGGCTTGCTCATTGCATTTCCCAGAGTAGGTTATTTCAGTGGATCTTTGAAGTGGGTTACATTCCTCAGGGGGCTGGGGACGGGCCATGGAGTCACCCACTTCAAGGCCACCAGCTCAGATTTAGTCCAGACTTCTGGCAGTGGGGAAAAAGCAATCACTATCACTCACCATTGTTCAGTTCACCTTTGTAGGAAAGAGTTAGTGCGTCCCGCCCGGTACTGGTTCTAGGTACCCAGTCCCAGGTACCAGCTTCATCTCAGGGGCATTACACAGGATCCCCCCAGCGACACAGGAACGGGAAAAAGAGGCATACAACACACCCATGTGCACACACACATGCACTTCATAAATGGACATACATGTATAAACACACATGTGCCCACAGATACATACATCCTTGTACCACTGTTTTGACTGAACTCACCCATGAGCGACCATAAGCAATATATTTTAACCATTTATTTGATGACACTCAATTCACTGCAAAGTGCTCCAAAGAGTAAGCGTACGCCTCCAGCCCCCTGTGGTCGGCTCTCGAGGGGCAGGTTTTCTGCAGCCAGAGGAGAGCCCCCTCCCAAGCCAGCCTTGCCGTGCACCGTGATGAGACAGGAAGCAGCATTCAGCATTCGTCTTCCGGGACGTCAATCTGGACGCTTTTAGGAGGACTAGCCTGCACTTAAAGATCAAAGGCAACTGCGATGACTCCTCAGAAACATACCTCTGCCCAGGGCCCAAGGGACAGGATGGCTGCTCCTCCTCCCCTCTCCTGCCCACTGTGTCGGCGTGGCCTGTCCGTCTCCCCTCTCCGCACACCTGAATTCCTCACTGCTCCCATCATCACCACCAGCCCCTACAGGAGGCCAACGCGGCCTCTCCCCTCGACTACCACGACCGCGTCCTCACCGTCCCCGCCTGTCATCGTCGCACTCCACTCATTCTCTGTAAGGTGCAGGGAGCACCTCTCTGAAGTGTCACTGCACCGGGAAAAACCCTCCGCGGCTCCCCGTGGCTTCAGAATGAGGTCCGAACTCCTCACCCTGGCCTCCTTTCCGTATTCACACCACAAAAACCATCCGCAGGCCCCCCTCATTCCTGCAATGCTTCCAGCGGCCAGGTATGGGCGCTGCCTTCCCCACGTTCCCCAATCACCACTGAATCACCCTTTCGGACTCGGAGTAGCTGTCATTTCTTCCGAGGACTATGTCCTGGTCCTTCCAAGTTCTGGGTTGGATGCTGTTCGTATCCAACATGCCACTTGCCGTATCATGCCACTTGCCAGACCCTGTGGAAGATTACCCTGTTTAGGAGGAGCAGAGTCTTGTTCACTGTTGAATTTCTGGCCACTACTATGATATCTAGAATTTATTTCAATAGTGAGGTCAGAATTTTGAAAATGGCATACAAACATTTTCTCTCTGCGTGTAAGACAGGGAACGACAGAAATGGAGAAGGGACTCGGGGTCTCAACTCACAGCCAGGATTCAAAGGGTGGGTCAGCCAGGAAGATCAGACAACAGCCTGTTGAGGAAGGCTTTTAGGTACAGTTTTTTAGGGGACACTACATCCTGTGCTTGAAAGAAAAGAAGGAAATGAGAAGGAACCAGTGGATAAGGAGGTGATAGAATATCTTTTCCAAACCAGAGTGTAAGAAATATATATGCAGAGAAGTGATAAGGAGTAAAGGAGACAAAGGAGCGGAAGTGGGAAGCAGGGAGAGGTGAGGAGATTGGAGACGGGAAGGCCAGTGACCGAGAGGTAGGCAAGCAAATCCACGGGGAAGGAAAAGTTAAATCAAAAGAAATACGTAGATAAACCGGAGAAGTGAAAAGGAACAGTCAAGAAGAAAAGGAGAACCATGTAATAGGATGATTTGCACATAGGAGGGGCCTTACTTTGACAGCTGAATAAATAAATGAAGGACGGAGAGTTGGAAAAAAGTCAAGGAATGTCTGAAAAAGCTAAAGCATTTGGACTTGGATTTCCATCTACCATGTAATAAATCTATTATATCCTACAGGTGCTGCCCCCTTCAGTCAGAGGACGGCAAAACACTGTTCTATATTAATACGAAGAAGGCAGTAAGATAGGTCTGAAAGCTGATATCATTCATTCATTCATTCATTCAGCATTAACGAAACACCATCAATGGACCAGAGACCGTAGTAGGTGTTAAAGGCTCTGACTTGAAGCTGCATTGCCTATGCCCCCCAGGAGACTGCAAAAGAAAGCTTTAAATCTCTTTTTCAAGTTGGAAATATCTACTTTTAGTTTGTACAACATCTGTAGTCTGTGGAGAAAAAATCTGACTCAAAAGGAACAGTATGGCTTGGCCAACAGCCACAGGAGACCGGGACGTTTTTCTCAATAGAATCAGACAATGCTACATCATGTGCCCCTTTCAGCATCATAAAAATGCCGAAAACGTGGAAGAGAAAAACATTGAAGGAGCTAGCAGTAGAATATTAGGGACAGACGTAATTAAAGAGAGAAAGGCGTCATAAATGCAGGGCACTTTAAAGTCCCTTTGTCATGGGGCTACAGGGCGGTTTGACTCCAGTCCCATTCAAGTCATTCGGAGTTGATTCCCTGGCTGTAATGAGACCCTCTTGATAGCACCAAAACACTTGGCCTCTCGAGAGCTCCTTAAAGGCGGCAGAGCCTGCCCCCAGCAGCATATTCAAACAGAGAACCCGCAGGCACTTCATTGGGCAGAAACGTGGACTCGTGTTCAGCGTCCTCACCCGCCCCCCCCCCCCGACGCCCCCGCCCCCCGCATCCTCAGGAGAGGAGTGAACAGCTTCTCCTTGCTGTTCCTGAGGAGACCGAAGGGAGGAGACCCTTCCGATGCATATTTCAGCCACATGGTCCCACCGAGTCCCCAACTCTGAAGGTTTTCTGGCTCTGAATGTTGTCAGGCGATACTTTATTACAGGTTTCCTGTAACAAATAAACTTCAGTATTTTATCTTTGGGTGACGAGTCGTAGCTTCCTATGTAATTGGAATGAAAGGGAGAATTTATAGGATTTCCCCACGGAGATCATCTCTCCTTATATACTTCGGGGGGTTCCAAATAGAAGGGAGCTTACTTAGCAAAAGGACAGAATTCCATTTCATCATCGCTGTTGCCCTCCTCCCCTAGACGGGACCCGGCAAATTGGAAGGACATGTACTGCGAGTCCCTGGGGCATCTCGGAAACCCAAATTACTACATTACCATTTTCTGGGCCCCGTTAACCTTGAGAGCACTGTGAAGGTCATCTGTTTGCCAGGCTAAACAGCTTTCAGCAATTTCTCTAAAAATGTAACAGCTTTCACACACACTCATTTTTTTCTTCTTTAATCACTAAAGGTATTTGCATGAAAACAGGATCTTTGTTTCCTAAGAACTGATCCCCTTGCCCCTTGCTGCTGCTGCCTGCTCTCCACCCTGGTGACTTCTAAGCAGGTAATTGTACTGTCGCAGAGAACTGCGACTTCGTGCGGGAGCAGCTAACCTCTTAGGAGACGAAGGCCCTGCTTTGAAGCAATCGTTTCTTTTAATAAATTGTGTGTGTGTGTGCGCGCGCGCGCACGCACACACACACACACACACACACACACACACACAAAGGCTAAACCCCTAAAATGTAAAATAGATGATTTATCTGAAGACTGGACAAGATCACTGTCTATGACTCTCTACTTAAAACTACAGGAAAAGTTAGGTCAGAAAAAAAAAGGAACTAAAAATGAGCTTCCAAATCTTAACCACATGCTTTCTCTACACGGTTGCCATTGTTGTTTCCCAGCCAAGGTGGGACAGTTGTGTTCTTATCCTTTTACTACACTACCCTCTCATTTCACTGGGCGATACCAGTCTGAAAGTAGGTTTTGAAAACGGCACATTTTATCTGAACATTACTTAGCTTTTGCAGCTAGGAAGCCACTTAAAATATTTTCTATTATTCCATTATCCCTACATAATTTAGCATTTTGTCCACATTTTATTATTCACATTATCACAATTAAGAATTCGTGTTCCGTGTAGCCTCAGCAGGACACACTTGTGACTGGGCCCCCACTCACTGTGAGAGATAAGGAGAAATACTCCCCCACACGGCACAAAATGGACTTCCGGAGCTGATGAACCCCAAGTTACAGGACAAAGAAAATGATCTAAAATGTTGAAAGGGTCAGGCCAGTTCCCCAACCCCCAGACTGCTAATGACCCAGTCAGGCCAGTTTTCCACCCTCTGGACTGCCCGTGACTCAGTTGTCCCAACTCGCTTGGTAGCCCGAGGCTCCATCGAAATGCTCCCCCACCCAGCACAACAGACGCCCTGCGCCAGCATAGCTGGAGGCCAGACCAACCCTGGAACAGCCTGCCCTTTACCTAACCCCCTCGTCCAGGCTCACATCCTGAGGCACCTGCCTGGAAGAACAGGAGGCTAACCCTTCGCCTCACTAACCCGCGCTCTTTCTTTTCAAAACCCTGCTCCTGCCGTCCCTCCAGCTGAAGTCGACTCCCACTCAGCCCGCTGTAAGCGCAGCAGCAAATAAAGGCACTTGGATCAGATAACCCGGTTCCTCCTGCCTCAATTTCTCGAGCATTTCTAACAAATGTATTTTGACAAATTTATATATTTTATGAAAACTATATGAGAAGATTATAAATGGCCATTTAGAGAACCCAGGAGATATCCGGCCTTTGAAGCGTATTCTAGAAAAGGTGACCAAGCGCGGACACTCACGTTTGCACGGTTCATTTGACCCCAACGGTCTACTAGCTGTAATTGTCTGTGACGCCCCCTGTGGCTGGGTGCAACAATGGGTCAGAAAAGCGAAGGCTGTGGATTGCGCTCTTGTGGGAACTGTTTCATACTCTCGGCTGGACTAACTCTAAACGAATAACCATGGAGAGGCATTTCACTGGAATCCCATGGAAGAGAAGACAAGACATAGCTTCCAGGTGAGGGAAGGCAGAATCTCAACCAAGCACCCGACCGACGTGGCGTGGGGCTAGGTGCTCTGTTCCCATTCCGTGGAGATCCACGCTGACGGAAACGCCAGCCTAGAGACCATCCACGCTGGTCGGCATGTGCCAAAGACAGATGCGCCTTTCTGTTCCATCAGAGACAATTCTGGTCACAGGCACCAAAGTGAACCTCACTATGTCATGGGAGACAGCAGCCTCCATGAGGTACACCTTGATTTAATGGAGAAATAAAAGTGATATAAGGTCGTACGCTTAGACCTTCATAAAGAGCATGCAGGCTGCCTGTACTTTAATAGTCCCAAGCTGCTTCTTAACTTGGAGTGAAACAATTTGCCCAACGTCTACCGAAATGGCTCAATTAATTTGCTCCCTTAAATAATATCAAACTGCCCTCTCTCATGAGTCTTAGTAGAAGTGTTTTTCTTCTGTTCTCTTTTTATGTTAAATTTCTAAAGCTGTGAGTATGGAGACAGGGCTCACTTCCGAGACGGGAAGGAAACCTCCCACAGGGGTAAGCCTTTTCTCATCTGATCACTGCCTTTAGAGACACTGTCCAAGGACCCAGTGCCGGCATCTGAAAACGAGCCACGTGCATGGTATCAAACTGCCTTGGGCGGCAAGAAGCAGCCTCAGTACCACCCACGGCTTCATTATTAATTCCGTCATTCACTAAAAGTTTTCTGAGCAGCTACTGTGTCTCGGGTTCATTGTTCCAGGCAGGGGGCAGCAGTTTTAAATAGGGTGCTCAGTGCAGATGTTACTGAAGAGGAAACATCTGAGGATTCATCACAAGGGCATGTGAAAGAGTATTTCAACTAGAGGAGTCAGCCATGGGCAAGGCCCGGGGCAGGAGCAGGCCTGGAGACGGAGAAGAGAGGAAGGAGGGAGAGAACAGGCCTGGGAGGGATGGGGACACTCCGGGGTCAGGTTTCTTGGACACTGAAAATCCTCTTTCACTGAGGAAAATGGAGAACCACAACCGCATTTTGAACAGCGTGAACAACCAGACTTACAATTTAAAATCTTTGACTTCAGAAAAGTCATCTGCTCGTAAAAAGTGAATGTTGAAGCATTGAGAGCTTAGTCCAGTTCAGCTCATGCCAACGGCCCTCCACAGTGAATCTCCACCAGCAACCAGCGGGCTCAAACCTCCACCTTGTAATGCATTTAACACCGATACTTTTATTTTTTAAAGAGAGACAGTGTCTACACGTTGAGTACTAGTCCTTTTAAGACAGGATCTTCCCTAAGGTTCTATAAGCTTGAGTAGGTTCTAGTTTCTCTTTCCTAGTTTCTAACTTTAAGGAGTTAAGTGGTATAAATTTATTCATACAATGACATCCTCGCAGTATCAGTGTCTATGGCAGCCAGGCCCTGTGATGGCCTGGGATGACCCTTGTCCCCTGGTACCCACATCATTGTGTGAGTGGTTAATACATAGTGAATGAGGGCTGGCCTGTGTGACCACTGTGCCACATCTGAAAGGGACAGTGTGTGACTTCCAAAACCAGGTCATAAAGGACATTGCAGCCCCCATGCCATGAAGAGAGATGCACCTGGGAGGAACCACTTTGTCAGCTGAGTGGCCACTGGGAGGTGGATCCTCTGGCCCCGTCCAAGTCTTCCGTTGGCTACAGTACTGGCCACCATTCAAGTCCAAGTCCAAGTCCAACTTGCTGGTGACGGAAAACCCCAGGAGTAACCCCAATCCAATCTCCCCTATAAGGCCGCACCTAAATTTTCAATCTATAGAAACCATCAGGGAGAGTAAGTCCTTTTTACTGTTTGAAGCCACTAAGTTTGGGTGCTATTTGTTACTTACCGATAATTCAGTAACAGATAACTTATGTTTTCTACCATTCGAATATTCTAGTGCTCTTCAGTTAGCTACTGCTTAATTTTTTTTATTGAACATGCTTTGGTGTATCTGAATACAAAGATCACCACCAGATAAAACTGTATCGAGAAGTTAAAAATGTATATTGTCATTGGACTTAAGTGCCAAAACTAAAAAGTAGTGATAGAGAAATAGAGAATGTTGGACAATGCATGGATGTTAGAGTCAGGAAAAAAAAAGGGGCCTGGGCCTGGCTAGGTAGCTCAGTTGGTTAGAGTGTCATCCCGATATGCCAAGGCTGCAGGTTCGATACCTGGTCAGGGCACGTTCAAGAAGCAACAGTTAATGCATAGATAAGTGGAACAACAAATTGGTGGTTCTATCTCTCTCCCTTCTCCTGTCTCTCTCCAAAAAACCAATCAATAAAAACATTTTTAGAAATGGTCATGAAGAATGACCATTCTGCTTGAACTAGCTCGAACAAATTACTTAAACCGATCAAGCCTCAGTTTCTCAATCTGCAAAACAGGGAAGATAGTATTTAGCTCATATTGTTGAGAAGATCAAGTAAGGTAATGTGTACAAGTAATTTTATTCAACAAACATCAATTTCTCTCCTATTAAAATGAATCTGCATCATATTTGTTTTGAAAGGCAAATACTCTAAAGATAATTAGTGTGTGTGTAAATTTTATTTGCTTGTTTCATGACTAATGTTAATACTAGCATTTCAAGCCTAATAGTCAAGCTAACCAAAACTTGGAGATTTTACAGTCAGTAATTCCTGTTATTGCCCACTGCAATGCCATTTATAATTTTGAAGGGGAAATATATAAGTAAATACTTCACGGAATCAGATCAGCTATTATATTTGATCGGATTTGAGAATCATTTATAATCTGTTGGTTTTGATCATAAAAATGACCTCAATGACCAGATGGCACATGACTGTTTATATGGTTAGACCAAAAATGTAAAAAATTGGAAGTTATCATTAATTTTAATAATACCGTTAACTGAATTGTAAACTCTAATTTGGAAATATGGCTTAACTCACAATGAATACTCATAATTATCTTATTAATCATAATCTCATGAATGAATAAATTATCATCCATGGGGTTAAAAGAAACGAGAAATTAACACTGCAATCTTGACCCTATTTCCACGATATTTACCAACATCTGTTATAATTAAATTCGGTCTGTGTGCCAGGCATTGTTGTAAGTGCTGGTGGCACAAGAAGTCAGCAGAACCTGTCCCTGCTCCCAAAGAGCTCAACCTCCGGTGCTCTGTCTTCGGTGATTTCTACAAAGTAGAACTGATGGACGACGACGTACGTTTCGTCCGCTGTATGCATCTATCCTGTGTGTTTACACGAGTTTTAGAGAGGAGGTAAAAGCAAAGCAGAATGGATTAATGACCAAATTTACAACAAGGTTACTAGCCCCCAATCCGAGGTTTTCCCCAACATAGGAAACCATGGCCAAGGGATACAATCTACTGTCCGAAAGAAAACAGACTGTGCTGCTTAGGAAGTTAATCTGTATAAATACACTTACCAATTGATTTATTCTGAAGACATTTGTTTATTCCCACAAATAATGCTGCCTGGTGATTTAGATACAGTGATTGTGAAGTGAGAATAATATTTTGGTATCTTGCTGCCATCATAAATGGTACATGACTTTAAAATTACAGACCTAAAAACAGCAAAATAAACTCTACCAAGGACACCTGGCAGAGTTTTCTCCCATTTTTGTGTCTGACGAAATGCATTCAGCTAAGAACAACAGCTCTTTTATTTATGAAAAGCTATATCATTGTCAGCCAGAATTTGAAATTGGTGCAAGATAACTCCATATTGTAACAAAGTGGTGGGGTAGGAATATAACCCCAAACAGAAGGAAGAACAAAGAGATGTGTGAGCCAGCTGGAACACATTGGGATCTGACGTCTTATTTTCAGCAGACTTTTTATTTTTTTTATCTTTTTAATATATTTTATTGATTATGCTATTACAGTTGTCCTATTATCCCCCCTTCATTCCCCTCCACCCTGAACACTCTCTCCCACCCACATTCCCCCCCCTTTAGTTCATGTCCATGTGTCATAAGTTCTTTAGCTTCTACATTTCCCATACTATTCTTGCCCTCCCCCTGTCTATTTTCTACCTACCATCATTGCTACTTATTCTTCGTACCTTTACCCCATCTCTCCTCCTCCCACTCCCCTGTTGCTAACCCTCCACGTGTTCTCCATTTCTGTGGTTCTGTTCCTGTTCTAGTTGTTTGCTTAGTTTCTTCTTGTTTGTTTCAGGTGTGGTTGTTAATAATTGTGAGTTTGCTGTCATTTTACTGTACATGTTTTTTATCTTCTTTTTCTTAGATAAGTCCCTTTAACATTTCATACAATAAAGGCTTGGTGATGATGAACTCCTTGAACTTGACCTTATCTGTGAAGCACTTGATCTGCCCTTCCATTCTAAATGAAAGCTTTGCTGGATAGAGCAATCTGGGATGTAGGTCCTTGTCTTTCATGACTT
>CM052546.1:87128042-87184494 GCA_028533065.1 Trachops cirrhosus | reverse complement strand
CAAGGATCCGAAACTGAGAACCGTTCAGACCCAACTTCCTTCTTTTAAAGGCGATTCAGACCAGCAAGTTCCTCAGATTCCACACCATTTAAGACTGGAATAAGCAAGGACTGGAAATGAGGTTTTAAAGCCAAGCCTAGCGCCCTTGCCCCATCATGCGGAAATCACTATGGGTCTGCACGCGAGAACAATGAGCTCAGCGCATCCAATCAGTACAGATTTCTATCACCGTTGCTTGGTGTTTGCAGGTAAACCCTCCAAAGTGACAGGAAACACTTAGGACTTAATCCAGGCTAAAGGGATGCAGAAGGACTAGTTCTGAAATGCTTTCCTACTCCACATGACAATGCCAACCAAAGAGAAAGTTCTGCTGTTTATTATATTTAACTCAAACGATAACTTCACATCTATAATAGCCTGAATTCTCAGTCAGTGTATTTGTATGGTAACAGAGTTGGCTCTTCAATGGCTCTTCTGACCCTTAGAAAAAAATTTAATAAAAGGTCCAAACCACTACTTTTCTACATCAAAAGTCTCTCTCTTTTTTTTTCTATGCATTTATAAGGCAGGTAGCCTACACAGGTTTATAGGGAAAGTACTCTTTCACTTACTTTTAACTTGTCAAATTCAGAGACAGGAAACTCATTACCATATAAATCATAGTGGTCTTTATTGATGGATATTTTATATCCAAGTATGTTATAACTTGTTTTCAACAGAGCATCAACTAATAATTAGGGATAGAATTGGTTTGCTCTCAAAACCCAGAAACTATTGTTTAACTCACATAGCTGAATCCAGTTTGAATCTGAATGGCTTTGAATCCACGGAATTCTGTGCACTCGGCTTATTATCAATCAGACTTCTGTTCACTACAATGCAGGGCGGAAAAATAAACACATGCACAATACTCAGCATGAGTTATCACGCTAAGAATAAATTTATAAACCACTTTAAAATAGGTTAAAAAGTAAAATATGAATAAATGATATAACAATTTGGTAAAGACCCATGGTTTTTATTTAATATTATTGATGACATACCTTTCTGAGTGATTAATATGTACAATGTAAATTTATTCTATTAATAGTATCATTGGTAATTTAGTTTATTAATTTTAAGACTACAATATACATATATAATTTGATGAAAAATCACAGAATACGTGGAGCCAGTTTTGCAGTATGGTTACCTTGGAGCTCAATAACGATAATAGATTTTAACTATTTAATAAACTGAACTGTTTTCAAAGTAATTTTTAAAACTGTCATGCTTTTTATTTATTGTAATTAGCGATAAAGGCTAACTTCCCCACAACACCTGCTAAATCTTATCACCAGTTTAAGGCTTCTAATAACTATGGTAATTCTATGTGATTTAAGGCTTTAAGAAGCCCATCAAGATTTTTCTTTAGATCTTTAAAAGGGCTGTAATGAGTTCAGAGTTGATAGAGATCAAATTCACAGGACACTCACAAAAAGAGCAAAAGGGCTATTTCACTGCCCCTTATACATACATATACAGTATTCTTACTGCATTAGAATGTCCCCCCATCCCCAAAAGTTCACCCTTGAATGTGACTTAGGGTTTCCTCTGGAACTTATGGGGGCAATGTTGAGAGAGCAAGAAAAAGTATAATCGTATGGTTTCAGTTAAAAATTTTAAAGATATTTTTCCATGCTACCATGTAATTGCCAACTCAGTCGTTTTAGTTGCTCCTTCCAAAGGGGGAAGAGGGGCAGGAAAGCAACACAAAGCCAGTGGCATATTCATAACAAACTCTGGGACTCTGTTCGCGTGCAACTGGGTAACTCAAGGACATTTTCCTTATCTTCAGCCCAGGGCCTGAAAATATCAGCACTCGTAAGGATTATTGTCAGAAACCATTTATGACTTTCTTTCAGAGGATTAGGAAGTGAAACACTTCAGTCTTGTAAATATGTTTATGGAGGAAGTCTCCACAAAACTCTTTCCCTCCCTGTTCTATTTTTAGGAGACTTTCTTTGATGAAACTGGGCTTTCTAAGCCTATCAAAGAAGTTTTTACTTGGATTGCCTTCTTTCTGCCTTCTGCCCGCCTTCCCTCCCTCCCTCCCTCCCTTCCTTCCTTCCTTCCTTCCTTCTTCCCTTCCTTCTTTCCTCCCTTCCTTCCTGTCTTCATTCACTTTATCTGTTCAAGCATTTACTATGCACCAAACACTGTTCTAGGTGCTGTGGGGTGAGGGGTGAATAAAAGACAAAATGCCCCAACCCAATCATGGTATTGAGGTGGGAACAGATACAGAGGAAGAACACAAAATGGATGAGGGATCCATTGTGTGTTCCAGAGCCCTGATAACACACAATGGAGCCCTGATAAAAACCAGAGGGATGATCTACCAAGGAGAGTCGGAAACCTCAGCTCTTCTGCCCTGGGGGCTACTCCATCACCTCAGTCCACCTCTGATCTCCTGTGCTCAAATATGTCCTGAAGGAACCAGCCACTCAGATAAACAGCAAGAACACCAAAACAGCAAACCCAGAACAGCAGACGTCAAAACCTTCGCCACCACCATCACTGATACTCTTTAATTCCCTGAGCCTGACAGCCACAGTGTAATATAGGCCAGATAAGTCTTGTTACCTCCATTTTACAGGAAAGTACCTTGAAACTCAACAAGTTGCAAAGGGTTGTTCAAGGTTATGAAACTATACAGTAGACCTGAGGTTTTGAGTCGCTGATTTTAAATGCAGAGCTCTTCCCATACGTGATGTTATTTCTCCACGGTCAGAACACGTCCTCCGAGGAGCGACAGAGCAGCTGTCTCCAAACCCTTGCCTCCCGAGACTGTGCTCCGACACCCGCAGGATGGGGTATCAGGTCTCAACAGAGTTTTCCTCGGAGGCGCACGGGAAGTGCACTGTGTTTCCTTAAAGGGTGCGTCCTCTCCGGCCGGCCTCTGCTGCCAGGGACCGTCGGAACTCGGAGTGGGGAGGAGGGAGGACAAGTGCTTGCAAAGAATTGAACCCTGAAGGCTGCACAGGTATCTGTGGCAAGTTGCCACGTGAGACCGCGCCCCAACTTCCACCTCCAGAGATGTTGCGGGTCTCACGTGATCGATCAGGGGCACAACCCTTGATGTATCACAAGTCCACACCTTCCAGGTTTGAGACTCTGGCTGAGGTGAAACAAATCCCACTTCTGTCTGCGGTAGAGAGACCTAGCAAAGAGACCAGTGTTCCCCAAATACTGCTGGCTAAATGACCCCCTTCCCACCAGACACGGGGGATGTGTTTCAGGACTTAGAAACTCAAGAACACTCTTCTAAAACTTTGACCAGAGACATTAATGACCAGGTTTTTGTCACCTGATGTGAATATATTTGCGAGGATTATCTCGCATGTGTCCAAACCTTTCTCTGGAAGCAGTTAAAACATCCACGTTCTTCATGGTTAGAGACACACTGTACGTCTCGAGGTATCTCCCACTCAGTTCCATCTCGGAAGTCTCACCCTGCTTCCTCGCTACTAAAATGCTTCCTGCCCAAGTCACTCTGATATAAATTCTACAAGCATTACCCTCTCTTACGGCACCTAGATACTGTGTCCTGGTTGCCCTGTGTCTGAAAGGTCTGATCTTGAAGATTGCTCTTTCAGATTCATTCCGTAGGACAGCAGGTGCTGCACACTTCGCAGAAACTGGTCTCAATGGATGCAGCTCCTTTGGGGACTGATTAACAGGTTTGGGGGCTTTCAAATCTCCCAAAGACATAGCCCCAAGCAACTCAACGAAGCCCACTATTGTGTTTGACTTGAAAAATAAAAAATAAAAAACGGCAGACAAAACAAATGTAAACTTGCCATTCCTTCACAATGCTCTGCTAGTATGTTGGTTCTGTGTCTACGGCTCATGGTGTCTGGCATGAACAAACGCTTCCCATCCGAAAGTTGCTTAAGGAATCTCTGGGTGCCAGATACATCCATGTGTCTCATGAGCATACCCCACTGAGTGCAGGCTTCAGATTTTAAATTGTTCCGACTTACACTCAGAGTATAAACATCAGACCAACCGTGGGGATGTTTTTATTTGTGGGGCACAAATGGAGAGACTTCACTGTAGGGGCAAATGTGAGCAAATCAGAAGAACAGAGATGATCCCAGGCAGCCCAGAATGAGAGGGGCAGATGTAGTCATTAACACAGTTTCCGATGAATAAATACACCCCTATGTATTATTTTGATATGTGCCTGTTCTTGCATGCTGTGCCACTTTGGCAAAGGAGAACCAATATCTGTATCTGAAAACGACTGTTAATCACATTTTTGAACAACGTATTTTAGCAAAGGACAAAAACACTCACAAATGCAGCTGGAAAGCAAAAGGGAAAAAAGTGAAAGAGAGCGACAGAGTGGGAAAGAGGGCAAAGGAGCCACCCCTGCAGCCAAAACAACTCAGTGTGGGAACAGTGTCGTGTTGACGCATCTCTGAACCCCGGCTGATGTGTAAAATCATCCGAAATGAGGCGGCTGGCTCTGATTACCATTGTGATTTGGGGGTGCATTTATCCTTCCATAGGAAATCTGTTCAAATGAATTCTCCCCCATCTCTGCCACCCGGCAGGCGAAGTGCTGACAGTGATCCTCATAAAGAACACGGAATGAAAGGTGGAGATACAACTTCACACCGCATTCGGCCCTGGGAGCAGAAGCCATTGAATGACTGACTCAAGAGGCTAAAAGAGATTGAGGAAAATAGCCAGAGACCAGGGAAACAATGACCTTGAATGCAAAATTATGGGAAGTAAGATTAAGCTAGGCAGGGAATAAAGACGAGGAAGCCGAGGTAGGAAAGAGGGAACAGAGAGAAATTTGCTTCTCTTCTCTATAATATCAGCCCCCTTACCTCCTTACCCATCCTTAGAGGCAGATTAAAGCTGAAAATGCCTTTGATTTCTGATCGCGAGGTTTTAACACCAATGGTAAAAACAGTCACAGGCAACGGCCTACAAACACCAACGGCCACATTAAATAATTAGATCTATCGATGATTCCAAGATCCCCCCCAGACAGTACCAGTTCCACCCGATCTGCTTACTATCCAAATACCTACACACGAGCGAAGCTGTGTAATTATAAATAACGCCATTTCCCAGCAGCTTAGGTAGTCTGCCGAGAAAATGACACATGGCCTATTTAAGGGGAAAAAAAAGTGAAAGTGATGTCAAAGGCTGGCCTTCCAAACCTGTTTCTCTCGATTTCAGGTTTTCTTTGGAACATAAAAGGCAGTCCCAACTGAAGTCCCAGGTTTCTGCGATTCAGTAAACGGGTGTACAGGTTTACAGGTGGGCCTACAGGCAAGGCTGGCTAGCCTCCTCGGGCCTCCCTGAGAGCGGGTATAGAGTCAATGGTGTCGAGATAACTGGGTACGGGGCCAGGGGGGTGCTGGGGGCAGTGGTGCGGACCACTCTGTAGAGCCCATGGCTTTCAGGTCACTTTGCTGTACATCTGAAACGGATGCGGAATGTTATTGAACATAAACTGTGACTTTAAAAAGTAAGAAAATAAGAAATATATCTTAAAAATTGTGAAATTAGCTGAATCTTTTCACTGCCTCCTTAGGGCATGGAGGTAAGTGGCTGAATTCTCATGTGCGACCCTGCTTCCTCCAGACGCAAGGCGATGGGTAAGTGTCTCCATGCAAAGCATTTTGCTAGATCCTCTCCCAAGGGGTCTAATATCTTCACCCCTCATTTTAGGTAAGATGAGAGTTTACCTTCTCCTCCTGGCTTTGGGATTGGTTGTTGTTCTGGAGAAGACAGAAGAGACTTCCTGTACACACCCATCCCGTAAAGCAGGAGAGGCTCAGGTAAGAGTATCTCATGTCGAGTGCTCCATCTACATGCTCCAGGGACTTCCTCAGTGGTCCTGGTGCCCCCGACCCAGACAGCCATTGCCTTGTTTGTCCTGCCCCCTCACCCCACCGCGATCCCCATACTCCTTACCCTCTCATCCAGCTGAAACTTAATCACTTGTTTCTGAGCACTTGTCTCCTTTTAGACTCTTGCTATGTTTGGCCCTGATTTTCACATTCAGCCTTATTTTAACTTCCTCTTGTTCTGTCTTCCTTCGCCCTCTGCAGAAGTTACTGATTCCTAGAAGCCCCATCATCATCGGGACCAGGGACATATCCGGGGTTTGAGTGAGTGAGATGTAAGCAGTGGGAGAGGGACTGTCTTTAATAAAAATACAGAAATAAAAATGTAAGATCATAAGCACAGCTCTGGATGGGGCCCAGGACAGTGAAAGGAGCTGGGGCTTACATCTCATTAGCTTCTCCATCAATCTGCACAGACCGGGACCCCACAATTCTCACTCATTGCCATCAGAGGTTTGGGGCCCATCTTCTGAGAAGCTCATCTTTTTCTCCAGAACTAAAGACTTTGTTTTCCCTTTGAATTTGAGACTTTTTAATAAAACCTGCAAGTGTGTGTGTGTGCACCAGAGGCACACAATCAATATCCTCTGATGTAAAGAATAGAAGCGATGATCCGATGGAACGACAGAGGCCCCGAGCCTCCCGTGCATAAAACTTAAGGAAAGAAGCTCACAGACCCGACTTACTATCTTGGGAGCAGTTACCAGCGCGCATCTGCCTTGACAGCATCTGAAACAGGCCGTAACCTGCCAGCGCTGGCAAACCCTCGTTTTGAGTTACTGCGTGCAAGAAGCTGACACCAACTTTGGCAACATAGAAAAGACAAGCTTGTAGGTTACGTGTAGGCTAAATATCTCTCCTTCCTTCCAGTGTCTGAAGCTCCTTCCCCCACCCCCGACTGTCACCCTCAGTGACATCCCCCGGCCAGGGAGCTCTCTGATAGACAGTGACCAAGAGACAAGGCTCCTCACTCCCTTTCCTCTGAATTCTTTGCACACCAGGGCACTAGACCCTTCGGACTTATATTCGTTTGCTGGGTGGCCATAATAAAGCGCACACTGGGCTGCTTCAACAACAGACGGGTATTGTCTGGGTTCTAGAGGCCAGAAGTCCGAAAGCAAGGAGTCGACGGGGCTGGTTCCTTTGGGAGGCTGAGAGGGACGGGTCTGTCCCAGGCTTCCGGCCTCGGCTTGTGGATGGCCGTCTCCCGCCTGAGGCTTTTCGCATCGTCTTTCCTCCGTGCATGCCTGCCTCTGTGTCCAAGCTCCCCTTTCTTAAGGGTACCATTCGCACTGGATTAGGGCCCACGCTAACGACCTCATTTTTAACTTAATGACTTCTGTGAAGATCCTGTCTTCAAATAAGATCACATTCTGAGGTGCTAGCGGTCAGAACCTCTCTATATATAGTGACATATATTTATATTTGTATATTTCCTGGGGGGCATACTTCAGTCCATACCAGTACTATTATTATATACTAAGAAAAAGATGCGCAGCTAAGGTGAACCTACACCAGTAAGTTCTCTAAGCATGTATGACTTCAGGATGTCAAACGAGAACTTGAAGGACACATTTCCTTAACAGCAAAAATACAAAGGTTGAAGAACTGGTCTGATGATGAATGACAATTACGCTCAACTTGGCAAATTTGATAAAATTGTATAACTCTTTTTAATTTGCTCCTGTGTCCACAGACATTTTCAAGATTTATCTCAACATAGTCCAGCTTTTTGAAGGCCAAGCATTCTGTAGTCTCTGAGAAACCAGAGTTCCTTAAAAGGCCCCTCGGCTAGGTAACTTCAGACTTCCAGGAGAGAGCAGTGAAATCAGATGGCTTACTGCTGAGGTGTGGCATTAGGCCTTTTATGCATTTTTATTTCCAAACAGAAGAGGGGATGACTTAGAGCCAAAGTCTTGCAGCATGCTTTAGCAACATGAAGGACCCGAAGGGGCACGTGAGCTCACTTTGATTGGTGGAAGGGCTGGGCACGGTTAGTTTAATATCACCCCCTGAAAGAGTGACCTCCACGTCCCCCCACCTGGCTGGCTGGTGGCTCCTTGTCACACCTCATACCATCCAAAGAAGTGGCTGCTGAACCATGAGCTCCAGGATGGAGGGGGTGAAGGTAATGTGGAGATCACGTAAATGAAAGCCAATCAGCAAAGTGAGAGGGAACATATACGGATCAGTTACAGCTGAGGCCCCTCTAAATGAATGATGCTTGATCGAGTCACATTAGGAAAGGGCTGAAGGGCACCTAGCCTCTTTTCCTTCTTGCATCTCCTTTGAGAATTCCTTTGGCCTTTGTTTCTTTACCCCCTCTTCCCTCCTTCCAAAATAAAATTTAGTTTTGTGACTGCTGTGGGTGTTTGGGTTCTTATTTTAATTTATTTTAAAGTTTGATTTAAATTTGGAACCTGCACAAGACTTTTGACATTTATTTCTGGGGGTGTTTTCTGAAGCTTGATGAAGTGGGTGTTGATTGACAGGCAGGTTGCTATGGAAATAGCTGTCACTGCAGAGACTAAGGCTTTATTTTGTACTCTTCCTTTGTCAGGCAAAGGCTTGTGGGATATTTTAAAAATAGTCTAAGTGCCCCAGAATTAATAGGAAATGGTTCCGAGAGTCTCTTCTAACATACCTATCAAAACCTGCAATTGTTCCCATTCTGTTCCCTCCGTTCTGCATCTGTAGCCATGACTTTCTGCTTTAAAACAAGTGCTTTCCCGTACTGTTTTCTCTTGTCGGTTACTCGTTCTTCCACGATACTGGCCCCCGATGAAATTGTGCAGGTACGGAAAGTGAAATAACGGCAAGCACTGAATAGTCCCTCCAAAGGGATCCCCACCTAGAATGATCGATCACGCTCGGGGACAGCCTGCCTGCTCCACACTCGGGTCACGTGAACTGGGCAGGCTCTCCATCCCAGGCTTTCAAAGAGAAAATCCAGGAGATGAGAAAGTGCATGCACGATGTTTCAAAGGGAGCACATTTGTTACCTGTGGGCGGGCTGCAAATCAGTAAGTGAGGGAGGGTGTTCCCTTGGTAATAATGTGAGGGTGTTGCCTACGGCGCCGAGCCGCTGGGACAGAAGGCCCTGCAATGACACACAAGTTAGAAGTGTCTTGTTTCAGAACCGCAGACACGGGTGATCCCAGCGACCAGCTCTGCAGTTGTCCCTCCCACGCAGGTGGGTGTAACCTGCGCCATCGCGTGGTCTCTCCACTACCGCTTCTGCCCGTGGAGGGGGAAAGGCCCCACTTCATAGTGGAAGTCACCAGTGCGCAAATGGGGAAGCGCATAACGTGATAAGCACAACTCTCTCAGCCTCGTTGTCGTTGAGAACAAATCAAAGTGTTGTTATTCCTACACTGTCAGACACAATCATATCGGAGTAACATCAGACACAGCACGCTTTATCTGGATTCTTAACTCATACAGCCCCTGGAGAAGAAGAGGGTCTACAGAACTCGAAACAAAGCGGGCACCTGTTCCACTCTGCGCTGTGTTCACGGCCAGGACATTCCTGCTTGTGTTCGTGAAAGCGGGAGATAACAGGGGAATCAGTCATTCACAGCCTGGCCCCTTCCTAAACCCACTGTTTGAGTAGGCTCACCACCTAACTGTGCCTCGGCTGTTCTCATCCACTTGGGCTGAGGTAACAAGCATCTATCCCACAGAGTTTTTTGGAAAAGTCAATTGAAACTATTAAATGACCTGAACTTTCTATCATGCTCTATAAATATCAGTTGACACTTAGAGGAATAAACAAAAGAATATAATTAGCCTGAAGTCAGTTGAAGTCAAGATTTGCCGCTAAACTAGTTTGGGACCAAATTTATAAAATACATGGAAAATAGAAACCAAAACTTCTTTTACATTCCTAAATTGTACAGAACAGATTTTGGATTTGAACTAATAAACTGACATATGTGAGCCAAACTCTATCATGGAAATAGGATTATTAAATTTCCCTCCAGCCTGTCTGCATTTCGACTAAATTCTTCTCATTTCACTTTCCTCCCTGGTCTGACACCCTAATTTTTTAATCATCCCCCATTGCTCTTTTTTGGAAAACTCGCTCAAGTCTCCACACTCTTAGGCCAGGTTCTCTAGAATTATAGGAAGATCAACATTCAAAACTTGGATGGACAGGAGCATTCTGTTCTGACCTCCTCCTCCCTGGTCTTCCTGTGTCCACTCAATCCATCCTCTACTCAGTAGCGAGTGATCTTTTAAACGTGAAAATTGAGACGAGTCATCATTCCGCTGAAATCTTTCAATGCACCTCCCCAGTTCTATGCAACACAGATCAAACTTTTTAACATAGAGCACGGAGCCTTGCGTGATGGGGTCCCAGCATTTCCAGCCTCACCTTCCCACTCAGCAACCTGACCTTTTCACTTCTCCTGTGAAAGCACCCCGTGCCTTCAGTCTGCTGTTGTCACACACGCATCGCAGTATCGCACAATGACACTGGAATTATGAGTCCCCTCGCCTGCCCTGACTTTTGAAGCCAGCACCCTGAGGACAGCAAGGAGCTTGGCCTCTCTCCAAAGGGTGCGCTGGAAATGTCACGAATAGTGGCTCTGCACAGCACTTTCCACCCAAGCAGCAGACATTGAAGGTGAATGCAAAGCCACCACCCACTAACCCGAAAGCCGGAGAAATGTTCAGAGGTCTTTTGTTTATAAGGTAAAGTGTTGCATTTGTTCTCTGTGGTTCCCGTGAAAGAGCCCTAGACACTTTAGGACTTCAGTTGGAGACGACTGTGTGCTTTTTACCTCGCTTTATTAACCAAACTGGAGAGACCCAGCATTTACACAGGGACCTCCAGCACTACAGAGGGATTCGAGTTTGGCCAGCGAGCTCTTGTTTTAGGATTTTCAGCAAAGAAAATTTCAGAGGCAGGACTTAGAGCCATAGAATTTTCCTCCACTTCTGAAGCAGGTTTGTTTGTTTTTCAATGGGTTGATGGCGTTTGCTTACATGCCAATGTCTGAACAACCCTGACAAACACCTTACAAGCATATCTGAGGTGAGGATAAAAATAGTGAAAGCAAAAATAATGCTTAGCGTGCTCAAGAAAACTGAAAGGATAGCGGCCGGGACCAGAACACCTGATGGAGGTATCCAACTGGCACTCAGGGAAACTACCAACTAGTACATTCCAAGTGAATTTGGGACACATAATTAAGGAAAGATTTTTTTTTCAGTATTAAGAAACATTGAGCCTATCACACTTGTCCTTCTCTTTGTCGTATCTTAATTTTTTTTTTTCTAGAATGAGGTTTTCTTTCACATGAAGAGGACCAGAGCAAGCTCCGGTAGGAAAGCCTGCATCTTATCCACCCTTCAAAGCCTAGCCCAGTGGCTGTCCTAGAGAAAGCTCTTAACAGCTGTTTCCTGAGTAAAACCAGAAACTTTTGCTTAGAAAACATACTTTTTAAGATTATTTTTCTATCGCTTAGCTCTAATTCGAAAGTATTTCTAATGTATTACTAGAAAGTATTTCTAGTACTGATTTCGGCAGGTGCTCAGAGGTGAACAGCCACACCGGGAATTACTCATGGTTTGGTACCCGGATAACATGGTGTGAACTCTGGGATCCCTAATGTCACTCTCCATGAACCTTTAGCCACAGGCTCCTTCAAGGGCCACAGAATAGTTCCGTGGCAGCTCCTTTCCTTCTCTGCCCTAAATCTCAAAGGACCTGGCAAACCCTCCAATTTTTTTTCTTAAGTCCACAAAGAAACACAAAACTAAAATCCCCGGGGAAAACAACATTGAAGTGGCCCATGCTGAATTTTAGATCTTTTCGTCTTTACTGTAGACCTAGGTGCTAACCATTAAGGAAAGCTGGTAATATAGTGCCACCTTCTAAAAACAAAAATGTAAAACCACAGGAAAATATAACTAATTTTCAAAACTTCTGGATAAAGTTCCTAAAGGATTCTCTTATTCACCAAACACACTCTACTTTCCACCTTGACCTACAATCCTCTTGCCAAACAGTCAGGACTGGTTCCTATAACATTTTACCACGAGGAAACCAAGCCTTGAACAGTAACTTATGTAACTTCACACATTCTAATATCCAGAGGGAAATATTGCTTCCCCTTCTTTAGAAAGGAGTTTTGACAGTGATAACAGCCCTACTTGAAATGGAAAAAGGACCAACATCTTCTACTCACCACATAAGATCCTTCAAAGGCACAAGCAAGGTTACAGATTTAGTGGGACCCAGGACACTTGTGGTGGGTGGGAGACAGGGACAAGGAGAGCGAGATGGGCAGCGGTACAGAGCCTCCCTCTCCCTGGTTTAAGCCCTGATAAGGTACTGTGGAAAAATCTAGAGATAAGCATCTTAAATCACGGTAAATTACATATTGCATGCTGGTGGCTCGGTCATGGGAAATTATGAAGCTACGTGATGTCTCATTTGTTGTGCTGAAAACAAATGTAAATAAATTACTGGGAGAATCTCATTTGCATTTAGAAATTCCTCCTGCTGCATGACACGACTACCGATTTTTTTAAAAGATACTTTAAGAAGAAATGCCACTCATTAAACCCAGATCATTTGGATCATAGTGTGAGTTTGATCTGGTGCAGAGTTTTCAAAGTGAGAAAAGCCTATACCTCACACCAGTAGAAACACCCACACCTACCCCACACCCCAACCCCTACATTTCACACACACACACGCACACAGAGAAAGGGACGTGAAGCTCATACATGCTTCTGTGTTTCTCACGCCCCATCTGCAGCTCTTTGGAAAGAACCCACTGTCCGTGGGCTAGCTGCTTGCCCAGCACTGGGGATGGTTTGTACTGAGCCATTCACACTCACCCCATTCCACCCATGGCAGCTGGCAGGGGTTACAGGGACAGAATGGAGTTTACTGGCTCCTGTAGGGATCAGACCCAGGACTGATCTCATTAACACTCTGCGTGGACTAACTGAGCTGCAAAGCCACGGACTCTCATTGACTAGGAATTGGTCATCGAGTGCACAGACGCCCGGTGTGAGGCGGCAGCTGACCCGAAAAGGCAGATATAAAATGCAGGAGACGGATGGGATTTGAGCAAAAACTTTGAAGGGCTTCGGGTCTAGGGTCTAGCCGTTAGGCTTGCTGCCATGCTTCATTCGTCCCACCCGCCTCTCCACGACGCCATTCCGATAACCCAGGGCGAAGACAAGGACGCACAGAGCAGAGGTGCGGTGCAGCACACGGAATGTAATGAGAGGAAACCGGGCAGGCACTTAATGTGAAGTTTTGAGAGCCATTCTATATATAGTCTAAAAAGCTACAGCCACAAAGGATCAGACTTGTTTCTGGGGCTACTACACTACCCTGAGCATCCTTGGGGTAATATTGTGCCTTCCACATCAGACACAGTAACCCACCCCCATCGCCTTGACTTCTACGGGAGGGCCTGGGGCTCCACCTGTTTTTGCTCTGCACCTGGCACATTGCAGCCATTAAATTTCTTCCCATCTTCTTCCCTTTCCCCACTCTCGAGAGATATCTCAGAAGTTAAATTTTGCTTCCTACCCCATGAGGTTGAAATACACCCATTTCCTAAATAGGGATATTAGGGGGTAATGGGCACAGTCTCATCCTTGCCCTCACCCTCAGCAGAATATTTACATAAGCCTGGAGAGGTCTGAGAGTTTATTGGTTAAGGGAAAAATAAGCAGGCCATGAAATAATTATTTTTCATTGTGCCCTGCCAAAGCCGTTCAGCCAAAGGCTAAATGGAGCTGCCATTATGATCATTTGAACTGTGGAGCCAAAAGTCGCTGCTGCAAAGCATCCCAGCTGTCCTACATTTTGTTCTGATGGCTAGTTTTCGTTCTGGCTCAGACACTGCCAGAACAAAAAGGCCCTGAAATAGGCGGGAGGAAGAGTGGCTTTATCCAGACCCACGTCAATTACAGATTTAGGGCCATTCGGAGAACTTGATTGTTAACAAATCGCTTCCTGGAACTGTTATGAGAGGATTCCATATGCAAATCGCGGGCTGCTCATATGCACACATCCAGGCGAGGAAATTAAAAGCTAAGGCTTCCCAAATTTACTGACGGTCATTTCTTTTAACGCTGATGGTACTTTACGGCAAATGAGTTCTTCCCAATGGTCCTTGCTGCTGGGAGGCTGTAGTGACAGTGGCTTAATGGGGGCATCGACCCCGTGTTTGCCTGGCACCTTGACAGGTATGTCTAGTGTCCACAGGAGTCCGTGACCCAGAAAAGGGGCTGCAGGACGCCATGTGGACTCTGTTCAGAGCGGCACCCGCAGGATCTGGAGCGGGACCTGCCCCTCACAGGCCCTCCACAGTGTGTGTCGGAAGAAGGAAGAGAAGGAGGCAGGCGGGGCGATGGCCCAGTGGCAGGAGTGTGTCCAGTTGGTCGCATTTTTCAATAGAATACTCCGTTTGTGTGTTAGGATGGACACATTTCAGCATACTAACCTAGGACCAAGGCACAGAGACTTGCCAAATCAGTTGTTTTTTAATGAGTCATTACTTCCTTCTACTTTGGTCGAGATCCATTCCCAACGGAGAAAAGAAGCCAATGCAGTATTTTAATTTAATGCATCATTCCAGCAAAATATACACTGTTTGTCTCTAAAGGATGTCCTAGTTTTCCTGTAATTCACCATTCAATACATTTTAGGAAAAGGAACCAGCCGTGATTGTATATTAATCCCTCACAGGCCAGCAAGGTCCTTCTGCCGGGTGCGAGGGCGGATGGGTGCACGGGGAGGCTCTGGGAGGCCCTCCCGCCACCCTTCCTCGCGGCGTCTGGCTCGAGCTTCCCAGAGCCTCAGCTAACGCCCACCTTTGCTGGGACTGGTTGATTTGTCCTGAAACCGGTTCCCCGTTCAGGGACAGAGATACTAAAATCACCAGTGACCGTGAGGGTCAGTTTTTGCCAGTTCTTGGACCTACTTGAATGGAAGGCAGAATCCTTAAGGGTTAAATTTATGTAATAGCCATTGCAATGTAAAAGTCATCTAACACCCACCCATATCAAAACAACTCTGGAATTCCCCTTGTGAATAATCACAGGAGTGGGGACTTCCTTGGCATATTTCAGTTGTGACACAATTTACTCCTCTACCCACTCACCTCCCCAGCCCCGACCCCAAACTCAAAGTTGCAGGTGAGGAAGTGGGATACTTACCCTCCCAGAAACTGAGAACCTATAAATGGTGAAAACCATCTGTGTCAGAACATCAGCCCCCCTCAACCGCCTATCAGGACCAACTAGTTCTAGATCAGTCTGTGAAAAATCACCAGGTGGGGTGATGGGTATGGGGGTGAGCCATCTTTCAAACACAGATGGCTGCTAGAAGTTACAAAAGATACCACACACCTGAAAGCTGCTTTCGGAAAACAAAATGAATTTGCAGTTAACAGTTGGGCATAACTGTGTATGATTTTCAAGGACATCTGAGGACGCTACATACTCAAGGCTAGGACAGGTGGCTTGTCTTTGTCATGGGGGCTTCATGATGCCATCGAAGGTTCCAGCCCAGGAGGGGCCTTTTCGAAGGTCCACTCCACACCCAACCACATGAATGAGACACGAGCATCATTCATCCGCCGGCGAGTGCTATTTACCCTTGATTCTTAATCTCTTTTTCTCTCTGCCCTGTCTTTCCTTGTCTTCCTTTCCATTTCTACTCATCCACTTCAATCTTTATCATCTTTTACTTGTCCCTAGTTGTGCTGTAGGTCTTCCTTCCTAGCAACAATACCACTACCACTATTTCCACTACCGCTACCAGTACCACCACCACCGCCGCCACCACTACCAGTACCACCACCACTACTACTACCACTATTACTGCTACTAAAATAATAGTACAGGAGGAGTAACAACAGGAACTCCAAAGACTTATGCAGCAGGAGCTGTTAGGAACTATTCTGAGTGCTATAACATCTACCACCTCACAGAGTCTTCCCAAGAGCCCTGTGGGGTAGGTACTACTATGTTCCCATCTCATTACAGATGAGCAGACTGAGGCATGCGGAGATCAGGTAACTTGCTCAAGAGCACTCAGCGGATCAGCCGCAGAGCTATGCGTTAAAGCGGGCAGGCCTTGCTGTTAGCCACGGTGCAGACTGCCTGGACTGCTGTAAGCTGTCGGGTGCTTACCATGGGCCAGCCGTGTGCTCAGTACTGTGCGACCACTGTCTCACTCACCCCTGCCCCCTGCTCCATGAGGCATTTAGTAGCACCCTTCCCACCTCACAGGGGGCAACAGAGGCGTGCAGAGTTAGAGAAACACGCCCTAGGCCCTTTCTCCTGTAAGCAGCAGCCTGGATTTGAGGTAGGTCAGCTGGTCGTGCAGCCAGGACTTCCAGCATGCCCCACCTTCCTCCTGACCCTGCTAGGGACCCAGACGTGAGGGGCCTTGAGGACCAGGATCACCAGGTCGGGCCTGGGGCCTACAGTGTCATGAAGTTCAAAGGTGTGTTTGGAAATCCAGGAACTAGGGGAAAGGCATCCGCGGGGTGCTTGTGTTTTGTGAAAAACAAGACAATAATTGTTTAGCATGCACGTGTTCCTGCAGAATGACTTTGCCAGTTTCTATCGTTAAAATAAAAGGTCAATAGGGAAACGTCAACTTTGAATAATTGTGGCCCAAAATAAATCTTTTAAAACATCCTAAAATGCATCCGTCTGGGGCTTTTGGTTCAAACTCCTGGGGTGAATCAATATTATATGCGGAAGAAGTATATGCACAAGAAAATGAACTCAACTGCTTGTGGTCAGGGGCTGTGAGAAAGCAAAGAGTGTGCAGGGATAATTGAAAACTCCGGTTTAGTCATTTGCAAACCCTAGTGTTTCCCTACCACCGACTAGCTTGAGCTCTTCTTGCCCACACTCTTGTGCAGGAAGGTTTAAATGCAGCCTGTGTTTACATTGCACAGAAACCCAGGATCGGGCCATTTGATGTGGCGAAGGGAAGAAAGCAACTAAAATGAGGTGTTCTGGAAAATATTAGATGAATGTTCATTAGACTCATCATTTTAAAGAGAGAGGGCTGTACCAAAGTCTTAAGACAGCCCTATCCTGGAAAAGCACTAATCGAATGTTCTGTGGTTACAGTACTGTTAAATTACTGTAGTCATAACATAGGTCATTCTCATTCTGATTCTTATTCTCCCTTCTATGTATTCCTGCCTGGAATCATCCGTGGCCTAAGATGAGAGAAGAACTAGCTGAGAAAGGGGAATTCCGGTAACACGACAAAAAGCGAAGCTCCAGCTGAGAGCAACCTTGGCCTCCTGTTCCCCACAGCGGTGAGCGTGCGCGGTGACTTAACCACTCGCCTCTGGTTTCGCGACCTCTCTCATCTGGCCTGCGGAACCCTGTGGAACCTCCAGCAACTCGTGATCGAAGTCCCACCTGAGCGAGAGGCATGAGCGGAGCTGTGACCTGCGGCCTGTGAGACAGCCACCACTGTACCAGCTGACCAGACCCCCTCGGGGACCCAGCCGGAGGGCCCAACGAAGCAACGGAACACCTTTCCCTTTAAAGGCCAAGTCAGAGATGCAGAGATGCTTCATTTCAATTACATTCAGCAGAGAGCAAGAACCGAACCAGTGCCCCTTACTGGAAGAACTTGCAAAAGGCAAGAGTTTAGAAGATATCATTCATTCAGTGTTCATTAGAGAGCCTGTAAAATACACAATCACTTAAGGCTACTCGCTTCTTCCCAAAGAGCTACAGGTACAGGGAAGGCCGGGCCGCCAACGAGGAGATTAGGCAGCACCTGCGCCCTGAGGCTGGCCGAGACAGCGCGATGTTTTACATGTGATAACACGTGTGGCTCTCCACTTGGGGGAGGCTGATTCGGAGCGCTATTAATGTGTAGCCTTTTCTAGCGAATCTGCCTAAGGGATTAGTAACCCCCCAAAAAGTTCCGTTGAATATTAACTGCATTAACTTCGCCAGCTGCAATGCGCTGCCACACACAAACAGCCTCCGGTGCCTTACGGATGACTTGCTTCACCAAAAACATTCCACACCGAGCGCCACTGCTGGGAAACTGTGTTCCGTCAAAGGGGAAGCCCTTCCTGCCAAGCCGGGCTGAGCCTCCCCCCGAAAAGGGCCCAGGCTAGGGTATGAATGGTCTTACTCCACAGCCAGAATTTCTCTGGCCGGGAAGCACCCCTTACTGTTCTAAATTGTGCTGTAAACCAAGCCCCTCAGATTATTGGAAAAGCTCTATCTTATAAAGCAAGACATTCAAAGTTTCCATGTAAAAATTTTTAAAAAGTCACCTACCATAGAGGTCACATGGTTATCCTGTTCCCAAACCATACTGTCCCCAAAATCAGCTTCCTAGTGACTATAATAATTCTGGAAAAATCACAGGGGACTATTGTATTACTATCTCCAGGCCCCCCACAAAGGAGTGAATACAGCCTGAACCCACATGATACATAGAAGAAAGGGTGACTGATCTTCACCCGATGACAGGCACCGTCTTAGAGGAGATGACCTCCTCTCTGCTTAGACTCTAGTTCCTTGTGACATGCATTCTCCCGCCTCCCAGGCCCCCTTCCAAAGAGATTCAGTGTAATCAGAAATCAAGTTAACTCTTGAGGCCTGCAACATTTTTCCCCATAATGCTGTACACTTATTTGCTCCTGCCCGTTGGCAATGCAATTATGTTGTCCAGGAACGGAGACAAACAATAGATTTCAGTATGAAAACGGGAACTGAAACTGTAAGCAGAGAGGCGCAGACCATGCCGTGGAGCTGGGATGAAAGCTCCCTCTGAGAAGAATGAGTTTCCCCGCCGCCCTGGGAAAAGACACTGCCGACTCCCCGTCGGGGCACAAGCCCGGGTTGTGGGCCAGGTCCCTGGTTGGGGCGTGTGGGAGGTAACTGATGAATGTTTCTCTTGCACATCCATATGTCTTTCTCCCTCTCCTTCTCCCTCCCCCCTCTCTAAAAATAAATAAAATTGTTAAAAAAAAAGTGTCACTCGTGCATAATCATTGTGTCAATTTAGCCTTTCTCTAATCTCCATGCCTACATCGAGGTTTTCTATACTTAAGATTTGGGAAGAGGAGCAAATGACAATCAACTGATGTTTATCCCCATTTTCTAGAGGTTATAGCAAGAATCACAACATTTCAAAGGATGAGCAGATATGACGTTGCATTTCCCTCTGGGTTCCATTCCTAGAATTTCTACACAGTCCCCACACCCCTGTCACATCCATCAGTGTATGTCCTTTCTCTTCCTAGCAACCATAAAAGGAGACAGACCTCATGCAAAGGCTTCTTATTTCAGCTTTACAGAAGGGGAGCATTCAGCCTCTCCCCCCACTGCCACGCCACCCCAAGGTCTGGAAGGACTTAAAACCTCATGGAGGGAACGACTAGAGGAGACGTGGCCCTCTGCTAGGAGGCTGGCTCTGTCTCATAGCACGTAGACTATGAGACAGAAACTTGACTCCTACGTGTAGGGAAGTGGGAACAGGAGACACACGCCCCGCCACTGCCTTCTGAGGACTGACTGACCAAGATTTGATGCCAAGCTCAGAAGAGGCCTGAGCTTCTCCTGTTCAGCTCAACTTGGAAAACTGTAGAACCTCTGTTAACAATCATTCCTCCCAGGAGAAAGGTGAGAGAAATGTCTGGGTTGAATAGTCTGTCTTAGGGAACATCAACTTTCAGGATGCAGCCCTCACTAATTCCCCTTAAATACACAGTTTTTCTGACAAAATAAAGGTGGCAAAAATATCTTTTTCAATTTCTAGAAACTTGTGCAAAACGTCAAAGAAAGCACCACATATATGTAGTTAATGGGTCTGCATACAGGCCACACAGCCAAGTATCGGTACGTGAGTATGTAGCACCGAGGGGCAAGTTCGTATGTCGGTGACTGTCTGCCCTGCATCCTGTGTCCTGCTGGAACTGAGAGAGCCTCTTCAGAACAGCTCTCCTGGCCAAAACACAGGTGCTGGCGCCTACGGCCCTGCTTTCTGCAAATCAAGAGTTGCACCCAAATCCACATTAGCCATCTCTATACTAGAACCCTGAACCCTTAGCCCTCCAGAAAAATCTCCCTCCCATTTCCTCTTCAATTCAAAAGTAATTACGCATCGCTAGAGCCTAGAGTTGAAAACGAGTTCTCTAAAATACCAAGAAGAAGAAGAAAAAAAAGAAGGAATTAATTCTAACCCTTACCTTTGGCACTTTGTAAGACTTTTGGCCATGACTTACCTGTATAAATAGAAAGAACTAATTGACTACAGAAATGCCCATGGGCAGCTATGTACTGCTAATGAAGTGTTCAGCTTTCGCGTGACTGACCAGCTGGTGGGGGCACTGTAAAAAGCAGAGGGCATAAAATAATAAGAAAAATGGATTAGCAGCCCTCTTTTAAAGTAGTCCATGAAAAATTCCTTTTCTCTACTCACTACCTTGGCAACTGACCGTAAAAGACGATCAACCTGAATGGCTTAGCAGGAAACTGAGCAGCCCCCTTGGCAGCTGCGCGCTGTGTGTGCCTTCAGAATTCACCACACGGCGCAGTGCAGGGAAGAGAAGACACCGAACATCTTCCAAACTGATCGACCTAAACAACAGGCCCTGCCAGTTGTCATGAAGTTAATTTTCTGATACCTTGAGCAACACATTATGTATGAAGTTCAAGACCGTGCCTGGGCTTTGCGTCCATTCAGTTTTCTCTCTGGAGCGCTCTCTGCTAGACCGCACTTGGCTTTAACTCCTGCCAGACCAATTCATTAAGAAAAAAGGGTATAGTCTTGAGCCAGAATATTTATACACTCAACTCAGAAACAATCTATTCTAAGGGACATTTTCCCCAGCTAAATGCACTACAAGGCTTTCCTATTCATAAAATTCTTTAGCTGGTCTGCAAGTCCCTTAAGTGAGGAGAAAGGGAGTCAGATCCAAAAAAAGAAAAATGCACACTGCCTCTAAAGAAAGAAAATGCCCAAGGCAAGGCAGGGGTTTAGGCTACTTCCAAAGCAATGAAACTTCTCTTTCTTCCATTTGCTCAGATTACACAACTAATATTTACTCAGCCTTAGCCCAAGGGACAGGCATTTCCCGGGCAAAGAAAAGACAACCACCAATCCTCGGGATCCTTGCCACCACAGCAGCTCTGGCTCCTGGGTCCCCCGTTCATCTAGAAGCTGCCTAGCTTGTTCACCACGCAAGAAGATGGCCCAGGAGCGGTGCACCGCAAAGACACATATGTATGTGCACGGGCACAAGCAATGCACACACCAATGACCACGCAGGCAGTCTCATCTACAAGTGCCCTATCCAGGTGAGCAGAGCGCAGGGCTCCCCGATTCCCTCCTCTCTGTGGCCACAGACGACACCCCCTTTCCCAACTGGACTCCTCACAGGTTTGCCACAAATCACAAGCAGGACCTAACACTGAGCTCTGCAAAGAATCAACACATCACCATGACCAGAAAAAGCAACCGTTTTCCTGATGACCCCCAAGCCAAGGGCTGTCCATGCCGACTCCACAGAGCTGAGAGGAACCACTGTGGGGAGGGGAGGCCACTGGCCAGTCCAGAGAGCTGAGCTCTGCCGCTAAGCTGAGCTGTGTGATCTTTTCCATCTGTTCAGCCTTTCTGATCCTTCGCTTCATCATTTACAAAAAGAAGGGGTGGACTAGCTGACCTCTAAGCTACGTGCCAGGTCTATGATCTTCATTTGCTTCTTCTGTGTGCACTGACGATTAATGGATGGGAGAAGTTTGGCTGAGTGTGCATCAGAGATTCTCCAGAGCTCTGCTACCTGAGGCAGCCATCAGCCATTTCCAGCTAGCGCCACCTCAAATGGGACCAGCCCGGATTTCACAGGCTTTCTACCCCCAACATGCAAAATGCAGTAGCCCATTCATACCTTTTATATTGGTTACCTGTTGAAATAGCAATATTTAGGATATATTGTGTTAAATAAGATGCATGATTACAATTAAATGTACCTGTTTCTTTTTACTTTTTTAACACGGCTACTAGAAAATTACTGAAAAACGTGACTCACGTTACCTTTTTGTGGGACAGCAGCGCTCTCTCTACAGGAGAGCTGGGCCAAACTGGGCCCGCAGCCTATTTTTGTATGTCCTACAAGGTAAAAAGAGTTTTTACATTTTCAAAGGGCTGCTTTATAAAAAGAGAGAGACTGTGTTACAGAGACCACGTGTGGCCAGCAAAGGCTAGACCATGTACTATGGTTTGCAGAGAAAGTATGCCGACCCTCCCTCATGCCTCTCTTTGCAGGGTTTGGGCGCTGTAATTCATGCCCAGCCTTGCGTGCAGGACCAGAAAAATCAGGCTCCCAGAGATTCCCCCCCCATCTCCATAGTCCCGCGATTGCCCTGCACGTGGTGGAGAGGCTAAGAGGAGGAGTCCAGAAGGAGAAGGAAGGGACTGCACAGGCCCCGTGCTGATTTCCCTTGAGTTAACCACAGCGGCAGAAAACCGCCACCTCCCAGATTCAAGCTTCCCTCTAAGGGGAACGTGAAGAAGCTTAGCCTGGGGTGGGGCATGTGACAACTTTAACCAAAAATTGTAGCTTTGGGGTGGGGGCACATCCAGTATGACCAACTGTCTCTGTTTACCCAGAACCGAGGGGTTCCTGGAGCGTGGGACTGCTCCACAAGCTACAGTGCAAATAGAACCGTCCTGGGCAAACCAGGATGGGCTGCTCACCTTAAATCTGAACAGCGAAAACTGGGTTGCTATAGTATATAGAGGGTGCAGTGTGAATCGCATTTTTTTTTCTAATAGGAAATCTGCCTTCTTTAATAAAGTGGCATGTTGAATTTTTGCCTGTTCTACTTTTTATTACCTTTTAGTTATTGAAAATTAAATTTTCAGTAAGTTCTGCAGCGACCGTGCAGTGCTTTCATTTTGCAATTCTGGAGCAACTCTCCTCACTGCTTGGGCCCCGTTTTCCTCTATGAGATAATCCTGTGAAGACGGGCTCTCTCCCTGGTGACTGCCGCTGCAGGTTCAAACCGGGGACTTCAAGAACCTTGAGGGAAACGAGGAGTCTCGAAGGAGGCACGCTCGAGTCAGGGTGACTCAGGCAGCAGTGCCCCTCGGATGGATTCTCAAAACATGTGTGACACTCTCCAGCACTGTAATTGCTTGAAAAGGAGAAAAAAATAGAACTCAACCGGATCCAATTTCCAAAGAAAAAGGCACGTCCTGATACTTCAAACACACAAAAGTTGTATGTCCCGTATACCTGACCCTTCACGGTGACACTTTTTTGTCATTTGTTTCGTTATCTGGGGGTGACTGCTTTGAAATCCATGGATTAAATGAGTGTACATATCACTTCCACAAATAACAAAACTCGCGAATGGAATTCCCCTTCTCCCAACCAGCGTGGAGATGTCCCCATTGTTTAGGAGGAGATGGTGTCATTCATTGCATATTAAACACACACTCTCTATGTTTCATCTGGGATGCTCTCTTGTGCAATAATTGGTCCCCATTGTTACATGCACAATTTGGCTGCTCAGATGTAAAAGTAAAACCTCTTAAATAGCTATCTCCACTGATAGCTGCAGACACAGATGGTCCCCTGTGACCACATGCCTGTAGCAACCCATGACTAAGGCTTCCAGCGGGGGCAGGGGGAGGGAGGAGATGGGGGTGCACCGACAATCCTTTATTTATGTTGGAAATGCACCCACAAAACCTCATGAGCCGTGGCAGAGTGTTGTGTCCAGTCCCTGGCAAGGCCTCTGCCCGGGATGCAGGCAGCTCAGGAAGGGGCCGCGGTCACGGCCGCTGCCCAGGACAGAGAACTGTAAAAGAAAAACATCCCTTCTGCGTCCAGTCCTCCCCCCAAGGAAGCCCCTGGTGCCCTCTCAGCACTGCCCGGCCCCTGCCCCAGAGGGGTCACCCACTCTAGCCCCACATGCCCCAGAGGTCACTCATCATCACCTGAGCTACCCACAGGGCCCTCCCGGCGCAGGGAGCTCAGCTTGGGGACAGCTGAGGTGGCTTCGGAATACCGAAGACATTCCCGTGGCTCTCACATTACTGAGATTCTCCCTTTTCAACTCTGAAACCCTTTTATGCAGAAGTCAGACTTTGGATTTCTCTTCTGTTATTGTTTCGACACATGTCTTTTTGAAATTTCTTTGTTCCCCTTGGTCTGTCTCCAAGGCTGCCGCTCCTGAGTCTGAAGTTCAGATAGGCCTGGAGGGACTTTTCTCCCCAATTCAGCTGGGTCGTAGGCACCACCGGGGACCTGGCACTCTGCACTGAGCGGCCTGCTGGCCACAGAACAATGAAACATTGTTCTGGCCTCCAGGGTACTGACATTTGAGCCACCGAGACAGGGACAATCGCTGCTTCCCCTGAGACAAAAGCCAACTTACTCTGTCCAAACCTTTTTAATACAGATCAGCAGAGCTGGGAGCACGCTGAAGGCGCGGAACAGGTAAGTGGGCCATAGCACCCTCTTCCTTCTCCCCCCACGCAGCTCCCAGGCTCCGGGAGCACAGAGCAGGGAGCAGGCTGCAGGGCGCACTGCGTCACAGCAGAGGGGACCAGCGCTTCATGGTTCCAGTGGGCACTGGCACGCACAGCAGAACGGGACACTGTCCCATAAATTAGAGGGTCCAGAACTAGGATTTCCTATGTTACGTGGGAAAAAAATGGAAAAGAACAACTTCTATCTACCTATAAATTCATTTTTTTAACATGTCCAAAATATACTAAAACAGGTCTCTAATTCAAGGTCAAAGCCTCCCAGTGACTGGAGAACAAGGTAGAGCGGGCTAGTCCTGAGTTCGGATCCCAGCTCTGTGACGCGGGCCAGGTTTCCCAAGGTGCCCTGGAGTCAGCGTCCTCATTGCCGAAGTGGCACTAAAAATCTCTCTTTCTCTCATTAGGACTGCTGTGAGAATTAAGTGGGTGACATGCAAAAAGTGTTCTGTGTACCTGAAACTAATATAAAGTTATATGTCAATTATATCTCAATTTTAAAAAAAGTATTTACCAGTGTGCTCATGTACTTTTAAAATGGTGAAGAGCTGTTGTTACTACTAGTCTTTTTTAAAAATCCTTACCCAGGGATATGTTTATTGATTTGAGAGAGACAGAGAGCAAGAGTGAGAGAGAGAGAGAAAGAGAGAGAGAGAGAGAAAGAGAGAGAGAGAGATGTAAGTGTCTTAACCAGGGATTGAACCCACAATCTACGTATGTGCCCTGACCAAGGACCAAACACGCAACATTTTGGTGTACAGAGCAATACTCCAACCAGCTGAGTCACCCGGCCAGAGCACTCGTGGTTTCAGTAAATATGTAAGAAATGGGAAGTTGAGGAATGAGGTCAAGGTTACTTAGTATGCCAATATCGAAACAGCCCTGTATTCTTCGTAAATTACAGACCGTTTTCTGCACAAGGCCAACCCCTTCGAATGCCTCTGGCCACAGAAGTGAGATAAATATAGAATAAAAAATCACCAGGCCCTGCAATATTTAACAGGATGTTTGGGTTTAATACAAAAGTCAAAAACTCCACTGCAGTGAAAGCTCCAGTGGTTCTGTGAAAAAATCATGAGTGGGAGGCAGAGCTGTTCCGGAGAAACGCTCAAGTGCACCTCAGAGTTCAGAAATTGAGGACTCGCTCCCACATGCACCCAAGTCACAGCCGTGCCCCATGAAGAAGAGGCTCATACGTGTAAGGAACAAGTCAGCCAACATCACGAGCAGGCTCCTACCTCGTCCTTTTCTGGCTCCCCACTGCCAGGCTGCAGCTGGGCGCTCTTAGGAGCACCCTTTCTCTGAATCCCAGCTGCAGAACAGACCACCAGGGCGAAGCTCTCCTCCAAGGTCAAAGGAATCCCTTCCACACTCCCTGCCTGTAGGCCACTGGCTGAGCTCCCCTGCAGACACTGCTAAGCTATTGACAAATGCCTCAAGGAGCCTGTCCCTGCTCCCTGATGGCAAATATTTTGCTTCCGTTTTACCTCCGGCCTCCTGAGGCTCCTCTCTCCTACCCAGATTGGGTAGATATTTAACACCCCCACCCCCTCCACTCTTTAGAAAGACTATTTCCACTACTCCCGAAGTTGCATGCGTTTTCAGATTTAACCAAATCCACTCCAGGTTTCCTTCAAAGCACACACACAGGCTTCACCATATCAAGTTGCCCTCGTTTTCACAAACTTTTGATGTGCTCTCAAAGTTGTATGCCTTGGTACGTTCTGTTCCTCTACCACTCGTGTGAGTGCCTGCAATTTGAAGACTGTTTTTCCAACCCTGTTTCAACGCCTCCCGAACGGTCGGTACTGTTCTGTTAACAGAAGGACTGATGGGAGCACATCAAGTCTGTCTTAGAGACTTGGTAGGCTGAGCACCATGAAAGCACAAGGAAATAAAGATGAACACCCCCGCCCCGGCTGGTGTAGCTCAGTGGACTGAGTGCAGGCTACAAACCAAAGGGTTGACGGTTCAATTCCCAGTCAGGGCACATGCCTGGGTTGCAGGCCACGTGAGAGGCAACCACATATTGATGTTTCTCTCCCTCTCTTTCTCCCTCCCTTCCCCACTCTCTAAAAATAAATAAATAAATAAATAAATAATCTTAAAAAAAATAAAGGTAAACATCCCCACACTGAAGAGGAGGAGGGAGGAGAGGATGAGGTGAGAGATGGCAAGAACTACATGCTTCAGTTCAAGGGGGAGACCTCTCCCAAAACACACATAGTTGCCCCCATATTCTCAGCCTCAGTTTCGTAAGAACTGTGGTGCTGTATGGTTTTTAAAACTTCAGACTGGTGATCCCAAAATGGGTCATTGAAGACTTCCAGTCAAGATGGTGAGGTAGGACAAAATGGGTCATATGAGTAGCAGTGGAATAGATTTTAAGGCTGGTCATGAATGAAAAAGTCACGAGGCTGGTGAGTCCAAAGTCTGTCTCTTCGGCTGCTTGGCTGAGAAAGTTCTGAGTCACTGCCTCGTCGCCTGTCCCCAGTTCAGCGAAGAAGGGAACCGAGAGGAGGCCTCTGTCACCTTGACACTTGCCTGCCCCAGAGAAGGAAACGTCCCCTTTGTCTGCCTTTCGTCCGCCCTTGAGTGGACATTTTCTGATGCGGTTCCAATAGTTCACCTTGTCACTTTGGGATTTAGCATTATCGTAATATTATTTCTTTATTAAACTTTTATGACAATATGTTAGAAATAAAGAAAGTTAACTGATAAGTTTTTAGTTTGGGACTATTTCAGGGTTTTTCTATCAACACTTAAACTTTCCCTGTCCTGTGAAATATCCTCACAATTCTAATATATCTTTAACCTTCAAAAAATCCTGAGACCATGATTTGATTATGCAAAAAATGTGAATTAGGAAGGTTAGGAAGTTTGTCCAAGATAAACACATTATCAGCAGGGCTTTGGGTTGAGATTCAGACCAAGCTCATTTGACTCCAAACCCTATTCCTTCTACCTGCACTAGGTACACTGCGGTACTCAATAGATGCTGTTGGCCCTGCTCCACTCAACCCAAAGGGAGGCTCAGAAATTTGCTAGGCTTGAAGGAAGGACAATAGCAGATCAATTACTTCAACGCAGAGCATGCTGAGTCTTATTTGTAGCTTCCGGCAATACATCTCATGGCCCTCCAGCGTTTTCAGTGGCTCCCGCTACACTGGGCACCCCCAACAGTTACAGCTGTCTACCGTGTTGGCTTATGCCCTCCCCCTCCGTGTTGGCTTAATGCTCTGTATGGACTGGGTGCTTAGTGAAAGCGTGAAAAATATTCTTGTCTTTCTTAATAAAAAAATGAAATCACAAAGACCCAGGGATCTCTAGCTAAGAGGCGCCATCGTCAGAAACACTGAATAAAGATCACAGCCACCACAGTGGGGGAGAGTAGCAGCCTACAAGCTGTGCCAAAGCCCTTTCCCTCGTCTGATGCCCCCATCACTCTACTGACATAAGACAGCAAATGCATTAAATACTTTAAACATTCATTGCAAGTTGGTCTAAAGGTAGGGCATTCTAAAGGCTGAAAGAATGTCTATATGCACACTGACACGCATAAGCTCACATCCATCCGTATAAACACAGTGCCTGGTTTTTAAAGGAATAGGCTCAGTAGAGACTTAAAGTGGTCGCTTCATCTTGTCAATCCCGTTTATGACAGCCAAGGATCTCGCTCAGTCCAGGTGAGCTTCGAGAAGCAAATTTCCCATCCTTGGCTTCTCTGGAAAAATCGGTTTGTACGACAAGCCCTGTGTGTGTGTGTATAGTTTTTGCTTATTGTTCCTACTGTGTTTCCTCCCTGGAACATCAAGTGGTCAACAGGCACCTGACTGTCCCCAACCAGCTGACAGACTCGAGTGCCACAGCTCAAGCCCACACCTGCTTAGTTTCCCACAAAACCTCCACTTTCATTAGAATTCGATTATTGGTTCGAGAGTATGTGTTCTAATTTTACTTTTTATTTTAAATCTTGGTTTGGCATGCAATATCCTCTCCACATTCTTTGAAAGCAAGAATGTTGCTTGTCCTAAGAAAGCATTAAGGTTGTATTCGAAGCCATGCATCCAGTGGGTTGTTAACTGACACTTCAGGATCTGGAGTCAGTGAGTGCCAGGGTGGAGTCCTGTCACATGACTACGCTGCTGTCACCGTCTGATGCTCCGTGACAGCATTGCATTGGGAAGAAGTCATCCCTTTGCTAACTAGGTGGGCTCCTTCTAAGCCCAGATGTGTATTTCTGCTTTGATAAAATGTAGAATTATTTATATTATGGATGGCTCTCTATTTGTTTTTCGTGAATCACTCAGCTATACAGTATGCTGAATGACACATAAATATAGAAATTATGGAAATAGAGAAAGCATTTTATGCAGTGCAGATCCGGAGTTGCTAAAATGAGTGGCTGAAATTTCTCTCTAGGGTGTCATTTCAAACCTAACCTTGTCCCAAATAACAAGTGACCACCCATTGCTTTGATTCCCGAGAAAGGGGAGCTCTGCCATGGGGTGTAGGCCAGAGCATTTGCTGGATGGGCTGGAGGCATTTACCCTGGGCGGGGGGTGGGGGGAAACAGAAAAGAAATAATCCATGCACACACACGCACATACAGAGATTCGAGTGAGCACGTGCATGCATGCACATGTACTCACACAACTGAACACACACACAAGTGAACACACATGCGTATAAACACACGAGTGAACACGTGCATCCATGCACATGCATGCACACGTGAACACACACTCGTGCATGCACATGCACATACAAGAGTGAACAGACATGGGCACACAGGCACATTGATAACTGCCAGCAGCAGCGGGAGAACACACAGCAAGGAGGACTCGGCCACCCCCAGGCCGCTCTTCCCATGCCCCCGCAGGCCCACTCTCGAAGGCACACGCGCAGTACTGGTGCAGGTGTTGGCAAACAAGTAAGTTTAGGGATGTTTCTAATTATAAGCTGTTATAGCTAAAATTAGAAACCCAATCTGTTCAATTTTTTATTTAAAAAAAAGAAAGCTGTCCAAAGGGGTTGATTTAAATGAGAGCAGCCCAAAGGCTTTGATTTGGCAGGGACCGATGGCTGTGATGGAGCCAGGGAGCGGCTGTTCATCAGCTTTTCCTCCGCGCCGTGCCGCGCGGCACCGTGAGGTCTGCCTCGCAGTCCCTCGAGAAGAAGGCCATGGTTTCCATCCCTGGTTACCTACCACACGATACCACCTTCTCCGGAATAGGAGAGCAACTTTCCCATCACTCAGGGGCCTGACAGCTGCCTGCTGTCCTCAAAAACACACCCTCATAAACTCCCATTTCTCCTTTGGATCACAACTGCAGTTCAAATTTAATGCCAAACATGAAGCATTCCTTAGCATTCAAAAAAAACAAAAGTAAAAACAAACACTGTAATAACCTATGTATAGATAGAGGCACAAGTCCCAACATCCATTAAGAAATTCACCAAAGACAAACTTTCTCCATCTACGGGGAAGTCACACCACACTCCAGTTCAAGACACAGCAAAGCGAGCAGCCCTCACCAACTGCAGCTAAATTAGGCCTCAAAGATGCTTTCCATAAACGGAAAGAAGGAAGCTGGGTTCAGTCACACAAACAATATAAAACCGCCAGACCCGCCCTGAAAAGAGTGTGTCATTTTCGAGACTTATCAATAATAAATGAAGAGTGCACAACTTAGCTGTAGTTAACCAAAATTCTCAGTCATGCTTCCTGAAATAAAGCCCATCACTGTCGACCCTGTGCAGTCTTACGGTAGCCAAAAAAGAATCTGGTGACAGTAGTGTTACTCAATGCTTTTATTAAAGAGCCATTATCTTAACCCGGGGTTTTAAATTTAGCTATTTTTGTTCTTATTTTCATTACACTCGCATTGAGCCAGCTTCTCAGGCGAAGAGGCAAAAGAATAATGTTTATGTGCACCCACATCCTGGCTCTGAAAAACACATATAGACAGCAATTTAAGTCATAATTCTAAAGACAAAGTGCTAATGTTCTTTATATAGCTTGTGCCTGTGCAGGAACAAAACACAAACTAAGAGCTGGGAGTGGGGAGCTAGAGGTTACAGAAAACAGGGAGAAGGGTCTTCCCTGGCTATTCATCCCACACCCCTAAGCAACAGCTTCAGTCTGGTCCCTCTGCTCATACCAGCCCCCACCCTAGAGTTCTGAATGAAAGGAAAAAAATACCAGATCTTACTTTTACGTTTCTCTCTCCAATTCCTAGAAAAGATATCAATAGCATCCAGTCGAAGGCGAAAACAGAACAAGACAACACAACTAGAGATGCTTTGACTGCTGCACCCTGGGTCATCTGTCTTAAATTGTGCCTTAAATAATCAAGACTCAGTCAGTTCTCTAAGAACGCAATAATCACCTCTGCAGTTTACCAAACCAGGTGGCAGACCTTGAATGTAGAAGTTCAACGCCTTGAACTTCTTTCCCCTCCCCAGGATGTCCAGTAGCTCCCCGTACAATCATTCTGTCCGCCGTCCCTTTGGCTACGTGGGCATCCCTGCCCACACGGGCCTATGCGATCGGCCACTTGAACCTGAGCCCTGCACCCTCACTCGCTCGCTGCCCCCTCTTAGCCGTAGGGCACCTCACACCCCTGTGCTGACCTCACGTGGCAGAAGAGACAGAAGGCGGAAGAGAGCTCCAGGTAACTTCTGAAGAGACACAGTCACGGATGACAATTGACAGATAAAAATCCCCATCTGTTTTCATATTTTCTGACTGGCACTTAAAAAGTGAAATAAAAACCCAGCTCCACGGGAAAATGGACTTCCTGCCGAAAGCCTCAGGAAAGAAACAGCCACCAGAATAATTCACTGGCACTGGGTTATTTAAATCCCTGACGGGTATTACTTAAGAAGTTAGAAAATTATTCAGGTCTATGTGTACACATATATCCACCTTCTGTGCCGCGCGCTCTCTCACACACGCGCGCTCCCATTCTTACTAAGTACTCATTAAGCTATCTGAGATATTAAAACTAATCACAGTCGTTTCGCTGTTACCGTTATCCTCGGCATAAAGAGAAATGAGCCCATTGTCATTTATTTCAAAATCATTCTTTATAAAAAAAATAGCTAATCTCCAGAAGCACACCTGGTTTATTGAAGCGAATACAAAGATGTTGCACGGAGCCTTAATGTGCTCAGCTGGGAAAATATATTTTTTAAATGAGCATTTGTTAGGGCTTTATTTGCAAATGCAAAACTATCCAAGGCACTCTTTGAGCACGTAGGGATTTTTCATTTCAAAACCAACATTAATATAGGAGGATTCACATCAAACACTCAGGAGCAACAAAGAAAATTAACCCTTGCAGGGCTGTAAAAACAAACTAACCAAAAAACCCCGTCATATCAGGTTCTAGGAAGTTCAAAACCCAGGAGACTATTTGAACCCCTGGAGTGCATTCAACAGAAATGTTTAACATAACCCTGCTTCAACAGAACCCCCTGGCTCATATATTTAAAGTGCAAGGATCTATGAAGTTGACTCAGGTATTGGAAGTGGCAAAACACAGGAACTGCTGGGTTAAACATTAGAGCGAAAAGATCACCCATTAACCACACGGGGGGACGTCCGAGGGAAAATGATGACGAGTCTGGAGCTTTACCTAATTTTCTGAGACGGCCGGTCTCCACGAGGAGGCACAAGGTTGCCTCTGCAGCCAAAACGGGATGTTGGAAGGCTTTCCTGGCCTGGCCACGTGGGGAGGCGTGGTGGCTCCCGGCCATGTTAGCGGGCGTTTCCTAGCTACGAGGGCAGGTGTCACTGGTTTTTCCATTTGATCAGGAAACGTAATACATCTTCAAAACAATTTTAACCCAACTGGTCAGCGACGTTAAAACCCAACCCTGAACGGACCTCTTCGCCACTCTCCCTCAGAAGGACGCTCTCCCATGGTGCTATGTTTCTTTTGAAACAGGTAGTTTTCACACAGGAGTCCATGGTCTGTTTGCTTTTTAAATTTTTTTTGGATTTAAAAGTAAAATCAAAATATATAAGTTAGACTATATGGAGATAACTTTCTATTAGGCATCTGAAGAAAATACGACTCTTCTAAATGACAAAAGGAACAAGAACAAGTGGGCTGGATTTTCCAGAGCTGGAACAGATAATGCCTACGGAGCTTGTCCTGACCTGAGAAAGTCAAGTCACATCTTCAATAAGAGCACTGTGCCATGAACCATTGGCATTCTCTGCTGTGCATTCCTTTGCAAATCAAACCCCAAAATAGTGCTAATTTTTCTACTTAAATCCCAAATGGATTCTAGCACCATAACTTTTTTTTTAAACTTTTAATTTTAGCCCTGGCCGGTGTGGCTCAGTTGGTTGGAGCATCATTCTGTAGTCAGAAAGGTCGTGGCTTTGATGCCTGGTCAGGGCACGTGCCCAGGCTGCAAGTTCAATCCCTGGTTGGGGTGCGTAAGGGAGGTAAACAATTGATGTTTTTTCTCTTCTTCTCTTCTTTTTTCTCTCCCTCCCTCCTCTCTTCTTCTCTCTCTGAAAGCAATGAAAAAACTATCCTCTGGTAAGGATTAAATTTTATGTCCACATAGCATCTAGCACAATATCATAAGCAAGAGAGATGGTCAATGAGCAGGTGTTGAATTGACTGAGTCGACTTGCAGGCATTAGATTAAGGAAGTCATTCCAATCAAGCACACGCAAATTATGTTACATTCCTGGGCTGACAACCTTTCACTGGCTACTCAATGCCTCCCTCAGGTCCAAGTCCAAATGTCTTCCAGTTGTTGAGCTCCTACCTACATTTCCAGCTCCACTGCTCATCAACCTTTTTTGCCGGCATTTGGGGAATACAGTGATAATAAAAACAAAGTGGACTGTTGAGAGTCAGACCTTAAGAGCAACGCAGAATGGGATCAGAATAGAGGTATGCAACATCATTGGAAAGAGACAAAATTATTCCCTAGTAAGTAAGACTTCCTGTAAACTGACTGAATGCATTAATTTTGCAAATGAAAGCTGTGTCCTTCAGAGAGGAGGTGGAGTGAGGGACCCGGGGCTGGGCCATGGGAGAGAAGCCAACAGACACCCTCATCATCTTTATCCCTGCATAGCCTCTGCCTGCAGAGAGACAGTTCCATCAAACTCTTAATCATTTGATTATCCTAGTTATCACCCTTCTAACGTCGTACCAATGAACCTCATCATTATGATATTGTTTCCCGCAGAAATACCAGATTTTGAGTTATAAATCTCTACATCCTACTGGTTTATGAGATATCTCTGCTTAGAGGTCTCCTAAGAACTTTAAATTCAGCATATGTGAAAGTGGGCTAGTCACCCCGAAACCTTTTTTTCCTAGTGTCCTGTGTCTTTACAAATGACATCACGATCCATCCATGCAAACCAGAAACCTGAGACCCTCACACTCAACCAACTCACCTCACTTAATTGAGCACCAAGTACTGCCAGTCCCACTACCTAGATATTGTTCTAATCTATTAATGTCTCTCCACCCTCATTATCATCACCCAAGTCCCAGTTACAAATAATCTCTCTTAGCAAACCTTGTTCCTACTTTCAACTGGGAGCATATTTTGGAAATACTAAATTGATGTATTAAATCATAATCCTCTGCCCATATCCATTTCCATGACTGAGCCATGAGGATTACTGTCCACACTAGAGAGTACATGGGAATGACCACGGACAACACATTGCTCAGATGTGAGTTTCAGAGCTGACTTGCTTGACCTCTGTAGCTGGGCAGAAAGCTCTAAGCAGAGCCTTGTAGAGAACAAGAAAGGGCATTGTCAATTCCACAGTAAGAATTTTTCTTGGCTTTTATGCTAGATTTTAGTGTTTGACTATAGGCCAAGAGAGAGAATGGAAGTGGGACTAGAGGTAAGAACCGGCCTGCCTACCTTTCCAGCCCATGCTGTTAGGGGAGAAAGATGATGGGCAGAGACGGCAGTAGTAGACCATGACAGACACATCTTGACTCATATCTCTGGGCTGGAGTGATGAAGCAGGTAGGCGTGTAAAAAGTTGTCTCCACAACCTGAATACAGGGAGTCCCGACTCCCAGCCAGAAGTAACTCAGCAGCGTAAAGGTGAGGAAACAGGGAAAGCAGAGAGGCGGCCTGAGACTTGCTCCCTAGTTGGTCCCTTGGCTTCCGCGCAGTACGGAAGGATGCAGGAGGTCCCTGTGCTCTGAGGAGGGACAGGGCCAGTCACTGGTGATGCTGGCTGGGGCACCGACCAGAGGCCGGGCTGCCAGAAGGTGGGACACAGAGCTGGACTTCAGACAGCCGCGATACAACAATTTCAGAGACAGCTCAGGTGCAAAGGAGGCAGCGAGGAGGGTCTCCAGGCCCTACCCAAGCTGAAGTAGAACAGATAGTGAGTTCACTGTTCAGTAGCAAATGGAGGCAGGACAGCAGTGCCCAGGCCACAGTGAGGTGGCATTCCTGCAGAGGGCAGCATTGAGCCCAGAAAGCCAACCAAACACTCAGACACAAGTACCAGGCCCCCAGTCCACCCAAGTCTCCAGCACAGGAAGCTCTCCCATCCCACCAAGTGCCGTCCTAAGGAGGAGAGGGGTAGACAACCCTGACTGAGCAGATACCTGAAAGGGACCGTTTGAAATAAAGGAAAATGACTTCAAACGGGAAGAGAGGACAGAACGTATTTCCTTGCTACCCACTAAGTAGGAACTTTAGACTACGAGAAAATTTCCGGCCCTGCGACATACTCTGGCCCTCCTACCCACGCTCAACTTGCAGCCCGCGTGGTGTCTTGACAATGCACATCTAATTATGCTGATTATGAAACCCTTCCAAGGCTTTTCTTTGCCCATTGGCTAGTGACCAAAACTGTTCATGTGGTGAATAAACCCTTCCTAATAATGTCTCCCTGGGCTCTCCACCCCCCACCTCACTGCAGCCCGCTAGCCGCAGTGGTCCCCAGAGTTTCTTGAGCACCCAGAATATTACCTTCAAAGCTCTGTTCTCCTTTTAAATTCTATCCATCACGTAAGTCAGAGCCTAACTATTTCATCCTCAGACAGGCTCCCTCTGAGCAGAATTTTAATTCATGAGAAATGACAGATTACCCACAGGACTAGTTTCCTGGCTGCAGGGTTCTCAGAGCTGTCTCACTGCATCCTGACTTTCTGAGAAGTAGGATGGAGCAGACCCAGGTTCCTAAACTTACCGCCCCCCCCGGGACACTTCCCTCCGTCTCTCAGAATTAGTACCTGGAAGAAATCACGTGGGAAATGCAGGCCCATTAGATTCACAAAACCAAGAATCATGTCTCTTCGAAGACCAAGGCATCACTAAAGTTAGTAAGGCTTCTTGAACAAGAGAAAACCTACTTCTCCCGTGTTGGGAAAATCCCCGTTGAGCTTCTTTTGAGGGGGTGAGAAGGCGGTGATACAGCTGAGGAGGGAAAAGGGAAGTGACTGGTGTTACCCGGGGGGTCTGGAGGCAGCTTACGGGGTTTGCCCGTGTTGGGCTCTCCTGACCTCCCTGCGTCCGGTTCCCCTCCACCTCAGTCCTAGGCCCATCACCACAGCCTGGGCCCGAAGCACCTACTTCTCATGCCACAGGCCTCACTGGAGTTGGTTCCAATCCAGAGTGACCAGCCAGTGCCACTTGGCTGTTCTGGCAGCCGAGAGAGAGGCCTCAAGACAAAGGGGTGAGCCAGGATGGGGCGGACAGGAGGGCGGAAGCAGGTCTACTCTGCTCCTGTCTGGGAGGATCCTATGCTCTGGGGATGAGGCAGCATGCTTTTGGGTGAGTACTGAAATCTACAAAGAACAGCAAAAATATGAGAAAACTTCCCCTGTGATGATTTATGGCATCCTCTACCTAGAGCAAACTCCACTTTAAGTCAGATGTGCTTGAACCCCATTCAAGAGAATTTAATAACTGAGATGTCAAAGAACCTTATTAGAAGGCAATCATACCTATACGATCCTCTGACCCAGACCCCGAGGACCGCCTCTGGTGACGTGCCAGGACACCTGAGCCGGGGGGGTGAAAAAGAACTTCTGGCAACCCGGCTTAATAAATGGATCCTCTGGCCCCGGGAAGTTGCTGAAGTAGTAAAACTCAATGCAGTCCAACAAAAATTAGGTTACACACGACAAAGATCTTGCCCAGAAAAACTACATTATTTTTCATTAGATGGGACAGACCACATAAGCTGTGCAACTGTATCGTAAGGTCGTAGGTCACATGGGGACAACCCAAGACTGAATTACAGAGGGCCCAGACAGTCTGCATGTGAATGAGTCCTCCCCAGAAAGCTGCTGGCAGGAAAACCAAGCATCGCTCTGATCTGAAGAGACCCTGCAGAGGCAGGTGACTGTGGATCAATGGAGGAAATGCCAGCCTCTAATAACCCATACTCCCCAGATGACCCTGCGGCTGGAGCAGCAGGGTCTTCGGGGCAGAAAAAGGAACGTTCTGTTGCAGGAACATCCATGTGCGCGCTTAGTCCCATCCTGCCTCCTCTGTTCTCTTACCGACGGCCTTCTCCGCCACCTGCTTGTTTACAGGTGGTCATAGCAGGCAGGACCCGCCGGAGTTAAGCAGTCACTAAACTAATCATCAGGAAATCCGAGGATAGTTATGGCCTAATGCACGTGTCACAGAGATCGGGGTGTCTGGTTCAGCTACCAGAAGACCCTTCTGAGGCCTTTTAAAAAGACTGCTCTGGTCAGGGAACATTGCTTGGGCCATCAGGTTAGAAACAGCCGGCTTTGGGATGGAATCAGTGAACAAAACAGACTCCAGAGTAGAAAGAGAATTTTTTTAAAGGTGTGCAGAGAGGCGGACAAAGGGGAAAATGAAATCATGCAGAAAGGTTTTGTGAGAGACATTTTTCCCTCCTATTTCACATCCAGGATCTAAGACCTCTCCACCAGCCAAGAAGCTGAGGTCAGCAGCTGTGCGTGTCCCCAGGTGGGTGTGAGACGAAAGGGAAAGGAACAGATAAAGTGGGGCAGGGAGGAGGGGAAGGCTGGGTCATTTGATAATTCTTGGCTTGAATCTACAAGGGTTTCCCTTCGGGTGTTATCCTAAAGAAAGCTCCAGGCAACCTTCAGCTGATTCTTCACTTGTCACTTCCAAAAGGTGAATCAGTTCATGCTTACAATGGCTGACTCGGTGCTACTGTTCAAGTTCACACACACCTTCTAATTATAAGACATGGGCTTCTTGGGTTTCTCCAGGCAAAAGTTGAGAAGAAGCCAACATTATTTTTTGCTGTTACTGCAACCTCCAAATAATTTTCCATCTGTCTCAAAAGGCCAGTGATTGTGAGTCGACACAGGGCCACTGGGGCCATCTTTACTGATGTTTCTGGAAAGTCACTGTGCCATTTTCTGTATGCAGAGGTGACACGAAACAGCTATATGGAATAGGAGCTGACCTAAGAGACAGACTACCTGGACTATGACCTGACCACGCTTGGACAGAACTGAGTGGCGTTATGCCAAAGCACCTTAACCCATGAGGAGTCCTATTTCCCATTTATAAAATACTCAAAAGTTCCATGCAAATAACACTGGCGAGAGCAGGGCAGGTGTTTCGAAGAGAGGACCCCATTAGAATCATTTCAAGGGGCACCAGAAGACATACTAAGACTATAAAATGGAAATAGACGGGAGACTGAATTTCAAAACCAGGAGGACAGTGGTTATGCAACCTGGAAAGAAACGCCACGGAGGGAAGCGGGGTGACTGAAAACAAACCAACTCTAAGATTGGGTTCGGGAGGTAATCCGCACACGTCCAAAGGCACGTTGGGTAACCCCGGAGCGGATGCTGGGGCAAGTTTCACAGTGGCCGAGCACATCGACATCAAAGCCGTCTCCGTCTGTAAGTTATTCCAGATGAATTCCCGTTACAGCCTGAGTAATAAGCATACGCTACGTTCCTATTGCACTGCTACTCTGTCTCACTCCCCGTCTTTCTAAAATGACCTAGGACACATCCATGTGCTTCAGAAGCAGGTGTTTAATATTAAACATCACAGACAAGATATCTGAGAATCCTTCAAAAAAACCACAAGCGACCCTTGGCTTGGCTCCAGTATTTCTACACTCAGGACACAGGGCAACTGCTAGTCAACATCCATAGGAGCCCCCTTACAAGAGGGCCGCTCCCACCAGTTTGGTGGCGGGGGTTGAGGTAAGGGAGCCTGGAATCTGGTTGACCGCGATGGTTAATGACAGCAGCACATTCCTGAAATGCTTCTCAGAGGCAGTCTGGAGCGGTCCGTCACAGCATCTTGTGTCTCCCAGCCAGAGTCCATGGACACGCCACCCAAACCAGCGCACGAGAGGCTCTGGCGTATTACGGGCATCTGAGGAAGATGAACCCGCCACCTGGGCGTGAACATGGAGACCAGGAGGTGCTGTCCCTTCATCTCCCTTCACGCGTGCTTCCTGAATCACACCGACATTATACATCTTAAAGTGGCTGCAAAAAAGACACCTCAAATGGCGTGGAAACTGCTGTGATTCTTGTTCTAGTCATTAGACATATGCTGAATTATTCAAAAATATTAAAACAAAAATGTTACGTGTTCTCCGACTTATGTCCTTTTTCCTCCCCAAACAATTTGAGTGGCGTGACAAATAAAGCAATGGTCTTGTTCCTAAAAGATGATGTCTTTTCTGTTGTGGTGGTGGTTTGGAGTTTTACTCCAATGGCACAGAAGTAAAGTCTTCTGTGCTCTTTCAAGAGCCACCAAAGGGCTGGGTAGCGTCATGGTTATTATCACCAGACCTCGGGGCCACACAGTGCGGCGGGGTTGGCACATTTTTCCAGGAGGGAAGACATTTGGGAATGCCATGGTGTCCCAAGGCCACAAAGGCTCGTGTGTGAGGGACTGCTTGACGAGGAAGGCCCAGCCGAGCCCTCAGCAGCTGCGAAGTTGTCAGCCGTGGCATTCCTCGCGAAGCTGGGTGGCTGCTCACTGCTGACATGTTCTGTTTTGAGCTCTTCAGAAAAAAATGAAATCATTGGAATGTTGAGCTAGTCAAAGATAGCAGATGCCCATCATACGTCAGCTGCTTAGGAACCTTCTGGAAAGTATTGAAAAAATCAGCAGTATTCTTCTAAGTTTGCACATAACCATCTCAGGTGCTTTCATGGAAATCCCGCACGTTTCCCTTCCTGAACCTTGACAGCCAGACCAGAGGCGATCGATCCAACGGGCTATCGATTGTTCTCCCCCAGAGGTCAGCCTTGGGGGGGCAGGAGGCGGGGCAAACCACACACTTCTCGAAGGAAGACGTGCCTTTCCTTTCCTTCCTATCTAACCCTCCCTGGGCTTTTAGCGAGACACGACTATGTCTTGGAAATGTCCATATGAGGCTTGGTACCACACTTGTGAATATTTTCTGTGGTTTTCTCAACCTGGGGCTCTCCTCAAAAGGAGAACACAGGTGAGGCAGCGCTCCTGGACCTCAGCCCGAGCAAAGAAGTTGACAGGACAGAACATGTTGGGGTCTTCTAATGGAAGAAGAACTGTCCCCTTGTGAGAGGGTCAGTTTCTGGGACTAGATCTGGCCACCGCAGCGTCTACATAGGTAGCAATGGTCTGAACAAAGCTAAGTGTGTGGCTGCTGTGGTTGTTATAGGGGCGCCCGGCAATGGAAAACTATGCCTTAGCAAATGAAGAGACATAGGAGGTGAAGGAAGGTCAGCAAAAAAAAAAAAAAAAACAGATGACAAATCAATGTCAAAAGAGGTCACTCTGTGAGCTTCAGAAGGAGCTGCAGGCATTGATTATAATATCACCGAAACAACACAGGCCCCGTGAGATCTGAAATTGCATTTCTAGTCTGAATTTATAGAAAGTGGCACGCACTCTGGCCGTCACTGTGGCATGGTAACGGGAACCGCCCAGAAACGCATGATTTAGACGGGCACAGGCAGAGGTGAGTTCCGTGGCTTCTGGGTTCATATGACTAGGCATGTGATCAAAAAAGGCATGGAAAAGGTTTCTTCTCCAATTTCAGAGGCTGTGCCATAAAAGCTGGGGGCCAGAATCATGTCCTGAAAACAGAAACTGGATTATAGCACCTCCTTGCTTACAAGCCACTGACAGGCTAGCCCTCTTTCTCACGTGGGGTACACTTCACAACCTTAGACAATGCACAAGCCCTGTCACCCCAAGCCACTGCCCGCTCCTTTTCTGACTTTACCTGCTACTCCAGTCCCTCGAAATTCTTGCAGTTTTCTGAAGCCAGCATAGGCTTCCCTACCTGCAGGTCTTTAAACAATTCTTTTCTGGGTGACATGCCCTCTCTACCCTGGCAGATTATTCCTTATTCTTCCCTTTCTGCATTTCCACGCCATGGCAGATCCTGGGTCCAGCAGACCCCATTTCTTTTCTTCCTGGCACACAGCTCCAATTCCTTCCCCAGCCTCTGATCCGAGGGAGGCGGTGGCATCAGTGAGAAATGCTTTGATGTTTAGGGTGTTAGTTACAGTAGCTAGCCTCCTTTGACGAATGCACTCAGCCAGATATTCTTTGTATTCTGTCTTTTGTTATGTGTTTATTTTTATAAGGCACCATATGTTTATTTTTGGAAGAAGTCTGGGTATAAATAGAAACTCATGTTTATTGAAGGGAAGAAAAGCTGAGTGTATACCAAAACCAAAACACAACCGTGCAAGACTTTTTTCCGTTCCTGGGCTGACTGGCTGACAGAACACGGTGTCGCTGAAGCTGTGGTCATGGCTCCACCCTATCGGAGCCCGTGAGCTGGTGCAGAAGAAACCCCTCCTGCAGGCGCCGGCCGCCCCCTGTCCCTGGGCGGAAGCTCCTCAGGGGCACCCCAAAAGGCATGTAAGGCACTGCTTAAAAGACTGTGGGGGAACGAAGTCCAGATACACGCAGACAGCATAGTTTTTCAATCCTCTGAACACTATAAAAATAGAACAAGTAGATGACAAAACCTGAAACTCATGGATGACACTTAAAACTAGGAGACAAACCAGCAATAGTCACAAACCCCACAGGAAATCAGCCTCCGGACGGGAGAAAGAAAAAGGGGATGATGTGGGGGGGCCTGTGATAAACCTGAGAACAGGACAATTCCCAAATAGCCAACCGTGCTCACCAGAAAGTTCTGGGGGCCAGTGTGGAACAGGAGCTACAACGGGAAGGGATTTGGTCCTTGTAGAGACCTCAGTGTAAAGGGCTGTTGGTAACTAGGGGACTGAAAGGGACGGAGTGGTGGAGCCCATCAAGCCGCCAGGGCTCCCTGCAGGGTAAGCCCCGAACTCGAGCAGTTGGAATAAGAGGTCTGAAAGAAGGCCAAGGTCTAAGTCAAAGTGTGGGCGGGAATCCCAGAAAGGACCTACTGCATATTTTAATAGTATACCACACACGCATGCACACACATACATACACGTGCACGCACGAGAAAGCTCGTGAGGTTAGTGAGGTTTCTTGAAAGTTACCTCACTTTAAAGGGCCAGGGAAGTTAATTTCACATAAAAATGAACAATGGAAAAGTGTCAAGATCGAATCCCATACAACATTAGTATAATCATGAAAAAGAATGAGGAGAAGCAAACATCCCTAGAAACAACTAAATCATACTGCAAAGGCATTCTCACAGAACAGACCAAAACTGTGTCACTTCAGAATGGAAGACCCCATTCAGTTAAGAAGAACTCATGAACTGGGTGACAGGACTAGGGAAGAATTAGAAATAAAAGGAAAATTCACTCCATCAATGCCACCTAGATTAGAAACAAGTACACACAACAGATAATCCCTTAACAAATGTGAAAGGAAAAAAGAATAAAAGCTAAAAAGTGAAAAATAAATGAAATAGGTAAAAAGGTTTAAAGACAAAGAGACAAATAATAAAAGTTGTCAAAAAATTGGACATATGAATACAAGGGCATATAACCAAACTTGACATTGAAAACCATGTACCTAACAATAATTATCTCCCTAAAACAATACCAAGACATAGTCTCATAAAATGCTTTGACTATCTAGGCAAAAAGAATGCATGATGATTTATAGGGTAGACAAATTATCATCAGACTTTTTTCTAAAACAATGTTTTGGGTCAGAAGAAAATAGTTACCCATTTGATATGCTAGAAGAAAGGAAATAATTTTATATCCAGCAAAACTAACTTACAAGTATAAAGGATTCAGATTGTTATGGATATAATCAAGAAGTGAAAGAATATTATTCCCACGAGTCCTCTCTGAAGAACATACAGCAGAATGAGCTTCAAGCCATCAAAATCCTTAGAGAGGCCACCAGCATAGGGACTAAGTGGCAAATATTAAATTATATAGTTTTCTGTGGAATTAAGACTAAAAAATACTAAGAGTTAGAGTATCTAATGGCTAAATGTTCTAACAATGTAGATACAGCAGAACTATTTAAAAATGAGGGAAGTCCCTAAGCAGGTGGGACTTAGTTGGTTGAGCATCATCCCACAAAGCAAAATGTCGCCTGTTTGATCCTCAGTCAGGGCACACACCTGGGTTGTGGGTTCGGTCCCCAGTTGGAGCACATATGGGAGGCAACCAATTGATGTTTCTTTCTCACATTGATGCTCCCCTCCCTTCTTCCCTCCCTTCCCCTCTCTCTAAAAATGAATAAATACAATCTTAAAAAAATAAAAATGAGGAAAGGATTGGGGAGACCATATGCAAAAAACCAATTTTTTGTTTTCAATCACTCCATCAGTGATATTATTATTATTCTCCTGAGACTACTATGTGAATAATGTAGAATAAAACAGAGTAGTAATTATGGGATACTGTATTCTATTACCCCCTGTGTTCTTCAGAATCAAGATTCTTGGAGATGGGAGGATATAGAAAAGTTAATGCAAATGAAGTTAAATAAAACTCTGAAAACTCAAATTTGAATTGGAGTATCCATATGAACTCATAAGTTCATAAAATGTGTACTATGTCTATATTCTTAGGAGCTTATTTGATGGATAGATGCCCCAGCTGTCTCTACAAAGGGCTAGGAAACAATGACCAACCCAGTAGTGATGAGAATTCTCAGCACCCAGCCTGTAACACTTCTCACCCAAAGGAACTAGGGTTTCCTGGAGAAAGAGCTGATTCGCCTCCATGAGATAAACCTGGAATAGTTTGTGTTACCAGATTGCACGGAAGTTACTCAAGGCTTTTAGGGAGACGTCAAAAGGACTCAAGACCCAATTTGGAAAGGTCCTCACTGGCTAAATGAGACAACCCGAGTTTCAATAATGACTGTACCCTTGCCATCCGACCCTTATAGACCTGCTAAGAGGACCAACCTGAGCACGATCCAGTCTCTCGATCCAGATGCCAACGTGTGGCCACGCAGGGGCAGAGGAATGAAATGAACTGCATGGTGAGTGTGGAGTCGGGAAAACTCAAGGAAACACTATGGGTCAAACAGCCACATTCCTCCAGAGATCAAGTGCAAGGAAATGACAGGGATTCCCAAGGCATTTACAGGTGGAAAGAGTCTTAAAAGGTATGAGAATTTTTTAAATGAGCAACACTGAACATGGTGTTTAGGGATGCACACTGAGTGATAAAGGTACTTCCACTAATATAACAAAGAGACTATTGTAAGAGGATAGCCGTTACTTTTGGGGAGTACAAAAGACTGTGATTGAGTGAGGCCCATGGAGAGGTTAACGCGATGGCAAAATTCTATGTCTTTTCCTGGCTAGTAGACAATATATATGTACATATGTATGTACCCATATTTATATGAGGTATATGCAATACATAAATATACAGTTCATAAGGACATGCATCTGATTTAAGGCATTTTTTTCTAGTTCCTCACTGCCCTCCAATCTCCTGCTGAGAAGGCAATGAAAAACACATGGTTGTCGTGGAAAAGGATGCTGGGAAATGATGATCAAGGTCATATTGTGAAGGTCAACAGAAATCTTTGCAGGCTTGTATTTCATCTGAAGAGTGTAGATCCACTCAAAGGTTTTGGGAGCCCAGTGACTTCCCCTTTCCTCTGAACATCCCAACGTCTCCATCACTGGCTTGACTCTCCTGTTCGCATCATTAAGCCGAGAGCACTGAAGAAAGACCGGGCAGAACAAACCCTGGCCGCAACGCTGCAGCCTTCTGTGGGTGACGAGGGGACGGACCAGGGACTCGCCCTGTTTACTGGGATCTAACAGAAACCAGCTGGCTGTGTTATGCAGATTAAATTAAGCTTATCCACAGATTTTTGCCTTTTCAGGCATCTAAATTACTCCTTTTCTCAGGAATGTGCTAGGACTCGGGCGAAAAGACAAAGAGATACAAGGGAATAAATGGCTCAGAGTACACCTGAACCACTGATACAAATTCACGTTCTCGAGACTATGGAGAAGATGTCTCTTAGAAATGATTATTTTATACCCATTATTCCATTTTAAAATATATCACACTTTCATGGATAGGCTATTTTATTTGGCATGCCAAATATAATATTTTTAATGACCATAAAGAATAACCATAAGAGATTTTGTGGATTTGTTCTTTTCCCCCCAAATGTCTTAATTTCTTCCATTCCAAATTATCTATCCAGTGGGATTTTCAGGAGTTAATAATGTGTAAAATGCTCCTTGTTCAAGACAAAGACAAAAATGAAGGTTTTAAAATTGCCAGCGTCACAGTCAGGAGGAAATGACCTGCCAATCACAGGAGAAAATTCACCCCCTTACAAAGATACTGCTCCCAGTTCTTTTAGAGATAGATGGGCTATTAAATCACAAATAACTAACGAAATCTAACAACAACAAAAAAGAGATCACATAAATCCAAGTAGCTAAATGCTTGTCAATAAGTACCAAATGTAACAGGCATGAATAATACAAACCTCACAAGAACCATCTGCTTCCCAGAACTACTTTCAAGGTTCCAATTCACAGGAAATAAATAAATATGAAATACAAATACAGTAGCACTGGATTTCAGAGGGAGGCAAGCCCAAATTCACCGAGGTTTTATTAAAAATGGAAAAAGTCAGTCCTCTTCCCCCAAAGGAATGTCCAGGCCTTGTTGGAATTATTACTCCAAGATAGTTTCTTTATTAAATTCACTGCAGAAATAGAGAGACAAAGTCTTCCTTTAGCCACGACCTAAATTTAATGCAAGATACACAGAATCTGTATCCTCTTCACTGTGCCTACAAACCAGATGTAATTTAAAACCTACACTAAGTCCTTAATGAACTAAGAAATGGTGTCATTAAATAATCCGCTAATGATAAATGCACCATCTTTGCTCTTTCCCCAAAATAAATTAAGAGTGATGTGCCAGGTATAACTTTTGTAACAACCTCACTGAGAACTCGGGACACAAAACCGCCATCTGCTTGCGAACCTCAGTTTGCTGCTAGTGAAAATCAAATGTTAGTTAATAAATTAGTTTGAGCGACTTTAGAGATTGAGGGTGGCCCAGGGCTGCCCTGTTTAGCAAACATTTTTTCAACCTGGGCAAGCACAGGGAAATCGCAAACCCCGGGTAAGTGTCAGCTCGGGATGGATTCCTCAGACACCCCTGGAGTGTGAATTAATTCTATTTGTATTAATATTTGGACAGTCACCCAGGACGCCACAGCTGGTTTTGCATGACACTCCGGCTCTCTGCACAGCATTTCCATCATGAAAATGACCATGTTTTGAAAGCGGTGGCATCCCGTGTGAGAGACTTTACAAGGATGGAAAGAATGGAAGGCTGAAAATTCCCCCCCCTGGTCTCTGCCTATTAAACATCTAGCTTTTCAACAGCAGGCCTTGTCTTGCTGTCACGGAACAGGGCACTGGGTTCCATTTCAGTGTCCCTAGGGGTCTGGGTAATCCTGTCTCTTTACTTTTCAGATCTCAGCGCCTGCAGAAAGTCAAAAGATCAGGGACTCCAAAATGATGCCCGCCGATTGCAAATTGACGCAGCGGCTATGGAAAACAGTACGGCAGAGTCACAAAAAATGGAAAAGTACGGCCATATGATCCAGCAATTCCAGTCTAGGGTATTTATCCAAAGACATCCAAAACACTAATTTGAAAAAAGTATCTGCACCCCTATGTGTATTGCAGTATTATTTACAATAGCCAAGATGTGAGAGCAATCTAGGTGTCCATCAATAGACCAAGGAATAAAAAGAAAATGTAAACCTATACAATGGGGTATTACTGAACCATAAAAAAAGGATCGAATCCTGCCATTTGCAACGACATGAATGCAACTGAGGGTGTTATGCCAAGTGAAATAAGTCAGACGGAGAAAGACAAATGCTGTATTACTTCAGTTACATGTGGAAGCTAAACAACAAACAAACAAAACAGAAACAGACTCATAGCTACAGAGACTGTTTTGATGGTTTGCAGATGGGAGGGGGCTGGGAGGAGAACAGATGAAAAGGGGAAGGGATTAAGACATACAAATTGGCAGTTATAAAAATAGTCCCGGGAATGTAAAGTGCAGTGGAGGGGATATAGTCAGTGACTTTGTAACAGTGAGCAACGGTGTCTGATGAGGACTAGACTTACTGGGATGATCGCTTTGTCTGTTACATAAACACCCATGCAATGTGCTGTACACCTGAGACCAATATGATAGTGTATGTCAACTGCAATTGAAATTGGGAAAAACAATAATGAAAACAAAGCAAAATATAATGCCCGCCACTCAGGTACACGAATGCAAAAATACTCCGTGCAAGAAGGGAAAAAGCTAGGCCAACACCAGGCAGAGTGAACCTGCTCTCCAGAGCTCCATCACAGGGAGTGGCAGATGCTGAGTCCTTCCCTGTGAAAAGTGTTTGCAAACCGGCTGTTGTTTTCGTGGTGACAGGGATGAGGCTGGTTTGGGTCAGCCAAAACCGGGTAAAGACAGGTACCTCCCTTCGGTCTATAGTTTCAAATGTTTGTTAACATCCAACCCTTTTATGGCTTGGCAAAAAAAACATCACCGGCTTTGGGCTGTATTTCTTTCCCTTCCGGGCTTCTGGTGAAGATGTCAATACCATTAATACGTTATGGAGAGAAAGACAAACAATGAGAAGAAGAAATAAGGCTCGTGCTACTTAACCGGCGCTTCACCAACCAGAAAGGTCTAGGATGTACCCCTGTGCCCGGCTCTTTCCTCCCCCAGTGAGTCTTTGGGGTTTTTCGTATTGTTACCCCTTCTCACATCCTCCCTCTTTAATGGGTTCTAGAAAAAGCATAGGAGACTGCAGTTTCAGCAGACAGGGAAAAGAGGGTTGATATGCTTTCCATAGTTATTTTTATATTTAATCCAAGAGCAAGAGAGGACTGAGCAGCCCAGCTGACTCTAAAAAGCATTTTAGGAAGTTGGCAAGTGAACAAGCCACCTCCTGCTATCTCCCGCTGAGAAGTAACTGTATCTGGGGTATGGCTCTGTCCGTCCGAGATATCAATAGCACCGATAATTAAGTTAGTGCAGCAAACTAGCTGCATGCTTTGAAGTGTGCATACAGTTGGTGTGCTAACCTTTCCCTCACCTGACAGGCTAAGCCCTACAACCTCCTCACACATGTTAACAATCTCGTGACCTTTGGTCCGTCCTCATTATCACATCATTTAGGTCACCCAACCACGTGGGGCGGGCAGCTCGTAAAGTGGGAGGGTGAGTCCGCAGACTCCCGCCAGGGTGAGAGGAACCTTCAACCGGAGGAACTACACGTCTGTGGATCTCGCTAGGCTGTCGTGTTGTTGCGGGTGTCATGTTGGGAGGAGTGTGTTACAGAACAAGAAACACATTGGCTGACCCAGCGCTCTTCGAACTCTGAATCCAGTGTATGAAAGCCACGTGTCGTGTTTCTAAAAATATGAGCTACTGGATCCCAACCTCCAGAGATGCTTGTTCAAACCCCTGGGCTAGAGGCACGGAGCCTGCATTTTCACGAGTACAGACATTTTTTTTTTTTTTTACAAAGTACTAACTCAAGCTTCCTAAGACTCTGGCAACATGTACAGTAGTTGACCCCAGAAAACACCGAACCCTTTGCCTATTGTGTTTTGGGGCTCTGTATATTTTCCATCATCTAATCTCTGAGACGTGAGAGATACAAAATTCACAAAGCACAAAACAGATTCCCTGCATGTCAGGTGTTCCCTCCACAGAAGACAGGCGTGCGGGAGGCTGAGGTTCATGTGAGTGAAACGTCAGGCGGCCTCCAGAGCACCGGCATTCCGCGCAGATTTCACTGGAAGCTGATGAACAAGAACAGCCTCTCTGAGCTGCACCGAGGGGCTGGCCTTTGGGCACAGGGAAGCCCGCTATGAATAAGCGAGAGCTCTCAGCCCTTTCCAGCAGAAGGGGGCAAAGGCTGCGCGAACCGGGCTTCCTTCTCGCTCCCTACCCCAGTCGGGCCGGTCTCCGCACAGACTTCCCAAACGTGAACGCGTCCTCCCTGCATTCTATTTTGGGTTTCCAATGAGAAAGGGAAAAAGGCAAAAGAAGCAAAGAGAACAACAAATTAAAGGCAACGAGGACCAGAAACCACTTTTCTCCTCCCTAGTCCCTGCTGGGGACCCCTATAGCCCCGTGACGGAAAGGACTTTTTACAGTAAGAGAAGGGCAAAGGTGTCCCCATGGCTCCTAGGAAGATAAATAGCTGAGGACATCCATTAGTGCCCCATAAATTCTGCTGCTCAGAATGCCGATGTATTTCTAGTGATTTGTGATGTTTTCCTCTCTGGTTTTTGATGGGCACCAAGGCTTAATACAATAGACCAGTTCGGCCAAGGTAAGATGCCTAGATAAGACTCAGGTGTGGAAGCTGCCAATGTAGCTAGCCTCCCCATTGCCACCCAGATCCCCACTGGGAGTGCAGCTTTCCATGTGGCATTTCCAGGGGACATTCCATTGTTAGATGTGTTCTTGAAGAACCTCCCATGAGGTTTGCCTGGAGGAATTTTACCTATTCTTCTTTCGTACCTGAGGTTTTAGTGGTTCAAACCCACCTTGATAGTGACATTTTAAAGGGGAGCTTCCTATCCCCATGGTTAATGCCGGAGCAGAGACAGAGGACAGCCAGCTGGGCGACAGCTACACATGTGAGCGACCGCTTCCTTCCTACCAGGCTGGGTGGCAATGGATACTCACTCTGTCACTCACACGCAACCCGAAGACCAGTTCAGAGAGAACGGTTATTGGGGAGGAAAAGACAGATAGGCATGGGGCGAGGTACCGAACTGGCAAGCCGAGAGTCATAAAACCTTTTTCTGTTTCTCCCTCTATAAGCAAATATAAACCTGCTTTATGATAGCAATCCTGGTTTCCCAGAGAAGCACTTTTGTGATAATAGCACCATAGAATAAAAGCTTGAGCAACCAGGGGCATGTAGAAAAATAAAGCCTTCCTCTTTCCAAACGTGTTGTCATTGCTTTGTTCCCTTACACTGGCTGCCAGGAGCTCCCCTTCTTCACACAGGCTCGAGCAGTAAGTGTCAGGGTGCCAAAGGGCAAGGTCATGGTGTGTCCTCAGTACAGTCGTGTCGAGCATCCACTTCGTCCATGGGCAGGCACTTTGGCCGGTACCTAGTATGTCTATAGAAGTCGTAGCTGCTGGTATTGTCAGGACGGTGATCATTACACGTAGCTTAGTCAGTCACCGCCCGTGTCACATTCCAAGTGTTTTTATAGCCAGTAGGTGAGGTGTTTGTATTTCTCATCTTTATTCTACATCCCATTGGGAAAATTCTAATCATGAAATCAGCCATTTTTAAAAAAGTCTGAAAGCACGGAAGCAACCAACTTTCTCCCTCACCTTTCCAGCTCTGGAGGGGCCTGGAGCTGGGCTGCCCCATCTCAGCACCGTTTACAGCTCGGGTTGGGCAATTCTCTGTTGTCTGTGGGCGGGGTGGGGGCGCTGCCCTATGAGTCCTAGGGTGTTTAGCACATCCCTGGTCTCTACTTCCTAGAGGCCCCTAGCACCCTCTGTCCAGGTGCAGTAACGAAACGTGTGGTCCAACTTGACCAAGTGTCCCTTTGGGGGCAAGGTTGCTCTTCGCTGGGAACCACTGATCTCCAGGAGCTTTGAACCTGGCAAATACACCGGACACCCTGTTCTCTACAGACACCACAGAGTCAGATGGCGTGCCCCCACTGAGGGTTTCTCTTGGGCCACAAAGAGCACGTCACTAGCAGTGAAGTGAGACCCCCAAGCCAGACGAGGCCAGCGAGGTGGTTAGTGCTAACGAGCTATGGTGAGCAAAATAGTCCAAACTTCTTCATATATGCAAACTCCACATTTAATTTTCTGCAAGATTACCCACAATAATTACAAAGTTTCTATAATGCAGCCTTAAAAGCTTGGAAGTAGGAGATCCATAAGAATTGATCTTTTATCTCTTACCTTGCCTGTGGGCCATGTCTGCGTAACACAGCCGAGGAACGTAGGCAATATTTTCCTCTCATTTTTAGGACTATCAAAGTGAAACTTTACCAAAATTAAATTGATTATTAAATAATGCAATGGGGAGAAACACAGAGCAATGCTTTGGCATACAAACAGCACCGAGGTAGACCGTTCTGATTTGAAGCATGCCTCCCGAAGCTGAACGTGTCTGTCCTCCCTAGGAGGACTAATAGTTGAACTTTCTAAAGGTACTGTTGGAATGTTAGCTGGTAGCTACTACTGGTTAATGATCACTTGAGGGCAAAGAGCTGGCATCTATGGGACGAGTCATAAACACTGCATTTCTGAGACGCTAGTGATAGCTCGAATGGACTTCGTTCTGGGAATGTTTGCTTGCCTTGAAGATTTCAGAGCCATTATCAAATGCGTAACTTCTCTAGCACAGTCTTAGAACAGCGATTTTCAAACTTTCTCCTCTCACGGCAGGCAAACTAATTCCTAACATTCTGCGGCACACCAAAAGTACACATTTTTTTGCCAATCCGACAAAAAGTAAGTATGACAGTGACTCGTTCACAATGGACAGCTACTGTTGTGTTGGCTGCTGTCACTTTCTCATTCGACAATCTAAGGAAAAAGAGGTCAGTGCCCCTGACTAAATAGGCAGGCATTGCACGTTTTAAAAATTCTTGTGGCGCACCGGTTGAAAATCGCTGCCTTAGAATTAAGCCATGCCAGTGAATTCACCCCACAGCACAGAGCTCTGTATAGACCCGATTCACCTGATATGGTAACATAGAGCTCACGTGACAGAGAGCACACATTGACTTCACCTTCTAAAGGCCGCATGACTTACAAGGCTGCATTCCAAAGGGGGAAAAAGCCACCGTGTTTTAACCAAGTATCAGGTGAATGCAATTTTATGGTAAGGGTACACATTGCTTGGATGGAGGGACGTTGCACTCTCTACCCTCACACTGGATCTCACTGAGTTGTCCCTTCACTGTTAGGATGATACTACTGCCCTGGCTGGTGAGGTAGCCTGCAAATGAAAAGGTCGCCGGTTTGATTCCCTGTCAGGGAATGTGCCTGGGTTGTGGGGGCCGGGTCCCCGGTTTGGGGCATGCAAGAGGCAGCCAATCAATGTTTCTCTCCCTCCCTTCCCCCCTCTCTAATAATAAGCAAATAAAACCTTTTTTGAAAAAGATGCTCTTACTGACAGAGATCACTCTTCTACACACGGTAAAGGGGGACCACAGATAAACAGGGGGACTCAGCTTGCGTGGACAGGGTTGTGCTGTGTTGCTTAGCCTGCCTCAATTCTATCTTTGGAGAAGCAGAGACGCACCTCCACTCTATTGCCTGAACTCAGAACCAGGAAAGTCCCAGGCCTGAGTGGGGAGCGGCTCTTCCCCTCCCCCACCCCCTTTCCTATCACTTTTTCAGTTGAATACAAATTGAGAATCTTTCCACCATCCTGTAATCATAGTACGCCTACACAACACAACAAAATGGCATTACAAGTCGTTTCTCCTAACAGTTTCCCCCCTTCCTAACTTTCTTTATACTCAGTCTCGAGTCCTACCCTGCACCAACCCTCTTCTGAGACTGGAATCTCCAAGAGGTGGAAACCATTTAGATCCAGATGCCCCAAAACCCAATTTCGAGTCTTCTCTCTTTTTAACAAGCAATGTTACTCTGAACAAGCTACTTAATCTTGCTGAGTTAACTCAGCTGTAAAAGGAAGATGATAATTTGTGACTTCATAAACTTTCACTACACAAATATCATGTATCATTAGAAGAAGGACTTCATGTAGAGAAACAGTGGAAGGGTGTCATTTGCATGTTACTTCCGTGGACGTGGTGAGAAAACAATCATCAACAAGCACGGTTATTCTCTGGCAGCTCTTTTCAAAAGCTGGTCATGTGGTTCCATGCCCTTCTCAGGAAAAAAGTGGACGCCCATCACTTTTTCTCCCCTTCAATCCCTTCTCTCAATCTACTTCACATCAACTGTGAAAAGGGGCAGCTACCACTTATTTTTTTCCCAAAAAGGAACCTAGGGCCTTTGCCTGGTAGTCTAACTTCATGGGTTCTGCTTAAACTGATTTAAGAAGGAGGTCTGACCTTGGCATTAACCTTGGAAGTTATGAGGATTTCCCATTTCCTTCTTTCTAGTCTGCCTGGACCACATCTTCTCACATTTCAGTCTGGTCCCTCCTCTTTTCCTGGCCCTCTGTCTGTACCCTAACCCATAACTTCAAAGCCACCAGGTGGGGCCAGAAGCACCTCTCGGGAGGGGACTCCGTCTGCTTCACAGACAGGGTGCCGGTCAGATGCACCGTGGGGCAGGGGAAAGCTGCCTGGGGAAGACGCCACAGCACCCAGCAGATGCCGGGGAGCTGAAGCACAGGGACGCACCGGGCCCTCGCCAGTGCCCTGCCTGGGTTCCGGGGAAAGAGAATGCCAATACCCTTAGCCCTTGCATCCTTCCTTACAGCTCAGAGGACGGCATTTCCACACGTGAAGGCAAGAGCCAACCCCACGTAAAGGGATCATCCTCAAATTTCTGTTTAGCAGAAAGGCCCACATTACATACACAGATGTGACTGCCCTCCATCAGTGTGCCCCCCAAGTCCTTAGAGGCTGATTACCAGATAACCACACCAGTTAGAAGACATCGTCCCAGTACAGGGAAAATCTTTCTCTGGGAGGTCAAACACCAGAGACTAACCTTCATACCTGCTATGAAACGCTATGGCCACAGGGGCATGGTCTCAGCCTAATGAACTCAGTTTCTTCATTTACAAAACTGGAAAGAAAGCATGACATTTTTAGCTCAAGATTTTGTTTTTTTGAAAATCAATTCAATAAGAAGTAAAAACTACTTTATACAAAAAGCATTAAATATTAAACACCTATAGTCTCCTCCATATAGATTAATCTAACTTACTCTAAGAGTTGTAAAAGCCCAATAAGAATTAAGGAAATCTGCAGTGTTAACACCCAAAAAAGTGAAAATATGGTTTTGATGGTGTTTGTCTGCTTGTTCGAGTACCTGTCCTTGGTTTTCTCCATGGGTATCTTTGTATATCTTTATGCCAAACAGGTGACATAATATAGTAAAATAGTGCACTGGACTTAAAAGTAAAATACCAGCGTAAATCCCAAATCCACCATCTCTCATGTTGCCTCGGACAAAATAAGGCCTAAAACGGGGATGATGATCCTGGATCATCCACCTCCATGAGTGCGTCAGCAGTGTTAGCTGACAGGCCTCTCCATACACCTCTCTCTTTCCTCTTTCTCTCTCCACTTCCTTCTCCTCCTCATTGTTCATTATACTTTTCCACCTTTGTCCCTTATCTTTTCCTGTCCATAAAAGAGAATTAAGTTGTGTTTCCAGATTTTCTGATTATTGAGAAACTAAATTAAGTTGCTTTTTACTGTGACCACCCTTCCTCTTTCTGTTTCTTTTAAATGTTCTAGAATAAGTCCCCTTCGTGATTCCTGGGTCTCTCTTTCATTCCAGAAAATACACCTTTCTCATCATTTCTGCAAATTGTCTCCAACTTAATGAGGAACCTATGCAGGAAAGATAATAAATTTTAGACATGGCTCTGTTATTCAGTAGATAGGAAAATTCTATCAACTCTTGTAGGCTCAAATTTCTCATTTATAAGGTGGGGATAACTATTTATTTCATAAGAGTAATAAGAGAATTAAATTAATTATAAAAATATGTCATAAAACATGATATAATACATGGTTAAATGATAAATATATAATATAGAAAAGCTTTTATTATGTTCAAACTAAATCAGTTTTATGTATTAAAGAAACTATGGTCAACATTAATAATGGCAATTTTGAGAGAGAATTTCAGGATAGGATACTGCCCCATCCTGAAAAAAATAAAAATAGCTGTATGACCCAGCAATTCCACTTCTGGGTATTTATCCAAAGAAAACAAGAACACTACTCAAAGCAGATATACGCAAATATATATAAGTACAAAATATTTATATGTTATATATAACTTTATATATGTATATGTAATGAACATATATATATATATATGCCCCTATGTTCATTACACCATTACTTGCAATAGCCAAGATAGGGAATCAACCTAAGTGTCCACAGATATATAACTAGATAAAGAAGAAGTGGTACATAGATACAGTGAAATACTACTGAGCCATAGAAAAGAATGAAATCTTGCCATGTGCAACAACATGGATGGACCTACAAGGTATGATGTTAAGTGAAATAAGTCAAACACTGTACCATTTCATTTATATGTGGAATCTAAAAAAAAGTGAGTAAACAAAACAAAATAGAAATAGGCCCGTAGATATAGAAAACAAGCTGATGTTTGCCAAAGTAGAGGAGAGTAGGGGGGTGGAAAAATTTTAATTGAAAAGAATGACAGATACCCACTGTCATTCACATGATATCACTTCTAGTCACAGGCGTTTTCCTCCGCCTTTGGATGGGGAGACTGTGAAGAGGAAGTCACTGTGTGAGCGTGCTTACTGGCCAGACCATCAGACAACAGCGGCTAAGGAGGTTGGCTGCGAAGTGTGAGAAAGTCGTCCACCTAGCAGCTGTCCCTGCCCGAACAGTACAGCGGATAAACAAGGGTGTCTCTCCAGAGATATCTGCTGGCACCTTGTCCTCATTCCTTTCTGGAAAAAAGATTCCTGTCCCTGGGAGGAATGTATTGCCTTCTCCGTGCCACTGCCAAAAACCCAACTGGAGGCAACCTCCACCCGACAAAACCCCTTAACTGCTTTGATTCAGTTCTTAAAGAAGATTAGTTGTTGGAAGGTCATGGAGAAGCCATCCCGACTGCGCACTGCAGCTTGGGGTTTCAAAGCCTTCGCTACTAAGGGAATCTCCGAGGGCCGTGCCCCTTCCTTTCACGCCAGTTAATCAATGAATCAACAAACAGTTAGTGCGCACAACTTCCCTGGGGTGTGCGGGCACTTCAGATGGGCCTCGCCAGCTCAATAGCAGGAGAAATAAAAACAGATTTTTCTGACTCCTCTTCCAGTTTCCATTTATAAAACCAGGGCCACATAAAAAGACCATGGGTCTCAGGTCCCTCTTTCTCTCTTCTCTGAACTTTTCTGGTTCACAAAGCAAAAGGAAATGCTGTATGGCTGAGAGAATGTACAAAACCTAAGAGGCAGAAAAAAAAAAGGAAGGAGAGACAGTAAGGGAAAGAAGGAAGGAAAGAGAATCAGGATGCTTAGATTTCAGGAAGGTCGAAGGGCACAGCACACGTGTGTAGACAATCCTCCCAAGACCTGTCTCCTTGGTAACATACAACCTCCACGTCACTCGCCTGTTAGTTCCTACTCCCCTTTAGTGTATACAATTTTCTTTGAGGAAAACTGGTAATCACTATTTTTAAACTTTTAGGACAGATGTACTTATGAATTTCTTACACTTTTATGTGTCTTCCTTCTCCTGAGGCCAGCAATACAGTTGCAGAAAAAATGTGCATGTTGCTCTAATACCCTAGTACAACAAATCTTAAATCCAAAAAAAAAAAGTAATTAGCTTCTCTAAATATTTGTACTGTTTTACAAAAAAAAA